>CM042220.1:3925000-4407500 GCA_023566465.1 Cottus gobio
TAATAATTCTTTTAATTGAGATTAATGCTATCAATATTAAAAACCAACTGTCTGATTTGTATGATATTCAAGTTATGGCTTTCATAGAACAACTCCTCTCTACCAAGAAGAGAAATGCACCTCCCAGGGAAGGCAACGTTGTCTA
Organism: Cottus gobio; assembly: GCA_023566465.1. NCBI lineage: Eukaryota > Metazoa > Chordata > Actinopteri > Perciformes > Cottidae > Cottus > Cottus gobio. The sequence goes on from CM042220.1 coordinate 3,925,146, forward strand.
CTGGTTATAGTAGGAGAAAGAGGCTGAGTGGACTGGTTCTAGTTGGACAGAGAAGATGAGTGGACTGGTTATAGTGGGATGGAGAAGATGAGTGGACTGGTCAGACTGTTGAGTCAAAACAAAACACTATTTAACCAGGTTACACAAATGCAAATAGAAAATATATTTACAAAAAAGTGGAATTTTCAAAAACAGAACTGAGTCTAGTATCTACACTTCTTTGTACAGAGGAAATTGTTGCTCGGCATTGCTCTGTTGCTTTTTGCAACAACTGTGCAGAAATATTTTTTATTTTTCTGTGTTGTGTGTGGCTGCAACCGAGTTTATGTTAATTCTATAAGACGTGTCAGGACAGTTTTGTTTACATTTTACATCCTCTTATTATCTGGTTGAATAATTGAAAATCAGTTGTGTGCACTGGCTGCAAAATGGCGTCTATAGAAAAGTAATAGATATCGTTAGATTGGACATTAGGGCTCTGTAGTGTGCATTATGTTGACATGTTATCGGACTTTATTTTATAGCCAAAATGTATTTTTCATTATTCTTCCTTCACCCATTTCTTTTGAGAAAAAAAAAATATATATTTTCACTTCATTAATTTATTGTCTTGGATCAGGGTTGGATGGAAGGATGAACTAGGTGGAAAGCAACCATGACAGCACATTAGTCTAATGTTTTTTTCACAGACGGATTCCCAGACATCATCGCAGGGTTGTGTGGTTATTATATCCCGGCTATGAACCAATCAAATTTGAGCTAGCCGTTTTTTAATTGTATACATACTTATGTTACGTATGTGTTTGTTTGAGTGTCATCTCCAGGCTGTGACTTGGAACATGTTGAAATGGATTGTCTTCCTAGCCCGGGGAACATGCTGATACCTTCATCAAAAGGGTGAACTATGCCAGGCTAAGTTTTTACTCAGACACTGTGTTGTCTCTGTGCAATATGGCTCTGGACCCACTCCATCATTGTCCATTTGTGTCCAAATGATTGCCCCTTTTTAAACGGTTAAATCATTGAGCATGGTGTTGGCCTCCAGTCAGATGGATGGCTTCAATTAGCTTTTTAATTTTTCATCAACAATTCTTCTCCAGCTGTCTCTGGGCCAGAAGTGCATGTATAAAGCTTACATATCACCTGCTCTGACAGCAGAGCAATTCACAGTTCATTTCAGGTACAGGTCCATGATGCTCCACATGTTTGGATTCTATAAGAGGACTTTACCAGAAATACATCATAGATATCCGTAATCCTGCTTAGACCAACCAATTCTGAAATACCAGCTTATGTTTCCTCACGTCACAAGATAAAAAGCTTCGGATTTTGAGGTCAATGAGGATATTTTACTCATGTTTAGATCACTTTAGTCCGTCAGAAGTTTGTATGTCATTGTCATGTACTATATGACGATCAATTTTGAATACATTGTGAATTGTACATCTTTGACATTGACTACTGTGTCCAACCCAAAACTCTCGTCGGTCTTCTGCATGTGATCAGAGGTCGCTTTTTTATGGGTTTTGGATTTTAGTAATATTGTCTGGATGTTCAGCAGTGTGGCCTCAGGGTCAGTAAAATATATTACTTTGACAAAATGCAAGGACGGAGGTTCAACTGGTGAGGACACATTATGCAATAAAGCTCTGTTGTTCCGTATTACATTCAAATATGTATTTTTCTGGAGATCAACTTTTCTAATATATTATCTCTGTGAGTCAGCACACATGTAGGCATGGTTTACAGTGACCTCTGTAAATGTGCACGTGACACCAAATCACCTCTATGATGATTTGTATATTCAATATTCTACTGTACATTCAATTTCTTCTTTACTGTTTATTTTATTATGTTTATTACTGTTTATTTATATTACTTGATTTCTTTTATCTTTACGTACTGAGCAATGCTGCTGTAATCCTGTAATTTCCCCACTGCGGGACTAATAAAGGATTATCTTATCTTATTATCTATCCATCCATTTTCATACGCTTATCCGTGGTCGGGCCGCGGTGGCAGCAGGTCGAGCAGGCCGGCCCAGGCTTCTCTCTCACCTGCAACATTTATCAACTCATTCTGGGAGATAAAATCACCCCAGCGTGTCTTGGGTCTTCCCCAGGGTCTCCTAACAGTTGGACGTGCCTGGAAAACCTCTAAAGAGAGGCGTCCTGGAGGCATCCTAATTAGATGCCCGAACCACCTCAGCTGACTCCTTACGACACAAAGGAGTAGCGGCTCAACTCCAAGCTCCCTCCTGATGTCCGAGCTCCTTACCCTATCTCTAAGGCTGAGCCAGGCCACTCTACGGAGGAAACTCATTTTGGCCGCTTGTATTTGAGACCTCGTTCTTTCGGTCACGACCCAAAGTTCGTGACCATAGGTGAGGGTTGGGACGTAGACTGACCAGTAAATTCAGAGCTTTGCCTTCTGGCTCAGCTCCTTTTTCACCAAGGTGGCCCGGAGCACCGCCTGTTTTACTGCTGCAGCCGCACCGATACGCCTACCCTCACTCGTGAACAAGACCCCGAGACACTTGAACTCCTTTGCTTGTGGTAGGCAGTCCGTCCCCACCCGGAGGGAGCAATCCACCGGTTTCCGGCAGAGCACCATGGCCTCAGATTTCGTGGTGCTGACTCTCATCCCAGCCGCTTCACACTTGGCTGCAAAACGCCCCAGTGAATGCTGGAGGTCATGGTCCAAGGAGGCAAAAAGGACCACATCATCTGCAAACAGCAGAGAGGCTATCCTGAGATCCCCGAACCTGACGTTCTCCGCCCCCCGGCTGCGCCTAGATATCCTGTCCATGAAAGTCACAAACAGGACCGGTGATAAAGGGCAGCCCTGGCAGAGGCCAACAACTAACGGGAATGTGTCTGACTTATTACCGAGAATACGAACACACCTCCTACTGCAGGCGTACAGAGACCGGATGGCCCGTTGTAACGGGTCCGGCACATCATACTCCCGCAGTACCCCCCACAAAAAAAACCTGAGGGACCTGGTCGAAAGCCTTCTCCAAGTCTACAAAGCACATGTAGATTATTATAATTTTTAGTATTCAATTTATAATAATATTTTGAAATATTAACAGCTTGTATGTGTTTCAGTCGTTCAAAACTTTCTGCATATTAAAGATCCTTCCCAGTTCTCTGAGAAGTCAAGAATAAAGTTGTAATAGTTTGAGAAAGGAAAAAGTTTACTTTCCTATAAAACCGAAAGCAACCGAAAACTCTTCTGATCAGGTATTCTTCTCACCATCGTATATCTTGCTGTCCACACAAGTTCACCACCTCTGAAGTTCAGGCTTGGCCCCCGTTATCACCAACATTCAAATCAGCAGTATTTGTGGTTGTGGTGCCGGAGAGCCAGAACTATTCCATTAACACCTTTAAAGTATGAAAAATATGAACCAACTCAGATGTCAACTGAACCTTGAGTTTGATGACTTCACCGTCGCCATTTTGGCTTTTTTGACTCCGATGTGCAGAAGGTGCAATATGTGGACCCAGGATGTAGAGAATTTGTACATCTTTGGTAGTGGCAGCAACCATTTCAATCACTGTAGCCCCACCCTCAAGCATACCCTGATCTGACTCTAAATAGACCATCATTTTCTAAATGAATATCATGCTGTATTAAAGAAGACTTGAAACTAGAGATTGAGACCATAGACTCATGTTTACAATGTTTACAGAGGGAATAAATCAAGATAGAAGTAGAGTCATTTTCTTAATCATTGTTGTTTGTTTCAAAGGCATGACCACGATTATACAATATCATAAATTATGTTAAATTCGAAATTCATAGCATATGCCTGCGGCTCTCAGCTATAGGTGCTTACAGCGCTAAAGGTGGAAACTATGACAAACATGCTTACAGCGCTAACAGTGTTCAGAGGAAACCAGGGTGGTGGCTACCCTTCCACAACATTGCCGTAAGTCAAGACGGCAGTATCGGCTGTACCGTGTGAGAGCAGTGCAGAGCGCCGGCTGTGGGTTAATATTTTTTGTCCTTAGAGCTGCTGCAAGTCCTAATTCTGTTAGTGTGTGAAATAACGCGGCCAGCTTTTACCATAGCGCACCATAGCGCACCCCATGGTGTTAGCATGCAGCACTTTGAGCCAAGAAGCTCCTGCAGAAACCCAGGTGCATTTTCATCATGTAATGACTACATTTACCTAAAGATGAACTAAAACAATGTCAAGGCTGAACACACAACTGAAGGAATAAATATTTTAACCTCCTTTCCAGAGAATGTGACATACCGACGAATACTGTACTTGCATACAGTGGCCATGCCAATGCGCTGTAGATGTCCAATGTCACCTCCACAAATGTGTTTGGCCCGTAGACAATGGCGGGTGCTCCAAATGATTACAGCCACTCTATCCACTGTAGGGCATTCACAGTCGTTTTGAAGCGTCTGACCTTTTTGGAGAGGCTTGTGTGATGATTTAAGTAGTGCCCTTGTCTCTACCTGAAAACCCCTCCTCCACATGATTAACTCCAAGAGCTTTGCTTCCTGCTGCTCATAAAATATACAATGGCTATTACACTGCTGACCTTCCAGATGCCTGGCCTAATATATTTAGGATAAAAAGTGAATATGTGGTTTCAAATCATGGTCAATGATGTCTTCCAGCTGCTTCTTGTAGCTGATGTGGAGAAAAAAGGACAGGGAAGATACAGAAATGAAAGAAAGCAAGAGGAAGAGAAGCAAATAGCACAGCCTCTCTCTCTCTCTCACTCTTTCTGCCTCTCACCATTCCTTTTGATCGCTTTACCTCTCCTTTCTCTTTTTCTTCTCTTCTCTGTCCATGGTAGAGCGATGGAGGTTCCATTTGGCAACACCTAGATGCTGCTTGATATCCTGCAGATCCATTTTCTTAATGTATGCATATTCTTGTTATCGACTGGACTGTCTGCTATTTAATTATGCTGCTTATTCTGAGTACATGCCATCTTCAGCATGTCTGTCCATCCTGGGAGAGGAATCCCTCCTGATTGGCTCTCCCAGAAGATTTGTCCATATTTCCCCCATACATTTTTTGGGGGGGGAAATATTTCCTTGTCCCAAGTGTGGGTCAAATGACGAATGGTGTCGTATGCTTTAAAGTTGATAAAGCCACTAGAGGTACATTTGCAAGACTGGACTACAAATAAAATTGAATTGACATAACTAGACAGAGGAGAGGTTAATGATGTCAGCGGGCGTATAGGTTTACTTTCAGAAATGGGCAGATTCTTCAGTCAACGAAAAGAAAGAAAACACTGAAAGAACTATGTGAATATCTGAGATTTTGCCTCGAAGATCAAGAACTCAACATCAGTCCCGGCAGCATGAAAGGGGCATTGTGGGTTCAGGTATATGTTCTGTTGTCTTTGCTGTTTGCAACAATTGCGTTGCCTAAACCCAACTGCATGTAGTTATTTTAAGCTCGACCATGACGTAGATCCTAACCTAACTTAGTGTTTTTGTTGCCTAAACCTAACTTTCATTTTGTAGCGTAGTGTCGTCCAGAAAAATAAATTGTGGCAAGCAAAAAAAAAAAACATTGACATATGTTTGGCACAGAGCAAAACCAATAGATTGCATTTTGTGACTATTTCAGGAACTGCCATGAGATTGTGCTGCATACACACACACACACACACACACTTTCCGCTACCTGGTGCTATGTTTTCACCACGGCGAGTTCTGGCTATGCCTAAGAAAAATAACAGGCCTTAATATATGTCATGCACGTAATAATGAACAAGGAAGTATTAAAACCGCAAAAGGCCACATAGAGGAGGAGAGATGAGTGAGGAAATTAGGTATGGGGACACCATCTTCCTAAATAGCTATGCAGGGAACTAACTTAAAAAAGTAATGTTACTCCTGTCAAAGGGACTTCCCGAGTGGCGTTGTGCATAATTTTAAGAAAGGGATTTCCCCCTGGAAATTTGTGGTCTTTAAAGCAGCATTTGAACTGTTAACCACCCAATGTGTCCAAGCACCCTTGGTTGATTTTGGAAATGTTGTGGTTGGCAATCCCAGTCAAACCTTAATTATAGAGGTGACTGGTTCTCAGCTACTGTATTCTCAGCCACTTAATTTAACCATTATTTATTTGCCGGCACAGAACTGGAGAATGAACAATGAAATGATGTGGTGTTACATTCTGGAGGATTATTTCTTACTGAGCCTATATGACTATCCAGATTACAACATACTATATAGTTAAGTGCCTTTGTTTCTGACTCCTAGGCAAGGCAAGGCAAGTTTATTTGTATAGCACATTTAAACACAAGGCGATTCAAAGTGCTTCACATACAACCATTAAAAGCAAAAAAACACAATGCAAAATAAAAGATTTGAAAACAATTAAGAACATTCATTAAAACATTTAAAAACAGTTAAAAAGCAAAAAAAAAAAAATAGATACAGAATTGAATAAAAGGTGCAGTGCAGTTTAAGATATAAAATGCAGTAGTAAGATGCAGAATCTGGTTTAATTAAAGGCAACAGCAAACAGAAAGAATGCGGGTCCTGCAGTGGCTTCACTGGTCTTCCACAGAGTTAATTTATTCACAGCATAATAGGACCAGTATCCACTGGTCCTTCACCCCACCATGCACTGCTAACGGCTCTGTATTGGTTTCAGTTAATTTATATTACATTACATTTAGCTGACGCTTTTATCCAAAGCGACTTACATGCTATACAGTAGACCGTAAACACAGCAACGGTGAGCAATTAGGGTTAAGTGTCTTGCTCAAGGACACATCGACTAGCGGAGCCAGGGATCGAATCGCCGATCCTCTGTTTTGAAAGACAGACCTGCTAAGCCCTGAGCCACAGTCGTCCCTAGGTTTAGGTTAACAAATAAATACACAAACTACACCAAAAGAATTTAGGGATGAGACTACTCATTCATTGTCCATAACAGCCTCAACAAAACAGTTCCCTGCTACCTGCAACATGCCAACTTTCCTGTATTTACTAGGGGTGGGTAAATAAACCGATTCAGCATAGTATCGCGATATTTTGCGTTGCGATATTGTATCGGAAGCCTTATAACAATTAAAACCTTTTTGGTCCTAGAATAATAAAAGTGCTAGTCAAATCAAACTGGCTACTGGTCCTCAAGTAGCGCTGGAAGCAGCCGTCATCCTGATGCAGTTCCTGGAGAAGTCGGTGAAATTCACTCAGCTGTGTGCGCCTGCGGATAATGTTATGGACCCAGACACGAGGGCATTTGATGTTCCAATGTTTTGGGGATTTCCACAACAAGTATAAAGCAGAAATAGGGGTTATTTTCATGGCGGATGGTGGAAATGATAACTGTTTGTACTGAGATAAGCGATAATATTGCAGCATCGTGATACTATTGTATCATGGGACCTCTGGTAATTCCCACCCTTAGTATTTATGTCCCCCAATCTCCACCCCCTGTTTAAATGATGCCGATGTATAACAGAAAATAAGTGGAAAAAGGATAAAAGAAGAAGTGAAAATAAAAGTCATTGTTTGCTTTACACCCTTCCTCTGTATCTGATGAGAGGAGTGTTAAGCGCAGGAAAGGAAAGATACAAAACAGCGCACAAGAGGAGAAGATGAGCATGAACCTGAAATAAAATAGATGCAGTTTCTCTCATCTTCCACTTACTCATTATCAAAAGTGTCCTGATGTGGCTGAGCTGACGTGGTTAATTAATTACTCATGGATTATCTGTCCTCTCCTTTTGTTTGTTTACAGACCTCTTTAAATGTGGCTCAGCTAAAATGTCTTATCAGCTTCTTTTAACTAAATTGAAAAGCCTCCATCCATGGATAGATAGACATAACAGATCTGGAATTTAAATACTGTTCACATCAAAGATATCAGTTATCTGATATCAAGTTTTTATACAACAAGGTGACTTCTAATTTGTTTTATCAAAAAATCACAAGCATTAATCTACTTCAGAGGTCTTTATTAGCCCTGTTGTCAGGCCTCGTGAACAGGACCCAAAAGCAAACCGCGGACAGCAGGTAAGGAAGAACAAAAGGTGTAATTTATTGTCTCTTCACAAAAACCAAAACTCAAAAACTCAGGCACGAAGGCGACACTCAACAAAACGTAGTCCAAAGACTCTTGTAAACAAAACTCAAAAACTCGGGCCCGAAGGCAATACTCAACAAAACGTAATCCAATGTCCTCTCTGGAAACGTGCCGCTGCACTGGCAGCGTGTCGTGTCTTGTCTTGTCTTGTCTCTCGTGTCTTCTCCCGCAGAGTGTAGGCAATCTCCCGACGGCGAACCTCCGGGAGGAAGCCACCTATAAACTGCGCCGTGATGATTTGATTTCCTGCAGCCGCGAGCGGCGGCCGTCCTCCCAGCTGTTCCGCGTCTCCTTAATTAACACACACACACACACACACACACACACACACACACACACACTCTGGTCCCAGCCAGCGTTACAATGGCACCCCCTGCTGGTGGTGCCCAGAACCCCCACAGTACCCCCCCCTCAATGGACGCCTCATGGCGGCTTACCCGGCTTCCCTGGATTGTCCCCGTAGAACTCCCGGAGCAGAGTGGGACCAACGATCTGCTGACGGGAAATCCTCGATCGCTCTTCCGGCCCGTACCCCTCCCAATCCACCAGGTACTGGTAACCCCGCCCCCGCCGTCGAACGTCCAGGACCCGGAAAACTGCGTGGACCGGGTGTCCGTTGATGATCTGAGGGTCCGGAGGGGGAGCGACCGGAGGACTGAACTCACTCTCCGTGACCGGCTTCAGGAGCGAGACGTGGAACGTTGGGTGGATCCTCCAGGCCTCCGGGACGGCCAAGCGGACGGCGGAGGGGCCGATGAGCTTGGCGATGGAATAAGGCCCGACGTACCTGGGTGTCAACTTCTTGGACTCCGTAGGAAGCGGGAGGTCCCTGGAGGAAAGCCACACCCGCTGACCCACCTTGTATTCTGGAGTCGGGACGCGGAGCCGATCGGCCAGCTGCTTGTTAGTGGCGGCCGAGCGAGTGAGGGCAGCCCGCGCCGTACGCCACACAGCCCGAATCCGCCGAAGGTGGTCCCCCACGGACGGGACCGCGACCTCCGCCTCCTGCTCCGGAAACAACGGGGGCTGAAAACCAGAGCAGACCATGAATGGGGACATACCAGTTGCTGCGCTGACCAAGGTATTGTGAGCGTACTCCACCCAGGGCAAGAAGGTGCTCCAGGACACCGGATGTTCTGCGGCGACGCACCGGAGCGCCGTCCCCAAGTCCTGGTTGGCTCGTTCCGTTTGGCCGTTTGACTGCGGGTGGTATCCGGAAGACAAGCTGGCAGTCGCCCCCAGGGCCTTGCAGAACGCGCCCCAAACCCGGGACGCGAACTGCGGCCCCCTGTCCGACACCACGTCCACCGGGATCCCGTGCAACCGCACCACGTGCAGCACCAGCAGGTCCGCCGTCTCCAACGCCGAGGGTAGCTTGGGGAGTGGGACGTAATGGCGCGACTTAGAGAACCGGTCCACAATGGTCAGGACGGCGGTGTTCCCATCCGATGGTGGCAGCCCGGTGACGAAATCCACCGCGATGTGAGACCACGGCCGACCCGGGACCGGCAGTGGCTGTAGTAACCCCGCCGGGGGGGACGCCTTGCCCCGAGCGCAGACCGGACACGCTGCCACAAACTCCCGTGCATCCCTGGTCAATCCCGGTCACCAGAACCGCTGACGGACGAGGAACGCGGTCCGCCGCGCCCCCGGATGGCATGCCAGAACGGACGAGTGCCCCCACTGAAGCACCTGGGACCGGGCCGCCACTGGGACAAACAAGCGATTCTCGGGTCCCCCCTCCGGCGCCGGATCGTCCTGCTGTGCGGACCGGACCACCGTCTCAATCTCCCATGACGCTGCCCCCACCACACAGGCGGGAGGAAGGATGAGAGCGGGATCCTTGGACTCCTGGGAAGGGAACACCCGGGAGAGAGCGTCCGGCTTGCCGTTTCCGGCTCCCGGGGCGATAGGACATGACATAATTAAATCGACTCAGGAACAATGACCACCGGGCCTGCCGAGAGTTCACCCTTCGCGCCGCACGGATGTAAGCAAGATTCTTATGGTCAGTCCATATCAGAAACGGCTGCTCGCTCCCCTCCAGCCAATGCCGCCACTCCTGGAGAGCGAGGACGACCGCCAACAGTTCCCGGTTCCCCACATCATAATTGCGCTCCGCTGGACTCAGTCTCTTGGAAAAGAACGCGCAGGGATGCAGTTTCTGCGACACGGGGTCCCGCTGCGACAAGATGGCCCCCACGCCGGTCTCTGCATCTACCTCCACCACAAACTGCCGACCTGAATCCGGATGTTTAAGGACGGGGGCACTGGTAAACAAAGTCTTCAGTCGGCCGAACGCACCCTCGGCCTCGGGCGTCCAACCGAACGGTGCTTTCGTGGAAGTCAGTTGGGTGAGGGGTGCGGCCACCTTACTATAATCCCTAATAAACCGGCGGTAGAAATTCGCGAACCCGAGGAACCGCTGTAGATCCTTCCGCGTACCCGGCGTCGGCCAGTCGGTCACCGCTCGAATCTTCTCCGGATCCGGCTCCAGACGCCCCCGAGCGATTATAAACCCGAGAAAACTCACCGACGAGACATGAAAGTCACACTTCTCCGGCTTAACGTATAACTTGTTCTCCAGCAGCCGCTGGAGAACCACCCGCACGTGTCGGCGGTGCTCCGTGAGGGAACGAGAGAAAATCAGAATATCATCCAGATAAATGAACACAAAACGGTTCATCATATCCCGGAACACCTCGTTCATCATAGACTGGAAGACGGCGGGGGCGTTCGTAAGGCCAAAAGGCATCACCCGATATTCGAACTGCCCCATCGGGGTGTTAAACGCCGTCTTCCACTCGTCCCCCTCACGGATACGGACCAAATGATATGCGTTCCGGAGATCCAATTTTGTGAACACCTGCGCCTGACACAAGGGCTCAAACGCAGGACCTATCAAGGGCAACGGGGTCTTGTTCTTGATGGTAATTTGATTCAACCCGCGGTAGTCAATACATGGACGCAAGGACCTGTCCTTCTTTTCCACGAAGAAGAACCCTGCACCCAGCGGCGCGGACGACGGGCGAATCAACCCAGCCCCCAAGCACTCCTGGATATATTTCTCCATCGCCAATCGCTCAGGACGAGAAATATTGAACAGGCGACTGGTGGGAAGCGGAACCCCGGGGAGCAGGTTGATCGCACAGTCGAACGGCCGGTGCGGAGGCAACGTGCTCACCCGCTCCTTACAAAACACCCGAGCCAGGTCATGATACTCGTGGGGGACGCCGGACAGGTCAGGCAAAACCGGCGATGCAACGGGTGGCAACGGTACGGGGTTCGCTGCTCGGAGGCAGCGAGCGTGACAAGCCACACCCCAGCCTGCCACCGACAGAGAAGCCCAATCCACGGAAGGATTATGGAGCTGCAACCATGGGAGACCTAACACCACAGGTGACGCGGGGGATGGGATTACGAGTAGCCGAATGGTCTCCGAATGGTTGCCGGAAACACATAAGATGAGGGGGCGTGTGTGGTGTGTGACCCGTGCCAACAACCGCCCATCTAACGCATTGACTGTCTGTGGGCACTCGAGTGGTTCCAACTCTATGCCTAACCGGGCAGCGAGCCCCGAGTCTAAAAAACTCGCGTCGGAACCGGAATCGATGAGGACACACGTGGAGTGACAACTTGACTGGAAGGATAGGGTGGCGGGTAGGGAAATCCGGGGCGTGCTGCGGGCGGATGTAACGTTGCTCACCAGGAGGCCCACACTCACTGGCGAGCCCCCCCTTTTGGGGCCTCCGGGCAAGTGGCCGCGTAGTGACCCGGACGTCCGCAAGAAAAACACAACCGGCGGTCAACCCGTCGCTGGCGTTCCGCCGGGGTCAAGCGAGCCCTCCCCAACTGCATGGGTTCATCTACCCCCCCTGAAGCTTCTAACCCAGTTCCGACGGCTCCAGAACCCGAACCCCCCGAGGAACCCGGGAGCGGACCCTGTCCCCTCCGCTCGCGTCTGCGCTCCCGCAGACGATTATCTATCAAAATAGCCAGTGAAATGAGCTGTTCTAACGTGGTGGTGGCATCGCGAGAACACAACTCATCCCTCATTGCCTCGGACAGGTTACGCGCGAAGATGGTCCGAAGCGTGTGCTCGTTTGCGCCGCTCTCTGCGGCAAGGATCCGAAACTCGATGGCGTAATCCGCCACCGACCCGGACTCCTGCCGCAGAGAGAGCAACCGATTTAGCGCGTCCTGCCCGCGCACCGGGTGATCAAACACCCGTCTGAGTTCCGCGGAAAACCCCTCGAACGAGTGGAACATCGGTGACTGGCCCTCCCACAGCGCAGTAGCCCACTGAGCCGCCCTCCCGCGAAGCAGATTGACACAGAATGCTATACGAGCCCTGTCAGATGTATATCTACCTGGCTGGAGATCGAAGACCAGCGTACAATTCAGTAAGAATCGGCCGCACCCCCCGGACTCCCCGGCGTATGGCTCCGGCAACGGGACTCGTGGCTCCAGGAATGCGGCGGTGGCCGACGGACCTGGAGTTACCGTGACGACCGGAGGATCCGGTGTTCTTGCTGGCGCCGCTGAGGTCTGTGCGTCCATCCTCCGGGTTAACCTCTCCACAGCCTCCACCAGCCGGTTTAACAGCTCCTCGTGACGCCCAACGAGAGCCCCTTGCGCGCTAATAGCCTGCTGCACGGACTCCGGGTTCGCTGGGTCCATAATTATGGTCGGGAGATTCTGTCAGGCCTCGTGAACAGGACCCAAAAGCAAACCGCGGACAGCAGGTAAGGAAGAACAAAAGGTGTAATTTATTGTCTCTTCACAAAAACCAAAACTCAAAAACTCAGGCACGAAGGCGACACTCAACAAAACGTAGTCCAAAGACTCTTGTAAAGAAAACTCAAAAACTCGGGCCCGAAGGCAATACTCAACAAAACGTAATCCAATGTCCTCTCTGGAAACGTGCCGCTGCACTGGCGGCGCGGCGTGTCGTGTCGTGTCTTGTCGTGTCGTGTCTTGTGTCTCGTGTCTTCTCCCGCAGAGTGTAGGCAATCTCCCGACGCCGAACCTCCGGGAGGAAGCCACCTATAAACTGCGCCGTGATGATTTGATTTCCTGCAGCCGCGAGCGGCGGCCGTCCTCCCAGCTGTTCCGCGTCTCCTTAATTAACACACACACACACACACACTCTGGTCCCAGCCAGCGTTACAATGGCACCCCCTGCTGGTGGTGCCCAGAACCCCCACACCTGTAGGGTTACCGCTTCCTGATTTGATTGTCTTTGTGTACAAGATAAGCCAGATTTCCAACTGATGCAGGACTTTGATAAGATTGATTATTGGGTTGAGTTTGGTCAGACCCCAAACCTGCACCAGTACAGTACAATACATCTCCCGCTCAGGTGGAATTTTGGATAGAGATGAAAGTAAAGTGTCTAAAGCTACCTATGAAAACAAAGAAAGCCAGCTCCAGTGTTCCAACTCTCCCTACAAACACATAATTATCTGTGCTGTTTGTTAGTGGTTGGATTTAAATTCAGATATTTAAATCCTCTTTGTTTTGGTGGTTCCAATGTATAACATATAACAGAATATTTCCGTCACCCAAAACTCCTGTTCCACATCTTTTGATAGGACATGAATGGACATGAATGTGTCTGCATGGAGCATCTTGGCTGCTGAGTTGGTTTCCCCTCAGTCTTTTCATTTTTGGAAAAGACATGATGTTGCACCAAATCTTACAGCTTTACTAATTCAAATAAACAGAAAATGTATAGCTTCATGCTCATCTCATAAACTATGTCACCCATAGATTTTTATTGCTTACACACGTTTTGCTAAATTTCGCTCATTGTGTCAAAAACTCTACACACAAGCAAATAAGACACAACACTGGGAAATAAACCATTCGCATCCATGTCAAATTGAAACTCTGCCATCAAAACCTAACAATCCTTTGTCAAAATGTCACTCTGACAAAATGATACCCACTTGCATCATATGAATACACTTTCAGATCAGCAGCAACACACTAGTCTACTTTATATAAAAAACTGCAGTCTTTTGTTTTCAATGTTTTTATTCAGTACCATAGAGGGCATGTTTTCACAACCAAAAAAAGGAAATACTGAATTCAAAATCATTACATTAGTATATTTTACATTACAGTAAATTCAGTTAAATCAAAAATAAAACAAACAATACACTACTATAAACACAAATGTGCGCAAGTGGGCTTATGGATCCTGCCGTCTGTTGGGGTCTGGCCACAGGATCTCATCAACATCACAAGCAATGTCTTCTCTCGCTAAGCATCGGGGAAAATATCCCCTTTGTGTGGCGAATCCATCCCTGGATTGACCTCACCTCGATGTCTCCGCAGGCCTGTTCCATTGCCTGCAGAAGAGGCATACGGGCATGTGGTTGGCGGTCATATACGCGCCATCTCCAAGCGGAAAATAATTCCTCTATAGGATTTAGAAATGGCGAGTAAGGGGGCAAGTACAGAACTTCAAATTGATCATGGTTGGTGAACCAGTTCTGGACCAGAGCAGCCCGATGGAAACTAACATTATCCCAGACAACAACAAACCTGGGCTGCTCTGGTCCATCCTGTACAACTGCATCATGAAGTGCATCTAGAAATGTGATTATGTGTTGCGCATTATAGGGACCCAGTTTGGCATGATGGTGCAGTAGCCCTCGAAGACTTATGGCAGCACACAATGTGATGTTTCCCCCGCGCTGCCCCGGGACGTGCAAAATTGCCCTTTGGCCAATTATATTACGTCCCTGTCGTCTGTTTTTGCTATGGTTGAATCCAGCCTCGTCAATGTAAATACATTCATGCAGCTGGGCAGCTCCATCCATGTCCAAGATTCTCTGTAACAAAAAACACATATTGTGGATGGCTTTACTCAAAGTACACACTTACACTACTACATATACAGAACTGACTCACCCCACCACACAGGTACCTGAATGTATCTATGTGGTACTAATCCAGTGGTTCATATTCATCTGTTACTGGACTGCACCCATTCTTTATTGTATATGTAAAGGACTGAAACACTTACCTCTACTTATTCATGTCGACGTTCTTTGACCCTGACACCGTCTCAAATGGGACCCTGTACAGTTGCTTCATGGTCATGTTGTGCTTTACCAAGATCCGTCTGATAGTTGTAATGCTTAATCGATTTATGTTGTTGAATACTTGCCCATCTGCAAGTATTTGTTGCTGTAGCTGGTGGAGACGGATTGCATTGTTTGCTCTGACTAGGTTCACTATGGCAAGTTCCTGCTGTTGGGTGAACAGGCGTTGGCGTCCACCCCCAGTAGGTACAGTAGAACTTTAATGTATTTACCATACACAGTACTGAAACATCTCAAACACGTTATGTTTCACAAAACTACCACTTTTGTTGAAAAAGGAGCACGAGCCACCCTGGAATACAATACATGTGATACAGTAATGTGATATGGTACAGTACTGTAAATACTCTAGATACAGTCTGAGTAGAGTAGAGAGTTGAAGACATACCTGTTTTCCAGTCGGAATGTCCTTATTATGGATGAAACTGTGAAGCGGCTTAGATTAGGATGGACTCTCTGCCCAGCTTCCCTCATAGTCAGGCCATGGTTTATGACATGGTCCACCAAAGTTGCTCTTATGTCATCCGAAATAATGGCCTCTTTGACCACGTCCTCCTCTCTCTGTCCTCTTCCTCTGCCTCTAGCTCTCCCTGCCTCCATGCTTGCAAAGTTGTCAAAATGGCTTAACTGAGGCCTTTTTGTAGCTGGCTGATTGGTGTTCAGTTTTGTAAGTAAGTGTTTTCAGGTGTGTGTCTATGTCTTCAATTAACCAATGTGTGTTCTATTTTTAATATATGTGTTTTCCCAATGGTACCCTGAGATTTCATTTTTGAACTAAGTGTCTTATGTATGAAATAATGTGTAGTGTCTAGGAGCAAGTGTGTTGCAGAAAGGAGCAAATGTGTTACAGAATTGTAACTAAAGTGCAAAGCAGCGCTTTTGTTTAAGGTATCGTTACACTTTGTTTAAGGTATAGTAACAACTACTGAGACAAATTTCCTCGATTTTCTTTAAATTCATCTTTTTAAGGCACTTCCATATGATACGTACTCATGTGTTGTATATCAAAAATTGCAGAACAATCTCAGCTCTCTATATAATGAGGCACCATTGTCCTAAGGCAAACATGTAAAGAGATAATATGGCCCTAAAGCTGAAACATTTTTGAAATTCTTACTTTGCTCACCTGGTCAAACTGTTTTGGTGCTAGAAATTACTTTACCAAAGGTCTTAGGTTCACAAAAGCAGTGGAATATATTACTACAATGGTAGATACATGTAAAAAAGCAAATTATATAATCGGTTTTTTTTTGTAGAAATGATGTCTGGTACACCTTTCACCAAAATGATAAGAATGAGACTGAGAAATGGCTTCATACTGCAGATCAAGCTTCATGGGGTGTGTGCAAATGAAAAAAGAGCATTACAACTTTTTGTTTTCAAATCAAATTTGTATTATATGGTGGATAGATATGATGGAGCGGCTGGCGTTGTGGCCGGTGGCGGTGACTGGGAGGCTGCTGCAGCGAAGCTGCATGTTGTCCACTGGGCTCTGGCAGTGTGAATCCTCTCTGTAAAATAAATGACTACTAGTCAGTACTAAGTTCACTGAAAGAAAGTTACAATTAGGCACCGTGCCGTTTCACAAACATGTAAAGGAGATCCACCACGGACTATGCTAACGGCATGAGCTACATGTGCTAACGTAAACAAATCAACGATGGTTACGTCCTACAAACACGTAACTATCGCTACAAACACGTAACTATCGTTACAAACACGTAACGGAGATCCCGCACTACTAGTCGGTACCGAGTTCACTGAAAGAAAGTTACGATTACGCACCGTGTCGTTTCACAAACATGTAACGAAGATTCAGCACGGACTATGCTAACGGAAGGAGCTACATGTGCTAACTTAAACAAACCAACGCTACGTGTTTGTAACGATAGTTACGTCTTACAAACACGTAACGGAGACCCCACACTGCTAGTCGGTACTGAGTTCACTGAAAGAAAGTTGACGGTGATAGTAAAGATAGTTGATTACACACCGTGCAGTCTCACTGTCAGGTGAGAGGACATCCAGCACTATGCACACGGCACGCTCACGGCATGAGCTAACGTAAATATGTACTAAAACAAAGTTTAGTAAATACACTTACCTATCTTGAAATGCATCCCTTTTATTGGCGTAGTCCTCTTCATCTCAGGAATCAAATCATTCCTTCAGGCTCCTCCGCTGTGCTCGTCTCTGCTTCGGACAAAAAGTTGCTTCGCTCGGGGTAAACTCTGCAGGTTCACTCTGACTCACCTGAAACTTTGCACGTGTCATACGACACGTCCATGTTTAAATGCTCAGATCTCGCTGTGTGAATCTCGTACGATGACGCGAGAACAGGACGAGGAAGTAGGAAGTCTACTGATTACGGTAGAATTTGAACCTTATTTCTGTGACGTTTTATCGCGAATATATGAATTTAAACAAAACGTAAACACCACATTTCCGCATAAATGCGGAACCTGACTTCGAAGTGTTTTAAGCATGTGTCTATAGTGTTCAAGCAACGGACAAAAACTAATACTGTAACCAAACGTCACTTTACGTATTGCAAGTTAAAAAAATAACTAGACATTGTCTCTTCGCCTAGCTGGATCTGGCCAGAGAATTTCATCAACATCGCAGGCAATGTTGTCATTAGCAAGACACCTTGGAAAGAAACGTCTTGAATGACGAATCCATCCTTGCATTGCTGCTACCTCCATCTGGTCACAGGTACCCCTCATCCATGGCTTGGATGAGGGCTACCTCAGCCTGGAGACGGAGATCATATACCTTCCACCGCCATGCCGAGAAAAACTCTTCTATAGGGTTGAGGAATGGAGAGTATGGTGGAAGATATAGGACGGTGAAATGTGGATGTTACTGAAACCAGTTCTGAACCAGAGCCCTGTGGCCAATGATGTTTCTTCCCCTCCTTCGTGTTCTCGTCAGGTTGAACCCAGCCTCATCTACGTAAATTAACTCATGCTGGATCTCCTCTCCATCCATTCGTAAAACTCTGAAAAACAGTGTCAGGCAAAATTGTGTAGTTCAGTTCTAGTATACATATTACAGTACAGTAAAAGATTATGAGACAGTATGCAAGATCACACTGCTAAAGTGAATACATACCTCTGCATAATCATGCCGCAGTCGTTTCACCCTTTCGGAATTGCGCTCGAAAGGCACTCGATAAATTTGCTTCATTTGAATATGTTTTTTTTAGGATGAGTGCCAGTGTTGATGTTGAGACCTGATGGATATCGTTGAAAATGGCGTGGTTATTGACAATGTTAGCTTGGAGCTGCTTGAGTGTTATAGCATTGTTGGCCAAAACCAACCTGATCTCACAGAAATACGTGAAATGAACACGTTCCCTTAACCCCAATATGCGTGATGTCGGCACGTAATGTGTTGAAATTACGTGTGGGTACCACGTAAACGACACCCATACAAAGTCAATGAGGCTCATTTACGTGGTGGACACACGTATTCCCTGATTCAAATAAACGTCCTCCTTTTATAATTTATTAGGTTCAACAACGTCACGCAGTGGGCGGTGGTAAATGTTGTTTTGTAGTTTACGAAACGTCCTCCTTTTATAATTTATTATAGTGAGTTAGTTGCGATTTCTCTTGTCTAAATAACAGTACATTGTTTGAAATAGATTGTTTCCTTTACGTTATTAAACCCTCTACGATATTTTATTATTCTCAAATGTATTTTCTGTCACCGCAGCGAATATTATTAGGCCTATTAATAATTATACTTATGAATCAGAAGACTTTCAGTGGTTACCACGACAACGATACGTCACGTTACGCTGGGCGCATTCAAAGCAGGTATCCCATATCCCACAATGCAACGCGGTCATTCATTCAGAGACTCTGACAGCGATCAGCGGGTCTTTAACGCCATTATTGCTTCAATGTTCATATATATATAATCTGTGGTTTTATCACCAGCAACAACACGTTGCTCAGTTTTCTTCAGTAAGTTATGCACCGTAATAACATTTTAAAAAAAACAGCTGAAGACTCAGGAAGTGACGTGGTACGTGCCGCTCGGCAGATAAGAAGATACAAAAATACATAATATTCGTAATATTGATGTTTTTGTCTAACATTGTATTTGAGGATTTAAACAATGAAGATAATAGTAATAAAAAACAGTTTCATGTATTTGTCTCATGTACTGTCTGCTCGGCCGGCCGGCGGGCGGCGGCAATCTGAAATGGAATGAAGCCCATTCACGGCAGACGGCAGAAACACAGGAATCGAACACGGCAGCTGCCCACCCCGGAAGAACTACAGATACGCACGCTTGTAACAGGTTCTGGGCCGCATATATAATGGGAGTTGCAGTTTCTAAATATATTGGTATATTTCTCATAATTAGAAGTTAAAAGTGTATCATTGTGGATGCCCCCTGGGTTTTTTTGGGATGGGGAATACACTGGTGTCATCAGATTTTAAAAATTGAATCGTTAAATAGGTGAAAATAGCTTATTACCATATTATACAGTGCTTACAGTGGTTAAACATTGGTGACCATATCTACATGACAGCTGAGGTCCAGAGCTTTCTATAACAGCTGATCCTATGTCTGTAGCACCTTCTGTTGATAAATGACAAGCCTTCAAACATGGACTAGGTTCAAAGGTCAAGATCTCAGAGTAGGAGTAATGGATCCTCTTCAGACTGACATATGTTACTGTGGAGGTTGAGACCTTTCCAACAATATGTTTGATATAGTCCTACGACAATGTTTTAATTTTCACATATCATGGAGAGACCAATTTGCAGGCGATACTTTATTATCCCCGGAGTGATATCTGCCTTGAGTTCAAATTCTTCACACATAACACTTGACATATTGTTTTATCATACAGCTGACATCACACAGCCACAATCTATTGCTCATCTTTCACACACAGTGACAAGAGCAACCTACACACAACCCTATGCATCATATCATGAAGGTATTGCAAACCTCCTGCAGCCTCAAGTAATATTATTTAAAGTTGTAATTGAGGTCCGACTAGGCCTATAGTTTAGAAATGTTAAGTTTACATTGGAGTAACCTATATCTTCTGCTAGAGTATAAGAACTCATACTTTGCATGGAGAATAAAGATAGATCAGGTCATATTCTCTGTGCTTGCCTGGAGAGACTGGTTTCTATTCCTCTCCACAACTTTCATGACAGTCATATATAACATAAACCCTCTGATTCACAGGTGAAAACAAACTGAAAAACTGAAAACTGGAAAAAAAAAAACTAAAAACTGAAAAAAAACTGACAGGTCTCTATTTCAGCAGAATATGCAAAACGTACGTTTGTCTGTGTGCAGTAGGCTGAGGTAGAAGTGTGCCAAAATTGCCAAAACACATGTTGTATATGCAGAGATACCCAAACAAAGATATATACATCTTACTTTGTGAGCAAAAACCTCGGCAACAATCTGCTTATCCTTTTAATTTCCTGAAAATGCTTCCTAAAACTAGTCCCTTCTTCATTTTGAAAAAATCTCTCAGTAAAGGCAAAGGTTATGGTTGTAAGCTGTAGCCATGGTGATTGATATGAGGATAATCTTATGAATATAATAATTAATATGTTAGGCCTGCCATCAATTTAAATTAAAAAAAAAAATCTAAAAAGTAATTTGTTTAAAACTAATGCAGTGCAATGCTTACAAAGTCCCACACATAAATATGCTCATGCTTTTTCCCCCTTCAGTCTTTGCTATTAACATTCATCAACTACAAAATTAGAAAATTGCATTTTTAAATAATGATGCATGGAAAATGAAATAAAAAAGCTTCTCTTTGTAGGCCTAACTAGTTTATCAACAAGTCAAAACAAATGTTAAGTAGTCAAACAGGCCATCAGGCAGTATTTCTAACACTTAACTCTAGGTTGGTTATATAGTATATACACAAGGCAAATCAACGTGCTTAGCATAAAACACTGTTTTTCATTATTGGTATTTTTATTGTATAAATTCTCACGTACAACGTGCAGCAATCTTTCACAGACTCGGAGCAGTAATTATTACGTCACTTCCTGAGTCTTCAGCTGTTTTTTTAAAATGTTATTACGGTGCATAACTTACTGAAGAAAACTGAGCAACGTGTTGTTGCTGGTGATAAAACCACAGATTATATATATATGAACATTGAAGCGATAATGGCGTTAAAGACCCGCTGATCGCTGCCAGAGTCTCTGAATGAATGACCGCGTTGCATTGTGGGATATGGGATACCTGCTTTGAATGCGCCCAGCGTAACGTGACGTATCGTTGTCGTGGTAACCACTGAAAGTTTTCTGATTCATAAGTATAAGTATATACTTACTTATACTTCATAAGTATTTCTGTGAGATCAGGTTGGCCAAAACCATGTTTACTATCTCCCTCTCTTGCTGTTGTGTGAACATAGGAGGCCTTCCCCCTTGTCGTCCCTGACCCTCAATCCTATGTAGAAAAAAACAAACAGTATACAATAGTACAGTAATTTCACAGGAAAAGGTAACAGAAGTGCTGATAGTGCATAGAATACAGTACTGTAAGCAGTTACTGAAACCATGCAGATGTTTTTGATATGATGATATTTTTACAATACCTATTTTCCAGTCGAAATGTTCTCATCACACTTGCCACTGTATATCGGCTTAGATTCTGATTCTGATTCTTACTCTTACTCTTACTCTTACTCTTACTCTTACTCTTACTCTGACTCTTTCCATTGTGCTTGAAGACCGATGAACTCACCTGCTGCTTTTTATAGTGTTTATACACCTGATTGGTGTGTCTACAATTAAGCAAACGAGTGTTTGCACACCTGATGACTGTGTTGAACCAATTGGTTGGACGGTGTGGTAATTTGACAGTCAGTGCTTTGGTATTGCAAGGACGTGACTTCATGATAGATTTTTGTGTGTAATGTATGTTAAGTGTGTTTAGTGTGGGCTGATGTTTTGCTTCTTGAGTGTAAGGTTTTGCTAATAGTGTACTACTTTTAATTTTAGTGTGTAAGCAATCCAAAAAAACTGTAAGGTTTGGCTGGGATTATACAACTATGTCAACTTGGTTAAGGTTAGGGAAAATAAACCATGGTAAAAATAAACTATCTGACAGCAGTCCTCTGGACCAAACAACAAAATAATTGTTTCTCAAAACAACCCATATTAGTATTTTCTGATCTGATGCCTGGTCAGAATGACTGTTGGTGAAACAAAGGACGATGGTTTCTTGTTTCAAAGTCCAACACTTTGTTTACCGAATTATTGGTTTTGTATAATGATGCCACACTGATTCATGTCTTTTAGGGGCAAAGGCAAAACTAGAGTAACATAGAACCAAATTTAACCAAATATCTGATGCAGTCGTCTCTAAGAAGTAGTTCTTATTTTATAGATGCTGATTACAGTTTTTCTCGATTGCTAAAACACAAAACCTGGTTCCTGTAGCACAAACACCCAAACCTTTTCGTCATTCCCAGAAGCACACACACATTTCCCATAACCAAAAACACAATTCACCTGTGTCCACACATGTCTCAATATTCAAAACACTTTCTGCAAAACCTTACACAAAAGTGACCAAATAAATAATTCTTTACACTACGTGTTCATTCAGCAAACACATGCTCTCAATATAATTAACTCAAGTTATCATAACATAAACTCAGAGACCACACACTTCTCAAGGTGAAAACACTCAGTCTGAAAATTGTTAACACACCAATCAGAATTGGGGGTCAATAAATAGAGCTTAGAGGCATGCTCATGTACTTTGGAACAATGGATCCCAACCATGCAGAGGCTGAGAGACAAGAGAGAGGAAGAGGAAGAGGAAGAGGGAGAGGGAGAGGAAGAGGGAGAGGGAGAGGGAGAGGGAGAGGGAGAGGGAGAGGGAGAGGGAGAGGAAGAGGGAGAGGGAGAGGAAGAGGCAGAGGCAGAGGACAGCAAAGACAAGTCCTTTCTGATGAAATCTGTGCCACTGTTGTTCATCATGTGGTGGTACATGGGAGGACAATGAAAGAAGCTGGCCAACTAGTCCAGCCATCAATGACCACCCCAGGTTCAGGGTCCTTTTTCTGCCAGCATACTCCCCTTTTCTGAATCCAATAGAGGAGTTTTTCTCAGCATGGCGGTGGAGAGTCTATGACCGCAACCCATACACACAGCACAATCTCCTGGAGGCAATGGTGAATGCATGTGAGGATATTTCTCTGGAATCTATCCAGGGTTGGATCAGACACACAAGGGGATATTTCCCACGCTGCCTGGCGAGAGAAGACATAATGTGTGAAATACTATGGCCTGACCCTGACCTGAGACAAGATCATGCTGATATTGATGCCGATGCTGATGAACCTGTATATGTGCTCAATCTGGAAGTGCTGTGAATAAACCCTATTATTGACATTTTGGTGGCAGTGTGTTGAATTAATCCCTCCTGTGTGTAACAAACACTAATGTAGTCTGTGTTTTGACAGCTTGTGTGTATTGTCTGAGGGTAAAGACTGATTGGGACCCAGAAGTTAGATGTTTGGACTGTTGGGTGTGAGTTTTTAAAATTGTGTGTGAAGATTTGAAAAAATGGTGAGTTGTTCCAGGAATTGTGTCTTAGCAATCGAGAAAAACTGTAAATGGAACGTTGTATTCTAGTGTGTAATATGTAGGGGGATCTCGTGGCTGAAATGAAATAGTATATTAATAGGTATACTTCATTTAGTGTAAAATTACCTCAAAATAAGAATTGTTAAGTGTTTAGCCATCTTAGAATGAGTTGTTTAAATCTCAATACAGATCAGGACCCTGCCTAGGGGTGACTGTGACTCAGTGGTTAGCAAGTCTGTCTTCCAATCAGAGGGTTGGCAGTTCAATCCCAGGCTTTGGTAGTCCATGTCGATGTGTCCTTGAGCAAGACACTTAATCCTAATTGCTCACCGTTGCTGTGTCTACGATCCACTGTATAGCATGTAAGTTGTTTTGCCTAAAAGCGTCAGCTAAATGAAATGTAATGTAAAAAAATGTAATGTCTGAAGTGTTGAATTATCAGTGTATGAATCTGAGTTTGGGCTGCGTACTGAATATGTGAAAAGTGCTGTTGGCAAAAAAAAGAGCTCACCCTGGAGGCAGCCCCGGGGTGTGCTTTGTTCACCACATCACCACTCCCTCACCTGGCCACACTCCCTAGAAATGCTCTGGGGTCGCAATTCTTATCTTAGGACATAATAAGACCCCATGGCAACATCTATCCTGGTTACATCTGGTAGCTAAGACATGTGCTGGGACTGTGAGAGAACACCATTTCAAACTCTTTTAGGTGTAGATTATGAAAATACACAATATCTTTTTATACAGAGAAATTGTTCACTCTTAATCCTGCAGAGGAACGTGTCATAACTAGCAATATGATATGGTATTAATGGAGCATATTAAGGATCACAGTTGTAATTCTAACCATAGCTCCAGTTTCCCAGACTGCTTAGATTTAACCCGCTGACTTTTCCCATTCACAGGACGTGTCCTGGTTTTTACCTTCCTTTGTCCTATGGCGTCAGTTTTGAGGGTGTATAAAGGTTACTAAACCTGAGAATTACTTTTGTTCATGTTAATGATAATATTGTCCAAAATCTATTATGTGGTAGCATACTCTCCATTATATTGTAACATCCATCCATCCTCATCTCTTATCCGGGCCTGTCACAGGAGCAGCAGGGTATTCCAAACGTCCAGCCAAAGGACATAATTGGCACTGGCACAGCCCTCTCTTGGTTCACCTAATATCTCTCAGACCGACATCAATTCATTGCCATAAATAACTGTAAATCCTTCACTTCCCCAGTAACCCATGGTGTCCCCCAAAGTTCCGTGCTTGGTCCCCTCCTCTTCATCATTTACATCCTTCCCTTCTGACAAATAATCCATCATCATGGTCTTGATTTCCACTGCTACGCTGACGACACCCAAATCTATTTCTCCTCCAAGACCATCACCTCAGTCACCCACTCCACTCTCCCCACCTGTCTCATTGAGATAAAATCATGGATGCAACAGAACTTTCTCAAACTTAATTGCAATAAATCTGAATTACTCATCATCTGCTCTAACTCCCTCACCTGCTCAGCCCGGACCTTCTCTCTGAACATTGATGATGCCATCGTCACTCCCTACACCCAGATCTGCAACCTTGGTTTCATCCTCAACTCCAACCTTTCTTTCCTACCCCATGCCAAACACATCACCAAAACAGCCTTCTTCATCTCAGGAACATTACACGCCTCGACCCTCCCTGTCACCACTGAAATTCTCATACATGATCTCATAACATCCAGACTTGATTACTGCAACAGCATTCTATATGGCTCTCCCAACAAAATCCTCAAAAAACTCCAATATGTTCTGAACTCTGCGCTCGTCTGCTCACCGCCACCCAGCGCTATGAACATATCACCACGGTCCTACGTAACCTCCACTGGCTCCCGGTCAAATACAGGATTGACTTTAAAATGTTACTCACCACTCACAAAGACCTAAACAATCTGGCCCTTCCCTACCTTTCAGACCTGCTCCCCCTTGATGCCCCAACCCGTTGCCTCAGGTCCGCCAATGCCCACTGGACCAGTGACAAGATTGCTAGCTGGCGAGCACCTTTTTGCACTTTATTATTATTATTATTATTCACTTATTCACTGTATGTTGGACAGAAGAGAAACATACTTTCAATCTTTTGTATGTTTGCACATATGTAAAAAATGACAATAAAGCTGACTTTGACTTTGATAATCAATAATATGTAGCTATGTGCCAACAAACTATGGAACACTTATGCCACTGACGGGCATGGCCTCCCAGCATCATCTTGTTCTTTATCACTTTGTGTTGTGTCTATTTCCCTAAGATAACTGAGACTTATGCTAGCTTTCAAGCACTGCTTATAAACTGCTTATAAATGCTTTATAAAGCATAAATAGTCTCCACTTTAGATTAGGTCACAGAACATGCTTAACTAATACTTAACTAATGAGTAGTAACTACCAGAATTAATCATGAATTGCTGTTTTTTTTTTAACATTTACTAACACTTTACAAATGATCTTAATAATCATCTATAAGTCCTTAATACTTAATTTACAAATGGGGAATCCATAATTTATAAAGTATAAAACCCCAAGCTTATTAATCAAGAATGAAACATTTCTAACTGTGTTTATGAATTGCATACTAATGAGTTATTGAGGATTCATGTTTGAATAATGCTTTATAGATGAATTCAGTGTTTATTCATGCTTTACTAATGCTAAATAGTGTGTACTTATTATAAAGTGCTATCGATGTATTTTTAAAGTGATTTTACATTCATATGTATACGTTGTATTTCAGTTATTTGTACAGCAATTATTTGTATCTGTACAGCAGTTTTGTCAACGTGTGTGGTTTTTAAATGTGTTTAAATAAATTGGCATCACTATTGATACTGTTGTGAGCTGTGACACTGTGTGTAGTGATTACCTTGACAGTCTTCTTTAATGAGAGCCTTCCTGGTGTGTGCAGCCCAAGCATGAATCCCATCTGACCATATAAAGATGAGAGCCAAGGCCAAATAGCAATCTCCCTGAAGAGAGCTCGAAACAGACACAAACAACAGTCAGCAAAGGATTGGCCACGGATGGTGCAGGCTATCGACTGACAAATCAATACCCTCAACTGCTTTAGCTGAGCCAAACTCCACCTCCGTTCAATAAAGGACAGTTCTATCTTCAGTCCCTGTCCGGACTGATGGCAGTGATTGATTAGGAAGCATTTGTCAATGCTGAGACAGTTTCCAATAGGAAGAGGTAACATTCATGTCCTGTGGAAGCAGCTGCCACATCACTTTTCAGTATTCTCCTACTCCTTGTTAAATGTGCGGGTTTCTAACAGGTTGAGTTTCTCTAGTTCTCCCAGTGTTTACAGACATTTTCAACACCTCCCTGGAGACATGCCATGTACCAGCCTGCTTCAAGGCCTCCACCATCATCCCCGGCCCCAAAAAACCTAGGATCACAGGACTCAATGACTACAGGCCCGTCGCCCTGACCTCTGTGGTCATGAAGTCCTTTGAGCGCCTCAAAACCCTCACCGACCCACTCCTGGACCCCCTGCAGTTTGCCTACAGAGCCAACAGGTCTGTGGACGATGCAGTCAACATGCCCCTCCACTCCATCATCCAGCATCTGGACTCCCCAGGAACCTACGCCAGGATCCTGTTTGTGGACTTCAGCTCTGCCTTTAACACCATCATCCCATCTCTGCTGCAGGACAAGCTCTCCCAGCTGCATGTGCCCGACTCCACCTGCAAGTGGATCACAGACTTCCTGTCTGACAGGAAGCAGCACGTGAGGCTGGGGAAACACGTCTCAGCCTCTTGGTCCATCAGCACCGGTTCCCCCCAAGGCTGCGTTCTTTCCCCTCTGCTCTTCTCCCTGTACACCAAAAGCTGCACCTCCAGTCACAAGTCCGTCAAGCTCCTGAAGTTTGCGGATGACACCACCCTCATTGGACTCATCTCTGGTGGGAGACTGACCACCTGGTGACCTGGTGCAGCCAAAACAAACTGGAGCTCAACGCTCTGAAGATAGTGGAGATGGTTGTGGACTTCAGAAAGATCTCAGCTCCACCAGCCCCTCTCACCCTGTGTGACTCCCCCGTCAAAGCTGTGGAGTCCTTACGCTTCCTGGGCTCCATCATTACCGAGGACCTCAAGTGGGAGCTAAACATCAGCTCCATCTCCAAGAAGGCACAGCAGAGGATGTTCTTGCTGAGGCAGCTGAGGAAACTCAACCTGCTAAAGACAGTGATGGTGCACTTCTACACTGCCATCATTGAGTCCATCCTCTGTTCCTCCATCACCGTCTGGTACGCTGCAGCCATCATTCGCTCTGCCGAGAGGGTGATTGGCTGCAATCTGCCGTCCCTCCAGGACTTGTTTGCTTCAAGGACCTTGAAGCGAGGAAGATTGTAGCTGATCCCTCTCACCCTGGACACAAACTGTTCGTGTCCCTCCCCTCTGGCAGGAGGCTGCGGCCCATCAGGACCAAGACCTCACGCCACACCAACAGTTTTTTCCCGTCTGCAGTCGGGCTCATCAACAGAGCAACTGACTTGACTGACTCTGTCACCCCCAGACAATTTCCAACTGGACACTCCCCTGCACATACCCCCATGCTTTATATTTAAATACATTAAATTGATATTTTGATATTCTACTGTTCAATTGTAAATATTCTTTCATCCATTCATTCATTCTCATTATTGCACTGCGTTTACTCTTAAATGTGTATTGTTAAATGTTAAATGTATGCACCTTAAGCCAGGACAAATTCCTTGAATGTGAAAACAAACATGGCAATAAATGATTCTGATTCTGATTCTGGTAGCTTGTAATAATAAGCCTATTATGAGTGGTTGAGCTTTGCGTGCTGTTGCTGTAAACCCACCTAACTGTGTTTGTCTGCTGAGGCCTGTAGGTTTATTGTGTTGTCACCTAGACTATTACTCCCACGCATGCTAAATGACAGAGGAGCTGAGAAACAAGAGAAAAATGGCATACTTAGGAGCAGAGGATAATTAATTCAACCTAAGCTGCAGGCCAATGCTACATTATGCATGAGATTTATTTCCATAAACATGTGTATCTCTACCCTTTGGCTCGTTCATTACTTTGTGCACCGTCAGAGAAGGAGAAGTCGACATGGGTTTCCTTATTTCCTTTCCTTAAAGTTAATTGCATTGGTTATACTGAAAAAAGAGCAGAGCACAAATTCACAAGACTGTAGCCAAAGGCTAAACTTTGTTTGCAGTACAGTAAAGGGCACACTTTATTGCCTCATTCATTCTGTTGCTGCATGTGTACAGCAGAGCGCCAAGTTAAGAAAGGGAAAGCTGTTAAGTCATTAAAAGCTATTAGTGGCTTTGCCAGTTCTTTTTAATTTTTCTTTTCCACCAATACCTCTAGAATCTCAACCCAGTCTTCTATAAATTTCATCCATATGAAGTGATTCGGCATGTGAGATTTACATTAAATGGCATGCTGAGTGCAGAGATCAGTGTGACCTTCATATAGAATAGTGGAAAGTGAGCGGGTGGTGGATGGGCACAAAGTGTTTGCCTACATCAACATTCCAGGTTTGTGTCACGTCAGCATTGGCATTGGATTATTTACCTATGACCACCATTTCCGTGACCTTACATTACAGTACAGTAATGTAATAATCCAATGTAATAATCCAATGGTATGCTTCAGATTACGTCCTGACCTTATTCTCCACTCAGCTCAAACTTGTTAAATCCTGCGGCTTGGTCAATGGCCCGTGGCATCGGAGATTGTCTCTATAGTCCTGCAAGCATTGTTTTGAACCCGTCGGGACAGCATGCCAATATATGCTCGCTACATCCTTTTCAAAATTAATTTCCATTTTCACAGGCTAGGTTTAGGTCACAAAACCACTTGGTTAGGTTTAGAAAAATAACTGGTTGACGTTAACTTCACTGACAACGGATCTAAAGACACTAGACAATAAAGAGTCATGTGGCTAACAACCAGTGGCGGGCCACGCATTTTCTACCATGGCCTTGTGTGACATCTGATATTGTTTACATAAATACGCACATGACGGGATGCTGCGTCATTAACGGACAATGCATCTAGTCCACATCAAGCACCAGTCACATTTAGTTATAACAAAACATGACAAAACAATCCGACAAAACTGCTGCACTAAAACACCACACACTCAAGAGCATGAGCCACGATCAGAAGGAACGATATTAACTATATAATAAAAACAACACCATAGACACATTAACACAACACTACTGGAGATGTAAAAACACAAAGAGGAGTTCACTCACCAGATGCTGTTCATTTAATAAAGACAAAGTCTATCCTCCTCCCTTGTTAACAAACAGTTCAATGACGTTTCACTGGCATCTCGATATTGGGGTCGTCACTGCCAAATGTGCCTATAACCCTCTGTGACAAAGGCGTCCAGCATGTCAAACTAAAGATCTGATTTGTTGAAGTCTATGACAGTCACGACATGTACTTTAATCTGCAAAGGTCAAGCTAGACGGCCTCTGGCCGCTCTTCTTTCATAGAGACATAGAGGTGAAATCTGATTGGATGAGAGCTCTCCTTAAACTTTAAGGAGAGCTCTCATCCAATCAGATTTCACCTCTTCGTCTGTTGCTCTGCTTGCAGTGCAACTGCAAGCAGAGCAACAGACGAAGACAGGAGCTGTGCAATGAGAAAATAAGTTAATAGGGAAAAATAATTATAATACATGTAGTGTAAAACAATTACATTATAAAATAGCTTGCTGGCCCTGTCGGCCCACCACTGCTAACAACTGATGTTATGGAACTCATGAGTCAGGTGACGGATTAATATAATGTGACAAAAATATACGTGAATAGTCAACAGTTACTTTTAGTTCCCCATGGGACACGAATATAGTGGCTTTCTGCATTTGTTTAAACCCATCCACGACCCCTGCTGCCCACTTTAAGCAGAGTATAACATACGTTACGTACTCTTACCAACAGGTAATGCTGCAGGAGGGTTTATATTGAAGTTAGTTTAAACCTTGTTGCTGAGGGACACTGACAAAGCGTTGGTGTTTGAAGAGCTGGGATTGAGAACATTTGAAGTTGGGTGAATGTGTGACACATCCTGCCTGAACTGCATCAGACTTTCATGCTGGAGAGGTGAACTACATTTTACGCAGATCTATACTTAACCGTAACCATACCTATGGATGCTCGGACAGATATGCTCAAACTTTCTCACTGACCAGAATCATCATGGTATTACAGTATTAAAGCAAAGAATAAACAATATATACAACCAATCTTTGGAGCAAACACAATCATTCAAATGTGAGATATAAAGAATTTAGTGGACGATAGCAGAATGTGTAAATGAGTGGCAATTAGTACGTATTTGTTGCTGCAACCTACAGCAATACACTACAGTTAGTCAACTGACACACATAAAAAACACTGTTCACTAACAAAGACCTCGCCCATAGCAATGCAAGTTTACAGATCGTTTATTGCGAGGTGGAATAGAGTGTCGGGTTAAGGAGCCGGACGGGGGTCGAGGGAGATCGAGGGTGTTTGTGCCGAGTCCGTGGGCAGTTTCTTCTCAGGTGTTGCGTGATGGTTGCGTCTTTTGCTCGAGGGACCGTACGCTTGGAAAAGAGGAGTTTGTCGTAGTGACGGAATGGTGAACGGGGGTGGCGGTGGTTTTGCCCGTCGTTCGGGCACCTGTGTCTCGGCGGCCGGGGGCGCTGAAGTCAGGATCGCTGACGGCTGGAAGATTGCCGTGGGTGACGCTAGAGTCGGAATCTGCTCTGCCCCGGGGCTGTTGAACAAGCAAGGGCCGGCGACTCCGGAGTTGTCTGCGGAAGGGTGCCGAGAGCCGTAGGGATCGTGGAGGGCTAATCGCAGCCGAGGGTGCTGGCGATGCGGCGTGGTGTGAGGAGGAGGGCGCTCCGGGACCTCGGGACGTAGCTGGTTGTCCGGGAGGGTAGGTGAGGAGCGTTTGCGTTGGGTAAGCTGTTTAAGATTTCGTTCGTCTGTCGCACGTCATGTCGGAACAGAGTCGAAGCGGAATGAACGGGTTTGATGCGTTTAAGTACGTAGGGCTCGGATGATTGGCTCAGTTCGGGGCGTGGTCTTCGCTCCTGAACTATGTTTTATAAACACCATTTCTATACCATTCCAGGACACAGCTGTGTACACAAGTACACAATGTGTCTACATCGAGATTTGGACTTGTTTGACTTGTCAAAAGTCATGATTTCTAATCCTGAATTAGTCTATTAAGGCCAACATCCAAACTTAATCACATAAGACATTGTTAGAAAATATGTCATATCTGAGTCTGTATGAGTTAGATATATAGGTTTAGTTGTTGGAGTTATCCATCTGCAGAGATATCATGTAAGCAAGGTCACAGCTCTACCCTCCTCTCCACTGCCCCTCCCCTACCCCAGCGATTGCGCCATCCAGAGTGCTTCACATCACTCAAAGATGACTATCTAATGAAAGATCCTTGTACTGAGCTCATGGTGCCTTCAAGTGCATTCTGCCAAATAGCTATTAAAATGGCCTACACTCTGTGATTGCCTTTCAGAGAGGAGGAAATTGGAGAAGGCAATAGATTGGGCCTGAGGATTAAAATGGTGGAGGGGTTGATTAGATAGCAGCAGCCTGTCAAGATCTCATTGACCAGAGGAAAGGATTTGCTCTTAGGCAGCCACCCAACGGGCCCCACACAAGCCCACTGTATGAATATCTACATTTCTACATCCAATGAAGCGTTTGTCAGAGTGTATCCTGCAGAAGATTGCAGGAGATTTTTTTCTGAATTACTCCAGAGTGCATGGCAAGATGATATAGTGGTGGGAGTAAAACCTGGAACTATACACAATTTACAGCTGGTATTAAGTTATCTGAATGAGGTCAGAAAACAAACAGGGGTTTTTATTGTTTGGTTTAAAGTTTCCACCCATCATCATATTTTACGCAAATCTTACTATCATACCAAAACATACACTACTTACTACTTCAACAGCTGGCTGCTGTTTGTAAAGATGACGACTTTGTTGTTCTAAAACTAGCAATCACAGTTATGGTAGATAGTAAATGGACTTGTATGGCGCTTTTCTAGTCACCTGACCACTCAAAGCTCTTTAACACTACATGTCATCATTCACCCATTCATACACTTATGGGAGGAGCTACCATGTAAAGTGCCACCTGCCCATCAGGACTAACTACCATTCACACACCGTAGTCACATCTACGGGAGCAATGCGTTTTGACCAAGGACACATCAACATACACTAGCGGAGCAGGGGATCAACCGTCAATCCTCTGAATGAAGAACTGCACACCACTGAGCCACAGTCGTATGCTGTGTTTTAATGGTCCAATGGTCCTCTATTTTCTCATCTGCCTCAGTTTTAAAATGGCTGTCAATGCAAACTCAACACCTTCATCGATGTTCTCTGGTTAAATTAATCAGACACCGACACCTAGAAGGTGCTTCACATCCTCCCGAATCCACAATTTTCTTATATTTTTAAATTCTGTCTATAATTTTGTTTGGATTTTCTATACTGTAATTTTATTCTGTTGGTCTACTCTGTGGACACAATATCTTTTGCCATCTGTTCGTCCAGGGAGAGGGTTCCAACCTCTGTTGTTTAAATAGTTTCTGTTTTAGGGGAGTTTTACTCCATCTAAATAATGTAATTTAAAGCCCCTTGAGACAAATTTGTGATTTGTGAAATCGGGATTTATAAATAAAATTGAAAGCAAGCTGAACGGAATAAACGCCCACATCTATTCCAGTGAGGACATCAAAGAGAAGAGATGGAGCATAGAGAATAAATGGAGTAATGTAGTTCACATTCTAAATATCAACTTTCTGGCAACAAAAAAAGGCAATGTGAATGTGCCGCAATGTCAGTCTTTTGTTCATGAAATATTTAGAGCTACCATTGAGCAGATCCCCACTTGTTTATTGTATATTAAAAGTCAAAAGGAAAGTGAATAATTTTGTCCTTTGAACTACTAGAAAGCTTATACATCTAACATCTTGAAAGAATTGTTGAGTTTTCATTTTCAGTAGACCCAAGCTGTTTTGTTTTGGGGTATTTTTTGCTCCTGTCACACTTTACTCAAATATTTAAGTCCTGCGCCTCTATGGAAACAGCAGAATCACTAAAAGTAGAAAAAACTCAAACTATTTGGGATATATGTAGGATCTTTCTGTCAGCTTTTCCAGACTTCCTAAGTTTGCATCCCTGTGTTTAATAAGATGTTACCCTTTCCCTTGTTTTCTCTTTGCACGTGTAAATATAAACTGTCCAGTACATCACTAGGACAGAGGTGCCATCCATGGAGGACCTTGACACCCATCAGCGTAGGAACCCAAACACCCCAGCCATAATCTGTTCTGCCTGCTGTCTCTAGACGGTACCACACAGCTCCATATGTACTACATTCCTACATTCAGATTATTAATCCCTCCTCTCTACCTCCTTCTGCTGACATGGATTGTGGTTATCTGGATTGTGGTCCATGCCTACTACTCATTACATGAATAACTTCTGTCATATTCATTGAATGTGCTGTGTAATCTGGTAAATATAGAACAATGTTGAGGGCTTAAATAGATAATCCAACCTGCTATATAGGATTATTGAAAAAAGAAAAAAGTATATATTTTATATATGAAATGATATGCCATATAAACAATGTTAACTCACTGTAGTTAACCAGTTAATAAATACATTACTGGTGGTGATAAGTACACAGTTCAATCTATCTTGTTTTACCTGGTCACGGTTCTCTCTCATATAGAGATATTATGCCAGGACCTGGCTTCGGTACAGGAAACAGGAAGGCATCCGTAGACCAGACCGTCTCATTTCATAGACTGCTCGGTTTAGCCTTTGTGGTCTTTGGAGGACTCAGCCTTCTAGAGCGCGAAGGATGCGACCACTCAATGCAGACTCAGCGAATAATTCCACTGTACATACTTTGTGTGACCTTATTTTGACCAGCCACAGTAGGTTTTTTACTTATACTGAATTTATAACATCACCAGTTGCTACAGACCCTTAGTGGATTCCACACCTCCGCTTTGAGAGGCCTTGCAGAAGAATAGTGTATCAGTTCAAACTCCCACGATACATAGCCCACACTAAACCAGGCCAATCTTCCTTTCATCTGTAGAAAGCTGCCTCTGCTTCTCCCTCGTGGCTCCAGTGTTTACACTCACTGACAGTGAGCGGCTCAATGAACAGCTGTCAAACAGCTCTATAGACAGCAGCATTCAATAAAACAACCTCTGCACTCCTCTGCCACTGCCCGGGAACAAGTCTATTGTAGTGGCAGGCTCATCTCTTTTTCTCTTACCTACACAACCAATTCCTCCAATGTCTCTCTTTTGTCATCGGTTCAGTTTAGATAGGCTTTACTAGCATATCAAATAAGCTCAGGAAATTATCAAAAAGATAGACTCCCAGACACGCAGCAACCTCTGAGGGTGAACAAAGAGGCTGATGGGGAAGTGCCAATAACTGCAGTACTGGAAATGGCCACTTGAGGCCGGTTCCACAAGTAAATTAATCCCAATATAACTATATAGTAAAAATACCCATATTTACAGGATAAGTACATAACAACATACCATGTTATAGCCTGGTACAAAACACGTATTTGGTTTAGACATAATTGAGGGTGTGGCCGCTTTGAGTGACAGGTGGGTGCTGTCACAGCCGCTAACTGTCACCTCGGCTCCTTGGAATAAATATACTTTACCTCTCGGCCGTGTTTGTGGAGTTAAAAACTCGTGCCTTTTAGAGAATTGTTGAATGGAAACAAAAAGAGTGAAACCAGCTGTCATTTATTTTTGATTTACAATAAAAACGTGTCCCATCAATGTGTCTCTTGACTTCAGGGTTTTCCTTAGAAGTGTATATTGAGTAGAAAAAACATTGAGCCACTACGTTCTATTTAACGAATAACGATTGTCAAAGGCATATTTGGATGGTGTTGTTGCTCTATTTCCAAGATATACACAGTAAATATACAGTAGACACAATTCTTCTCCCTGGGTTTGTTATGTTTGTTTAAAGCCAAACACTCCACATTAGATATCAAAAGACATGAAATAATGGCCTATATTGTTAAATGTAGGGCAGCTTATGTTGTGTTGAATACTGTTTCTCCATCAGCAAGTGTTTCCCCCTACCTACACCTGAACCAACCCTTATCCCTAACACTAGCCCTTCAAGGGGGCGCTATCATTTTACCAGGAGAGAAGCACGATTCGACGGAGAAGCAGACTTCCATTTAACACCTGCTTTCTCTTTTTTTTTTACCAGATCTTCAGTTTCTCTTTTATTAATGCTAGCACGTCTATCTCCCTCTTCTATCCACTCCATCTCTTCCAACCACTCACCCATGCTTGGCCAACCCACAAAACTAAAATTCACAACCGAACCAGACATTTTCAGAATCAGAACCATTTATTGCCATGTTTGTTTTCACATTCAAGGAATTTGTCCTGGCTTAAGGTGCATACATTTCACATTTAACAATACACATTTAACAGTAAACACAGTGCAATAAATGAATGAATGAATGAATGAATATTTACAATTGAAACAGTAACATATCAGAATATCAAATATAAGATAAAGTGCATGGAATGTGCATGAATGTAAGTGTTGTGTGAAAGTGGCAAGTGTAATGTTAAAGGGTCGAGTGTATTTAAATATAAGGGCATGTGCAGGGGAGTGTCCAGTGGGAAATTGTCTGGGGGTGACAGAGTCATTAGAGTCAGTGGGGGACCTGGGCTCTGTTGATGAGCCCGACTGCAGACAGGAAGAAACTGTTGGTGTGGCGTGAGGTCTTGGTCCTGATGGGCCGCAGCCTCCTGCCAGAGGGGAGGGACACGAACAGTTTGTGTCCAGGGTGAGAGGGATCAGATACAAGCTTCCTCGCCCGCTTCAGGGTCCTTGAAGCAAACAAGTCCTGGAGGGACGGCTGATTCACCCTCGGCAGTCCACAACCATCTCCACTGTCTTCAGAGCGTTGAGCTCCAGGTTGTTTTGGCTGCACCAGGTCACCAGGTGGTCAGTCTCCCACCTGTAGGTGGACTTGTCTCCACCAGAGATGAGTCCAATGAGGGTGGTGTCATCCGCAAACTTCAGGAGCTTGACGGACTGGTGACTGGAGGTGCAGCTGTTGGTGTACAGGGAGAAGAGCAGTGGGGAAAGAACGCAGCCTTGGGGGAACCGGTGCTGATGGACCGAGAGGATGAGACGTGTTCCCCCAGCCTCACGTGCTGCTTCCTGTCGGACAGGAAATCTGTGATCCACTTGCAGGTGGAGTCGGGCACGTGCAGCTGGGAGAGCTTGTCCTGCAGCAGAGACGGGATGATGGTGTTGAAGGCAGAGCTGCAGTCCACAAACAGGATCCTGGCGTAGGTTCTTGGGGTGTCCAGATGCTGGAGGATGGAGTGGAGGGCCATGTTGACTGCATCGTCCACAGACCTGTTGGCTCTGTAGTCGAACTGCAGGGGGTCCAGGAGTGGGTCAGTGAGGGTTTTGAGGTGGGACGGGACCAGGCACTCAAAGGACTTCATGACCACAGAGGTCAGGGCGACGGGCCTGTAGTCATTGAGTCCTGTGATCCTAGTTTTTTTGGGGACGGGGTTGATGGTGGAGGCCTTGAAGCAGGCTGGTACATGGCATGTCTCCAGGGAGGTGTTGAAGATGTCTGTAAACACCAGGGACAGCTGATCAGCACAATGCTTCAGGGTTGAGGGGGAGACAGAGTCAGGGCCGGCTGCTTTGCAGGGGTTCTGCTTTTTAAAAAGCCTGTTAACGTCTCTCTCCTGAATAATGAGGGTCGTCACTGTGGAGGGGGTAGGGGGCGCTGTGAACGAAGGTACAGAGGCGTGAGCCCCTGATGGGCTGGGGGAGGGGTGGCTGGTGGTCTGTGGCTGGTTGATGGGGCTGTGTTTGGTGCAGGGACACTTGTCTAGTTTTTTACAGCAGCATTATTTTGTAATTTAAAGCCATAATCAATTATCAATTAGCACTGCTCCTGTGTGGGGAGAAAATAGATCATCGAATGTTTTTTTCTCCCGTTTGGCTGAAACCATCCACACCCATCAGTGATGCAGGCTGTGAGTAGAGACAAAATGCTGCTGTTTGAGTGCTGGTTATGGACTCTTTGAAAGCCAATTTCAAGTCAGTTGCAAGTCTTTAGGGTAGCTGTCATTTTAATTGCTGACCATTGAAACAACATATTCTGTAAACTGTGTAAATAGTGGTCATACAGTTGAAACAAAGTAATTTCAATGCATAGGCCTAAAAACACATGCATGTTTACATTCAGTGTTGCATGTTTTAAGAATGTCCTTCGCCAACCATTTGAAAAGTGTCTTTTGAATCATGTTGTGGACTCAGACATCAACTGAGCTCTGTCCGTCTAATCTTCACAGATCAGGTACTATAGTGGGGACTTGGTTCTCTACTCCAGAAAACATAGAGTGCAAGTGTGTTGCTGACAGGAGGCATTCAGCTTGAGTATGAAAGGCTGGAGATTGCAGAGTGAAGGGCACAAGTCTGTTGAACCCATCTCACTCTCCTCAGTCTCTTTGGCCTCAGCTCTGCCTTTTGTAAGCACCCATTGTTGGCTGAGGATTTGAGGCGTGTTTTTATGGCTGAGGTGGGTCTTTTAGATGTGCACAGTCCAGAGCTGCACTTTAGAAATTCTCTCTGCTGGGGCTTTTTCTGATGTGGGTGTTTTTTATTCTGCTTTAGGTTGGCCACGCTTGATCGGTCAGCTATCGGCTGTGTGCAGCCTTGCACATAAGGCCTTTGATTCACCACTCGAACACACACACACACACACACACACACACACACACACACACACACACACACACACACACACACACACACACACACACACACACACACACACACACACACACCTACCTAATTCCACACAGATGCATATAACACCACGCAGGGTGCAGTGCAGGTACCCACACCTTTGTTCAGTATACTTTTTCCTACTCTTGACTTTTCACTTGGCTTTGTGTAACTCCAGCCTCCTCCTCAGGCTTTACACAAGTTGCTTTGGGTTAGAGAGAGGATCCTTTCCGCATGTAAATATAGAGTAAAATTGATCTAATAATGGTTATAAATATGTATTACATGATCCATAAATGAAAAATGTGTACAATAATTAGTACATAATTTGGGGTGATCATAAATGTTTGTTCCAATCTATACACAAATACCAATTGTGATTACAAGACATATACAACAGTATATGTTTTGTTTATATGTATATGTTTTGACTGGTCATGCGCGCACACACGATGAATTTGCTTTTCTTAACAGAAAGGAAAGGAAAGTCTTAGGTCAAAAGATTTCAGAAGTCAGGAGTGAACTGAAGATGACACTTGTTCAATCGATTAAAACAGCTCTTGTGTTAACATCTTATTGACACAAAGGGACTCATATGGCAGCGCTGCTAACCTCACAGAAACACTGAGGAGAATGGGAAACAGCATAACAAATGAAAGTTGTTTTTCCCTGTAAAAACCCAAGCACTGTTTTGGAATGAATTACTAAAGATCTCAATGGTTTTGGAGTAAACACACTGCATATACTTTACTGAGCTGTTTGGAACGTCTCAGATCCTCTTAATGATACAACCTGTTGGTAACATGTCACAGAAACGTTAGAGCATTTACAAAGGAATTAGTCAGAAACAAATCTGAAGTTAACTGACAATGAATGGTTCACTAATAAGTAAAATTAGTCCACATTCATATTTGTATTCTGCAACTGTCAAGTTACAAGATTCTTGAAAAACATGGCTTTAAAATGCAACAATCTCATTAATTCAATAACGGAATGTCACGGAATGCAACTATCGGTTTCATGCACAGGGATATGAGTAGTCACATTTAGCTAGTTAGGTTTAGAAAATCTGTCCCAAGCGCATGTCTCAACTATTTCACGACTTGCCATGTTACTGGGCTATATTATGATATTGTGACACCGGAGCCACATAGGTAAATTCACTTTGGATGTTGGGCTCTAGTGGCAAACCAGGGTGGTTTTAAAAAGGGGGACCGGAGAGTGTCCTCCTATCATCGGGGTTTCACACTGCTCAGCCTCCCCTGTAAAGTTTATTCTACGCCGCTGGAAAGAAGGCTACAACCGATTGTCGAACACAGATCCAGGAGATGCAATGCTGATTCCTGTCTGGCTGTGGAAAAAGTACCTGATTTGTTCCTTTTACATTCACTG
Organism: Cottus gobio; assembly: GCA_023566465.1. Lineage (NCBI taxonomy): Eukaryota > Metazoa > Chordata > Actinopteri > Perciformes > Cottidae > Cottus > Cottus gobio. Next base: position 3,965,245 of record CM042220.1, read on the forward strand.
GTAACTACTGTGTTTAACTGTAATATAATCACTATATGAGCCGTGTCTGGTGAAAACCGAAATGTAAACCGTGATTTGATGCCGGATGATGTTGAATCAACCAGAGACAGAATTCTATTTGGAAAGACAATTATTATTCTTGGTTTACTTTGAATATGGCTTGTACCTACAGTATCATCTTAGCATTCCAATGGTTCCTAACAATAGTGTTATCATACTATCGCCATGTTTTTCAATTCTGCTTCATATTGAAATCCTAGAGCCCAATTTCTGCATGATGTTCTCTGGAGAAAAATACACATTGTATTTCCCTCTGCAATTTGTTCTCTTCAGCATCATTTCCGATGACAAACAGGCCTGAGAATGTAAATTCCGTTCTGTTTTTGTTCATACATACAGTACACTGCAATGCACCTATATATTTTCATAACATTCACCCTACTTGCTCATCGTTTCCTTTCTATGGGTTTTTTTCAGCCTCCACAATGATTCTTTTTGCCTCTTTTTCGGGCAAGTTGCATAAAACCAATGTTCTGACTGGCGTGTAGGGATTGGGGTGATAATGAAACAGTAATAGGCGAGGTAAATGTTAAAACAAGATAAATACCGACTCATAAAGTCATAAAGTGGATGTTCTGTTTCTTAGGAAATTGAGGGTTTTTATCCTGCTGGTGGAGGAGTATCTTAAACTGGATGTAGTTCTATATGTAAATGTTTATGAAAGATTTTACAGCCCTCCAGGCATACCCACAGAATTATATCAGTTGGATTTCAGTGCCTCGCTCTTGGGTACAAGGTAGGACATAGCTTTCTTTATTAATTACCTGATCCCGTTTTGCCCAACCAATTTCAAAACACAACCGATGAGTTATAAACCAAATGCTCTACAGTCCATTTCCCCTTCCCCAGATTCACAAGATATGTATGATACTTTATATGTCTATGCGGGTACAATTCATGTAAATAGAAACACAACCATTAGTACAGTTAGGTCCATAAATATTTGGACATTGACACATTTTTCATTATTTTGGCTCTGTACACCACAACAATGGAGTTGAAATGAAAAAATCAAGATGTGCTTTAAGTGCAGACTTTCAGCTTTAATTTGAGGGTATTTACATCCAAATCAGGTGAACGGTGTAGGAATTACAACAAATTCAAATGTGGCCACCCTCTTTTTAAGGGACCAAAAGTAATTGGCTGATCAGCTGTTTCAAGGTCAGGTGTGTGTAATTCCCTCGATATTTCATTTACAAGGAGTAGATAAAAGGGTCTTGGGTTCATTTCAGGTGTGGTATTTGTGTTTGGAATCTGTTGCGGTCAACTTTCAATATTAAGTCCAAAGAGCTGTCACTATCAGTTTTCATTACAACTCCATTGTTGTGGTGTACAGAGCCAAAATAATGAAAAATGTGTCAATGTCCAAATATTTATGGACCTAACTGTATATGTCGATATATGATAAAGTATTTTTTGTATCAACAATGTGCATCTTTATGAATGTACAGACCTAATTAGTATAATCACCACATTTCTGTACACATCAAAATACTTGTATTGTAGAGCGCTGAGTTGCTGGTTTATTTCAAAGTTCATCATCATTAGTGTGATGAGAGATTTCTGGACATGTCATTCTGGACTGACAGCAATCTACAGTGATCCTTCAAACCCTTACTTTTCTTATTTTGATCTGTGGTCATTGTTGTGCTGTTTGTTCTACAATTTTGTGTCTTCAACTGTGGTGCGTGCAAACATGCCACTTGTCTTGTACAATCCCGATACGTCAATACAGGAGTTGCCTCTGGACAGATATTTAGATCATTATGCATATGCAGGAGTTTCAGAATGTCTAGCCACCAACCCCCCCACATGAGATTGAGTAAGCCCCAGATCTTGTTCTGCCTCCCAGATTCGGTAAAACGACAAATAACACTTATATTTGGTATACGTAAAGTGTCCTACCCTTTTGATCTTCTAGCATGAAGGATATTTATGTCTGGAAATTCACAAGTTATAAAAGAAAAAAATCATAATTTGTGCAGCTAAGGTAAGGTTGCGCTTGTCTTTGTGAAGGCAGTCATTACAAGTGCTCCAGTCTTGACCTCTGTTCAGACGACCTTCTGTCCATCTGCATTCATACTGTCCATGAGACAATGATTACCTGGCTGTCCTGAGGGGAAATAGGTATAACAGACAGAGAGAGAGAGAGAGAGAGAGAGAGAGAGAGAGAGAGAGAGAGAGAGAGAGAGAGAGCTCTTCTTGTCTGGTCACTGTGACACAATGTTCAATTTCCTTTCAAACAGCCAGACTAATCTCAAGCCTCTGTCTTTTGAGTTTGTAGCCGTGGCTCTTGTGTGATAACAGTTTGAGACTACAGGGGACTCAAAGACAGGAGGCTGGCCGTTTTCCCAGAGTTATTTTTCCCTTTAATGCACAAGGAGAGGGCCACGTTCACCTTATGGTGCCTGTATTGCTACTATAGAAGGTGCGCTTGCTGCCAAAACTTTACTTTCAAAACCAAGAACATGAAAGGCTTAACGCTGGCAGTAGGTAAACCTGTGGAAAGAGAATAGTGTCGTTATTTGATGTTTTGCCAGATAAAAAAAAATCTAAAATATTCAATTTACTTTAGCACCTTTCTACCTTGTTGTGTGGCTGATGTCTGACATATTAAAATGCACCGCTGTTTGAGACTTATCTTCATTTTGTCGCTACAAGCTGTACTCAGACCATTTGTTATTTTCCTGACCTTGACTTTTTTTTTTACTTTCTGGAACTACGTATGTTTGTTTTTTGGGGGTGATTTCAGCAACAATAAACTAAGATAAGATAAGATAATCCTTTATCAGTCCCACAGCGGTGGAATTTACAGGATTTACAGCAGCATAGGCTGTAGTGCAAACAAGAGACATAGTGAAAAGAATAATGCTTGAAATATAGATAAACTATTTCAATTGAACACTCTCCAAACAGTAGATGTGTTTAAATATCAGGTTGTAAGCAGGAATATCAGTGAATCAGTCTGCATTAATCTAGAAATGAACAGTATATTTCTACGGTAGAGAACAGTGACACATTATTCAAGTGATGCAGTTGCTGTTCCCTGTCTGTGTGTTTTCCTCACTAGCAGCAGCGTCTATAGGATCACAATCTGTTAGGATTGTTCACTGGACCCAAAAGCAAAGACGGAGACGCGACAGGGTTTTGACAGTTTCAATAATAGTGGACCTTTATTCTCGGGCTGAGCAGAGAAAGAAAAAGACAGTGAGGTTACTCAGCCACGTGACGTAGACTCACGACGTCCCCCGTGGCGCGGGCTCGTGAAGGCGCTCCTGCGCTAGCTCGTGAAGGCGCTCCTGCGCTAGCTTGTGAAGGCGCTCCTGCGCTAGCTCGAGAAGGCGCTCCTGCGCTAGCTCGAGAAGGCGCTCCTGCGCTAGCTCGTAACGGCGCTCATGCGCTGGCTCGTGAGGGTCGACCGGAAGATCGTGCTCGTAGATGCGTAGGCATTGCAGGTACCCTCTCGGCGTGGGGAAGGCTCACCCTGCAACGAGGCCACGCTTGGCAATATCCCGACGCGGAAGTCCGGGAGAGGGCTGGTCTTATCCGCCGCCTAACAAGGAAATGACGCACAGCTGCGCGCCGGCGAGCGTGCTCCTCCCGGCTGTTCTGCATCTGTGTGATTACAAACACAGCTTGGCCGAAGCCGGGTTAGTTCGGCACCACCTGGCGGTGGTGTTTCCAGGATCCCCAGACAATCTTCATGATTCATGAGTTGGGCTTAAATTGTAACACATTTTACATTGAGCATTGTTTTTAATGTTTCCAGGATCCCCACAGTACCCCCCCCTCAATGGGCGGATCCCAGACGACCCCAACAAACAAAAACACCTCCCCAGGGTGGGTGGAGGGGAGCTAGCGGAGGGCTCGGGGTCCTGGCAGGAACAGTCAGGGGGACGGGCCGGAGGACGGCCCCCAGGCGGGCAGGCGTGCTCAGGGGGACGGGCCGGAGGACGGCCACCAGGCGGACAGGCGCGCTCTGGGGGACGGGCCGGAGGACGGCCACCAGGCAGACAGGCGCGCTCTGGGGGACGGGCCGGAGGACGGCCACCAGGCGGACAGGCGCGCTCTGGGGGATGGGCCGGAGGACGGCCACCAGGCGGCCAGGCGCGCTCAGGGGGACGGGCCAGAGGCTCCGTAGAGCAGGGCTCCGGGAGTTCCGGAGGCGAGGACTCCGTAGAGCGGGGCTCCGGGGGTTCCGGAGGCGAGGGCTCCGGAGAGCGGGGCTCCGGGGGTTCCGGAGGCGGGTACTCGGGACGGGACTCGAGACGGGACTCGGGACGGGACCCGGCTGGACTGGGCTCAGGACGGGACCCGGCTGGACTGGGCTCGGGACGGGACCCGGCTGGACTGGGCCGAGACGCCGACAGGACACGGGGAGCTGGAGTCTGCCGGGACGCCGACAGGACACGGGGAGCTGGAGTCGGCCGGGACGGCAACAGGACCAGGGGAGCTGGAGTCGGCCGGGACGGCGACAGGACACGGGGAGCTGGAGTCGGCCGGGACGGCGACAGGACACGGGGAGCTGGAGTCGGCCGGGACGCCGACAGGACACGGGGAGCTGAAGTCGGCCGAGACGCCGACGGGGCTCGAGAGACTGGAGTCGGCCGGACCGCCGACGGGGCACGAGGAGCGTGAGTCGGCCGGGACGCTGACAGGACTCTGGGAGCTGGAGTCGGCCGGGACGCCGACGGGGCACGAGGAACAGGAGTCGGCCGGACCGCCGACGAGTTTCGAGGGGCTGGAGTCGGCCGCACCGCCGACGGGACTCGAGAGGCTGGGGTCGGCCGGACCGCCGACGAGGTTCGAGGGGCTGGAGTCGGCTGGACCGCCGACGGGACACGGGGAGCTGGGCACGGCCGGAACGCCACTCGGACGCGGGGAGCAGGAGTTGGCCGGACCGCCGACGGGACAGGTGTCGGCCGGACCGCCGACGGGACTCGAGGGACAGGTGTTGGCCGGACCGCCGACGGGACTCGAGGGACAGGTGTCGGCCGAACCGGCGACGGGACCCGAGGGACAGGTGTCGGCCGGACCGCCAACGGGACACGGGAAGCAGGAGTCTGCCGCGGCGCCGTGGCGGTTTCCGGGACTGGGACGGGCAGCGGCACGGTGGCGGTCCCCGGGACCGGAGCTGGCAGCGGCACGGTGGCGGGATCCGGGACCGGAGCTGGCAGCGGCACGGTGGCGGGATCCGGGACCGGAGCTGGAAGCGGCACGGTGACGGTCTCCGGGACCGGGGCTGGCAGCGGCACGGTGGCGGGATCCGGGACCGGGGCTGGCAGCGGCACGGGGGCGGGATCCGGGACCGGGGCTGGCAGATCGTAGAGGGCTAGCCAGGTGGCCGGCTAGTCATCGGGAGCTGGGGTGGACCACTTCTCCACGGCAGCAGCCCGGGCTGGGCGACCCCTACGCCGGCGTCGAGGGCCCGAGGCTCCGGCCTCCGGACCCGAACCCCTAGCCCGCTGGTGGCTAAGGGGGCCACCAAATGCCAGCCGGCACCCGGACCACTGGTCCTGATTTGGGTCCTCATACCTGGGGTCCTCCACGCGATGCCGGCGTCGAGGGGCCGAGGCTCTGGTCTCTGGACCAGAACCCCTAGCCCGCTGGTGGCTAAGGGGGCCACCAAATGCCAGCCGGGACCCTGACCACTGGTCCTGATTTGGGTCCTCATACCTGGGGTCCACCACGTGGTCGTAGTAACCCAGGCCATGTGAAAAATAAAACCAGGTCGGCCGTGGGCTACCCATAACACCCAATTAAGACAAAACAAAAAGGTTCCTGGCGGGGTCCAAGCACGGGTCGGTGCATTCTAGCTTGCGCCCGGGTTTGCTGGGTCCATGCTTCTGGTCTCCGGCTTCGCTGGGTCCATGTCTTTTGGTCGGGATATTCTGTTAGGATTGTTCACTGGACCCAAAAGCAAAGACGGAGACGCGACAGGGTTTTGACAGTTTCAATAATAGTGGACCTTTATTCTCGGGCTGAGCAGAGAAAGAAAAAGACACTGAGGTTACTCAGCCACGTGATGTAGACTCACGACGTCCCCCGTGGCGCGGGCTCGTGAAGGCGCTCCTGCGCTAGCTCGTGAAGGCGCTCCTGCGCTAGCTTGTGAAGGCGCTCCTGCGCTAGCTCGTAACGGCGCTCATGCGCTGGCTCGTGAGGGTCGACCGGAAGATCGTGCTCGTAGATGCGTAGGCATTGCAGGTACCCTCTTGGCGTGGGGAAGGCTCACCCTGCAACGAGGCCACGCTTTGCAATATCCCGACGCGGAAGTCCGGGAGAGGGCTGGTCTTATCCGCCGCCTAACAAGGAAATGACGCACAGCTGCGCGCCGGCGAGCGTGCTCCTCCCGGCTGTTCCGCATCTGTGTGATTACAAACACAGCTTGGCCGAAGCCGGGTTAGTTCGGCACCACCTGGCGGTGGTGTTTCCAGGATCCCCAGACAATCTTCATGATTCATGAGTTGGGCTTAAATTGTAACACATTTTACATTGAGCATTGTTTTTAATGTATGCACATGAAATTGGAAATGATATACTAAGACTATAAACAGTAGTGGACACATCTCAAACATTTGTGTCAGCAGCTGAAGATATCCTATGCTTTGGACATTATGCCACTGCTCTTTCTGCCCGCTCACTTTTAAAAATGTAATTCAACTTTTATTTAGCTAGTTTAATGCCATTGAGACTTTGAATCTATTTTCCAAGATGGCAGTATAGATATAGCAAACTCATCTTCTTCACCCCGTTAGGTTTATAGACCAATACAAACCAGTCCACACATTTTAATTAGTATGTAAGTGAATGAGAGCAGCCCATATGTTTTCAGATAAACATGAAGAATTGATCTTTTCTTTTGCAAAAGTTATTGCATAACATGACTGACCCAACTCAGCCTGTCCCACTTGATACCAGTAAGAAGATTGCAGACACAAAAGACAAAGGAAATAAGTTGGCGGAAAATAGTTAATTGATGTGGAAGCTGATTGAGAAAATATGTTTTCAGGGCCTATACAAGTAATTAAAAACTAGTCTCACTCTGTCTAAAAAAAACATCCACTGATAGTGAGACAATACAAGCATTAGAACTAAAGGTAACTGTGTTGTTGTCGTGGTTAAAGTGGATCTGTGAATGTTAACTGCAGATAGTGAAGGCCTAGTCTTATCTCAGGCTGGTCATTAAGGCTGCTGCAGAAACACGAACATGTCTCACATTGAGGTTGTGAGAAGATTTCCATGTTTTAAAAATGGGAACATTTGTGCAATCTATTGCATCAATCACTCTTGGGAAAATGATGAAAGAATTCCGGTGCACTTAATATGCAACAGTAGAGTTTATTCATTATTGATAAGTATCGCACAGTTCACTAATGTAAGCTACTTGCTAGTTGATAGAAGGCCTTTTTTTAAAACCAGTGGGGGAAAGTGGAAATGGTCCATTTATGATTGTATATCTGATAATGAATATCATATATGTTTCTGATCTAATCATTGTGTTGAGCAAAGTGGTTCTGCTGGTCTCTTAACACCCTTGAATTATTATTCAGGTTATTTAAATAGTCTCCTTTATTTAAATGCTTCTTTGTGCATAACAGGTTTTGGAAATGTGATTTTCTTTTCTTTTCTCCAATCATTAATGAATATGTTAACAAGTTAATACAGTATAATTCAGACACAAAAAATGATATGAAATGATGCAAACGTTAATTTCGTGGATGTCCCCAAAGTGTTACATGACAGGGAGAATGCTGTTGAACTTGATGTTGAATTAGTTTTTTTATTGAAACTAACTAAATAATAAGTTCAGTGTTTTGTTCTCATCTCATCTTTTTTGTTTTGAGACGGAAACGTTGCACTTGCACTTCCCTCCATGTTGCTACCACCCAAAGTTCCCCGCTCATTTACCAGCAAAAGTATTTTGATCTCTATTTTCATCAATAGCTAGTTTCTTACTATTTCCTCTAAGTAACGGATGTTGTATTGTGCATCATAGAACCTAACACATTGATAAAGATGAGGGAAGATCCCCAAAGCAGGCTTCTGTATACGTCATAACTTCTCCTGAAATTATATTTTTTTATTTGTTAAAACATGGGTCTTATTCTTTTTACCTTCAGGTTTTAATGCGTTCACCAAAGTAAAAATGGACCAATCTCTATGAAGAAGTCTGATAGGACACAAAACAAGAACACTATTACTGTAACGGATTTAGAAAGAGGTTGAATAATAACTCTAATCTTTGTTTAAAATGTTTAAAACATATTTTTATTGGAGTTTACTCTATTTGAGTGTTCCCAATTGTATATTGGGCTTGAATGTAGTGTCCCATGGTAGTATGCATCTTAAAGTCTTAAACGGTGTAGAATTCAATCTTATCCAATAATTATTTGGGGGGGCTGAAGAACATTTTAGGGGGGCTTCAGGCCTAACGACGCCCCTGGTCCCAGACAACAATGTATTGCATATGATCGATTTGATTTGCTGCGGTTATGTTGTGCAATTGGTCCAAGAATGTATGAGTGCTGTGTTGTAAGGGCCCATATGGGCATGGCGGTGGAGGACCCCATTCTGTGTAATGGCTGCACAGAGTGTTATATTACCCCCACGTTGCCCTGGGACATTGACTATAGCCCTGTGGCCAATGATTTTTCTTCCCCTCCTTCATGTTCTCGTCAGGTTGAACCCAGCCTCATCTACGTAAATGAACTCATGCTGGATCTCCTCTCCATCCATAAGTAAAACTCTCTGAAAAACAGTGTCAGGCAAAATTGTGTAGTTCAGTGTAGATCTAGTATACATATTACAGTACAGTAAAAGATTATGAGACAGTATGCAAGATCACACTGCTAAAGTGAATACATACCTCTGCATAATCATGCCGCAGTCGTTTCACCCTTTCGGAATTGCGCTCGAAAGGCACTCGATAAATTTGCTTCATTTGAATATGTTTTTGTTTTAGGATGCGTGCCAGTGTTGATGTTGAGACCTGATGGATATCGTTGAAAATGGCGTGGTTATTGACAATGTTAGCTTGGAGCTGCTTGAGTGTTATAGCATTGTTGGCCAAAACCATGTTTACTATCTCCCTCTCTTGCTGTTGTGTGAACATAGGAGGCCTTCCCCCTTGTCGTCCCTGACCCTCAATCCTATGTAGAAAAAAAACCCAGTATACAATAGTACAGTAATTTCACAGGAAAAGGTAACAGAAGTGCTGATAGTGCATAGAATACAGCACTGTAAGCAGTTACTGAAACCGTGCATATGTTTTTGATAAGATGATATTTTTACAATACCTATTTTCCAGTCGAAATGTTCTCATCACACTTGCCACTGTATATCGGCTCAGATTTGGCTGTACTCACAGTCCAGCCTCCCTCAGCGTCAGGCCGTGGTTGACAACGTGGTCAACCAGTGTTGCGCGGATCTCATTTGTCAGATTCGGTCCTCTTTGAGCACCTTCTTGTCTTCCTCTTCCTCCCCTTCCTCCTTATCCTCCTCCTCATCATCCTCGTTCTCCTCGTCTTCCTCCTCCTCCTCCTCCTCCTCCTCCTCCTCCTCCTCCTCCTCCTCCTCCTCCTCCTCCTCCTCGTCGTCTTACTCTTTCTCTGACTCTTTCCATTGTGCTTGAAGACCGATGAACTCACTCTATTTTCCAATCGGAATGTTCTCATCACACTTGCCACTGTATATCGGCTTAGATTCTGATTCTGATTCTTACTCTTACTCTTACTCTTTCTCTGACTCTTTCCATTGTGCTTGAAGACCGATGAACTCACCTGTTGCTTTTTATAGTGCTTATACACCTGATTGGTGTGTCTACAATTAAGCAAACGAGTGTTTGCACACCTGATGACTGTGTTGAACCAATTGGTTGGACGGTGTGGTAATTTGACAGTCAGTGCTTTGGTATAGCAAGGACGTGACTTCATGATAGATTTTTGTGTGTAACGTATGTTAAGTGTGTTTAGTGTTTTGCAAATCACTGTGTGCAGAGTTTTGCAACAAGTGTGAGGTTGACAATGTGCTTATAGTTGTGCAAATATGGGCTGATGTTTTGCTTCTTAAGTGTAAGGTTTTGCTAATAGTGTACTACTTTTAATTTTAGTGTGTAAGCAATCCAAAAAAACTGTAAACAATCACACGTAGGATCCTTGAGGTGGAGGGGGTGGTGGCAGCAGAGTGCATTGTGGTCCACAGGATCTTTTTAATACTACCACTAAGGCATTAATTTCTAAGGCAGTATTTTGCATACTTACCTACTTATACTCAACCCTGCACCTTAATGCTGACGCACTTCCAGGCCACCTCTGTGTCCCTGGCACGTCAAAGAATACACCCAGCATGTCAAGCTAGATCTGATTTGTTGAAGTCTATGACAATCAACGATAACGTTCCCATGTACTTTAATCTGCAAAGGTTAGCTAGACAGTCTCTCTTCCATAGAGACACAGAGGTGAAATCTGATTGGATGAGAGCTCTCCTTAACAAGCTCCACCGGAAGCAGAGCAATAGATGAATATTACATGTAGTGTATTTGTGAAAAACAATTAAATTATACTTTTTAGGCCAGCAGAGAAGGATTTGCTGGCCCTCACAGCTGTTAAGTACAAACCTCGGGCGATCGTGTGAAGAGAGAGTCTAGGATTCCATTACTTATAATAAAAAAGTATTTAATACAAAGGATGGTGATGATGATCAGAATATAGTTCCCGGCCGGGGGTGTCTCGCTTCAAGCAGTCCACAGGCCACTTACAGTCATGCTGTAAGCAGTTAGCTGTCAGTGCGATCCACGAGAAGGAACATTTCACCCCTTACAAATGTCCGTGCGAGTTGTTATATACTCTCATTCACTGAGCTTAAGGCCATTGGTTAGTTTCCCAGCATGCAAGATAACATAACAATAACATAGCATGCTAATGGCTAAACCCTTCACAGGGGCGGAGTCCTACTCAGGTAAACAGTCCTACTTCTGGTGTTTCCGCCATCCTGTGCTACAACAAAATAGTCCCTTCTTACGCCATGTTTATTACAACCTATCACCACGTGTCTATGCCCTCCATCTTTAATTTATTCCATTCACACCTAAAACATTTCACAGTAACATATAACCCAGTGTCTTTCTACTTTACACATCTACAATACACATCTTCATAATCTTAATTAATACTCCTATTAATTATTATTATCCTTCATAAGTATTGTAATTTAAACATAGACATTCTTTATATTATAAAGATATATATAATCGCCCAGCGCTGAATGCGTGCTGCGGTCAGTGTAGGTAGGCTCTTGTGCTCACCAAACAGTGTCAGAAGTGGTTTATGGTCAGTCATTAAGTTAAAATGTCTACCCCACAAGTACTGGTGGAATGTCTTTACTCCATATATCAGTCCAAGAGCTTCTTTCTCGATTTGAGAATATTTCTTCTCTGCTGGAGGCAGTGTACGTGAGGCAAAAGCAATGGGTCGTTTTTCCCCATCTGGCATGGTGTGCTGGATCACTACTCCGATGCCATAAGCAGAGGCAGTGGGAGACTGGGGTCGTAGTGGGCTAACACCCGGTCACTAATCAGCAGTTCTTTACACTTGATAAAAGCAACCTGTTCAACCACAGTCCATTTCCAAGTCACTTGTCCTATGAGCAGTCTGTACAAAGATGCTAAGACTGTGCTTTGCTGTGGCACAAATCTTCCATAATTCTCAAGTCCCGAAAACACCTGGAACTCTTTAACGTTAGTAGGAGCTGGAGCCTCCTGAATAGCTCTCACTTTGTCCTTTGAAGGGTGTGTGCCCTGCTCATCCAGCACATGGCCCAGTTACTCTATTTGAGCTCTATTTGAGCATTTCACTTCGTAGTCCATTTTCTTGAAGCCGTTGTAGGACCTGCTGAAGGTTGTGGAGATGCTCCTTGTCTGTGCGTCCCATAATGAGCAGGTCATCAAGAAAAACTACCACTTGTAAGCCTTTCATTAGATTTTCCATAATCCACTACATGATGGACGGTGCAGAGCTGATTCCGAAAGGAAGTCGGTTATACACAAACAACCCCCTGTGGGTGTATTTCTTGGAGTCATCATCCAGTAACACCTGCTGGTAGGCTGTAGCTAAGTCTTTCTTGGAGAATATCTTACCTCCACTGAGGGTTGCTAACAACTCCTCTAAACGTGGCAAGGGGTAGGTTTCTGTTTCAACTGCCTGATTAGCTGACACTTTATAATCTCCACAACTTCTTCCACAAATTTCAGAGGTGCATCAGGTTTAACTCTGATTGAGGCTTTAACATCTTTCATAGTCCCCAACTCCTCTCTGAACACCTCTGAATATGTATCTAGCACCTCACTAAGCAACATACACTTAGCTTCATACAGATGCTTTATCGGCTCCCAGTTTAGCCTCAGTTTCCTTAGACAATTTCTGCCACATAGTGTTGCTCACAGTTAGATGCGCATTGCTTCAAATCAGCTACATACTGGGCCACCGGCTGGTTAGCTTTCTGGTTACACCGGTTAAAGCAAAACCTTTCAGCTACTAATAAGGGCTTGGGCTCATTATGTTTCTTTAGAACAGCCACTATTTCATCAAATGTCTTATCTTTTGGCTTCCTGTGCAGCACCAGATTTCTCAAAAGCCCATAAGTAGCTACTTGGTTTTATGTCATTAGCTTCGAAGAATTGATCCATCCGTTCAATGTACTGTTAAGTTCAAAACCTTGTGGGATCGCGTGAAGAGAAATCCAGGATTAAATTAGTTATATTTAAAAAGTATTTAATAAAAGATGATGATGAACAGAATATAGTTCCCGGCCGAGGACGTCTCCCTTCAGAATCAGAACCATTTATTGCCATGTTTGTTTTCACATTCAAGGATTTTGTCCTGGCAGAAGGTGCATACATTTAACATTTAACAATACACATTTAACAATAAGCACAGTGCAATAAATGAGAATGAATGAATGCGTATTTACAATTGAACAGTAGAATATAAAAATATCAAAAATAAGATTAAGTACATGGAATGTGCATGGAATGTAAGTGTTGTGTGAAAGTGGCAAGTGTAGTGTTAAAGTGGCGAGTGTATTTAAGATAAGATAATCCTTTATTAGTCCCGCAGTGGGGAAATTACAGGATTACAGCAGCATTGCTCAGTACGTAAAAGATAAAAAATCAAGTAATATAAATAAACAGTAATAAACATAATAAAACAGTAAAGAAGAAAATTGAATGTACAGTAGAATATTGAATATACAAAATTACAAATATTACAAAAATATTTCACCAGAATGGATTAAAGTGACCAGAGTGATAAAAAGTGTTCAAGTATTGAGAGTCCAGAATGTTTGTAGGCTACTGGGAGGTCAGCTTGTTGTGCAGTCTGACAGCAGCAGGGAGGAAGGACTTGCGGTACCTCTCCCTCACACACCGGGGGTGAATCAGCCGGTGGCTGAAGGAGCTGTGCAGCGCTGCCAGGGTGTCCTGCATAGGGTGGAAGGCGTGGTTCATCAGGGATGAGAGCTTGGCCATCATCCTCCGGTCTCCCACCACCTCCACAGTATCCAGAGGACACCCCAGCACGCTGCTGGCCTTTAAATATAAGGGTATGTGCAGGGGAGTGTCCAGTGGGAAATTGTCTGGGGGTGAGAGTCATTACAGTCAGTGGGCGACCCAGGCTCTGTTTATGAGCCCGATGGCAGATGGGAAAAAACTGTTGGTGTGGCGTGAGATCTTGGTCCTGATGGACCGCAGCCTCCTGCCAGAGGGGAGGGACACGAACAGTTTGTGTCCAGGATGAGAGGGATCAGCTACAATCTTCCTCGCCCGCTTCAGGGTCCTTGACGCAAACAAGTCCTGGAGGGACGGCAGATTGCAGCCAATCACCCTCTCGGCAGAGCGAATGATGGCTGCAGCGTACCAGACGGTGATGGAGGAACAGAGGATGGACTCGATGATGGCAGTGTAGAAGTGCACCATCATTGTCTTTGGTAGGTTGAATTTCCTCAGCTGCCTCAGGAAGAACATCTTCTGCTGTGCCTTTTTGGAGATGGAGCTGATGTTTTGCTCCCACTTGAGGTCCTGGGTAAAGATGGAGCCCAGGAAGCGGAAGGACTCCACATCTTTGACAGGGGAGTCACACAGGGTGAGAGGGGCTGGTGGGGCTGAGATCTTGAGCTCCAGGTTGTTTTGGCTGCACCAGGTCACCAGGTGGTCAGTCTCCCACCTGTAAGCGGGACTCGTCCCCACCAGAGATGAGTCCAATGAGGGTGGTGTCATCTGCAAAATCAGGAGCTTAACGGACTGGTGACTGGAGGTGCAGCTGTTGGTGTACAGGGAGAAGAGCAGTGGGGAAAGAACACAGCCTTGGGGGGAACCGGTGCTGATGGAACAAGAGGCTGAGACGTGTTTCCCCAGCCTCACGTGCTGCTTCCTGTCAGACAGGAAGTCTGTGATCCACTTGCAGGTGGAGTCGGGCACGTGCAGCTGGGAGAGCTTGTCCTGCAGCAGAGACGGGATGATGGTGTTGAAGGCAGAGCTGCAGTCCACAAACAGGATCCTGGCGTAAGTTCTTGGGGAGTCCAGATGCTGGAGGATGGAGTGGAGGGCCATGTTGACTGCATCGTCCACAGACCTGTTGGCTCTTTAGGCGAACTGCAGGGGGTCCAGGAGTGGGTCGGTGAGGGTTTTGAGGTGGGACAGGACCAGGCACTCAAAGGACTTCATGACCACAGAGGTCAGGGCGACGGGCCTGTAGTCATTGAGTCCTGTGATCCTAGGTTTTTTGGGGACGGGGATGATGGTGGAGGCCTTGAAGCAGGCTGGTACATGGCATGTCTCCAGGGAGGTGTTGAAGATGTCTGTAAACACCGGGGACAGCTGATCAGCACAATGCTTCAGGGTTGAGGGGGAGACAGAGTCAGGGCTGGCTGCTTTGCGGAGGTTCTGCTTTTTAAAAAGCCTGTTGACGTCTCTCTCCCAAATAACAAGGATCGTCACCGGGGAGGGGGTAAGGGGGGTGGGTGAATAGTGGTACAGAGGCGTGAGCTCCTGATGGGCTGGTGGTCTGTGGCTGGTGGTCTGTGGCTGGTGGTCTGTGGCTGGTTAATGGAGCTGTGGGGGATGGCAACAGGACTATTCCATTGTCTTTCAAATCTGCAGTAGAACTCATTCAGCTCGTCTGCCAGTCGGAGGTCGTTCATGGAGTGGGGGGTTTTGGGCTCGTAGTTGGTGATTTGTCTGAGCCCTCTCCAAACTGAAGCAGAATCACTTGCTGAGAGTTGGTGTTGCAGTTTCTCAGAGTACAGTCATTTAGCGTCCCTCACCGCCCTGCTAAACCTGTATTTTATCCCCTTGTCCCCACTCCTTAATGCCTGGTCCTTTTGCAGCCGTAGTTTTCTGAGTTCCGCTGTAAACCAGGGTTTGTCGTTGTTGTATCTCACCCTGATGCTGGTTGGAACACAGCTGTCCTCACAGAAGCTGATGTAGGAAGTCGCAGCCTCTGTGTACTCATCCAGACTGTTGGTCCTGAAGACATCCCAGTCTGTACAGTCCAAGCACGCCCGAAGATCCTCCAGAGCCTGCAAAATAACTACCAATAACATAGCATGCTAATGGCTAAACCGCTTCACAGTGGCGGAGTTCTACTCGGGTGAACAGTCCTACTTTCTAGTAGCTTCCTCCGCATTCTTCCGCCCACCTGTTCTACAAGAAAATAGTCCCTTCTTACAGCATGCTTGTTACAATATCCCATACTAATTATTATTATTGTCCTTCATAAGTATTGTAATTTAAACATAGACATTCTTTATATACATGTGCAAGTTAAAATAAACTATTACAACTCTACAGTACGCTTTGTTCATTGTTTATTTTCCGGCTTGAACTCATCAATTCTCCCGAACAGGGCCATCGTACTCACTAGTACTGACACCGTGTGTCTCTCCTTCCCTGCGAGAACGTACAGCTTTTATCCTCGTCACCAGTTACTGTGGTGTATTAACCAAGCGGATGCACATGAAGCGTTAGTTATTCGGTAATGCAAGAACTCTCAAATCCGTACTGCACATGCGCCTACAGTTACAAATAAGGACCGTGTTCACTGAGGTCCAAAAAGTATTTGTATTTAAAACAACCATATAACTAAATGTGATCAATATACCACAATTTCAAATGTATTTTAGAACATCCTCAACTTTACTTTTCAACTTTGTTGCTCTACTCACAATATCTACAATTTCTGAGTTATCTCCAGAAAACAGTTAAGCCTTCTGAGTTGAATATTCTGTGTACATAATCAATAGATGCATTATAAGCTGCTGGCATCATTAGAAAACCAAATTTGAAAAGTTAAAATGAATAAAAACATCTCCCTTTTCATTTTTCCTTCCAGAGATATTCAGATCTCCTTACTACCAATTGACAGATTTAGAAAAAAAAAGCTATAAATAAATAATAAATGTGTTATTTGGACATCTAAAACTATGACATATTCAATTAACTGTAAACATTGCAAGTATGTAACCATAATAACCTCAAATCACATTTGTCCTTTTTTCTTCAGGTGATGGCTTCATAAAATATCACAAAAATATTTTTGTAATCAATGCGGTTTTTATATGAGGCATTTATTTAAAAGCATATATTTAAATGACGACATCCGGCCAGGCCTGCATTATGCATGCGTAGGAATGGTCTAAGGAAGAAGACCAAACAGAAATATAGTCCCTACATTCTACACAAATTTGCCTTACACTGGATCTCCCCCTCATTTCTTCGTGTCTTCTTCTTTGTGTTCCTGCATTTGTTTTCACTCTCTCCACACACACACACACACACACACACCCATTGACTTTGATCCATTAGTCAACACCATATCCCAGGGTTCCATCTGTCCGTGTTTTGCTCTCATCCTCCATGCTGTCCCCCAAAGTTGTCGGCTTATATTTAATGAGGGAGTGTCAGTTGAATTATTCAGCTGTCATTTGTTGCTTTTATAAAGTAAATGGATGTCAGAGAGGATTTTCTCTTTACACCATAGCACACAGTGTTCTCTATTCTCTGCTGTGTTAATACTCACAGTGCATGAGATATGAGTTTTTTTGTGAGGATTTAGTTATTCAGTATGTAAATATGTAAGTTACATGATGGAATAAAGAGGAATATCTTTCAGTTGAGCTCTTTTAGGCAGTGTAACACCCTGTGACAGCCATATTGGAATACCTAAGTTGTGTTAAGACAACTTTGAACATTTGAGAGTGATAGAGAGATCAATTTTTCCTATACCTAATATAATTTTCTTTCTATCGCCCCGGATCTCTGCACCATGTCAAGAGTAGGTCGTCCTTTAATCAGAGGATCGGCAGTTCGATCCACAGCTCCGCTAGTCCATGTTGATGTAAGACACTTAACTCCAAATTGCTCTTGCAAGCTGTGCCTACGGTGTGTGAATTTGAGATAGTCCTGATGGGCAGCTGAGTGGAAAACTCCACTCAGCTAGACCAGTTCCGCATCATCTCCCTGCTGTGTGTTGAGGCAAAGGTTTCCTTCAGCACTGTTTCCAAACGGCTGTGTACCTACCCGGCAAAGAACACCTACATCGATACATCTGTCCAGAAAGGCTGTCTGGAGCATACTGGTGTGGTGACACAGCTCATTCGGGAGGCCAGAGAAAACAAGGGCAACCTGTCAGTGTTGTGGCTTGATCTGGCAAATGCATTCGGTTCCATTCCACACAAGCTGGTTCAGCTCACCTTGAGAAAACATCATGTACCCAGCAGGTGTAGAGACCTCATCGCTGATTATTACAGCAATTTCAGGATGAGGGTCTCTTCAGGAGCAATAACATCCAGTTGGCACAAGGTGGAGATCGGTATCATCACAGGGTGTACTATCTCTGTGACATTGTTCTCCCTAGCCATGAACATGCTCACTAAGTCTGCTGAGCCAGAGTGCAGAGGGCCCCGCACGAATTCCGGACAACAGCAACCACCCCTCAGGGCATTCATGGATGACCTCACAGTCATGACAGAATCAGTCCCAGGCTGCCGGTGGATTTTGAAGGGACTTGTAAAGCTGGTGGAGTGGGCCCGGATGCGTTTCAAACCCGCCAAATCCAGATCAATGGTGCTGAGGAAAGGGAAGGTGGAGGACAAGTTCCGGTTTAACATCACAGGCACAGCCATTCCAACTATCACAGATAAGCCAGTCAAGAGCTTGGGCAAGGTTTTTGACTGCTCTCTGAGAGACACAACATCTATCCAGTCGACCTGCACTGAGTTGGATGGCTGGCTGAAATCCGTGGACAAGTCAGGCCTACCTGGGAAGTTTAAAGCCTGGGTCTACCAACATGGCATTCTGCCCAAGATCCTGTGGCCCCTCCTTGTCTACGCGGTCCCTATCTCAACAGTTGAGACCTTGGAGAGGAAAGTCAGCAAACACCTCCGGAGATGGCTTGGATTACCAAGGAGCCTGAGCAGCATTGCACTCTACGGGAACACCAACAAACTGCAACTGCCTTTCAAATCCTTGGAGGAGGAATTCAAGGCAACTAGAGCCAGAGAAGTGGCTCAGTACAGGGACTCAAGTGATCCGAAGGTGGCTAAAGCAGGGATCCAAGTGAGGACTGGCAGGAAATGGAGGGCAGAGGAAGCGGTTCAAGAGGCAGATGCAAGGCTGCGTTACAGGAGCTTGGTGGGAGTGGTCATACGAGGTCGAGCAGGGCTAGAATCCTTTCCAACTCCACAAATGAACACCATGGGGAAGGAAGGGCGACGACTTGTTCAGGATGAGGTGAGAGCAGCAGTGGAGGAGACGAGAACCTGCAAGGCAGTGGGAATGAAGCAACAGGGAGCTTGGACGAGGTGGGAGAATGCGGTTGAAAGGAAAGTGACCTGGGCTGAGCTTTGGAAAGCCGAGCCTCACCGCATCAAATTCCTCATCCAGGCAGTGTATGACGTGCTTCCAAGCCCGCCAAATCAGCACATATGGGGCATAGCAGAGACACCAGCATGCCCACTGTGTTCCAAGCGAGGAACCCTGGAACACATCCTCAGTTGCTGTACAAGGGCACTTGGAGATGGTCGGTACAGGCATGACCAAGTCCTCAAGACCATTGCTGAAGCCATCAGCGCAGGACTGGCGTGGGCAAAGCAGTTCCGACCCTCCAAGAAAACCATTGCCTTTGTCAGAGCTGGGGACAAGCCAACTCCTGCCAGAAGAACATCATCTGCAGGCATCCTGACGTCTGTAAGAGACTGGCAGTTGCTGGTGGACCTTGAACATCAGCTGAAGTTCCCCAGCCATATTGCAGTCACCACCCTGCGACCAGACATTGTCCTTGTGTCTGAGTCCACCAAGCAAGCAGTGCTGCTGGAGCTGACAGTCCCGTGGGAAGATCGCTTGGAAGAAGCCTTTGAGAGGAAGCTTACCAAATACGCAGGACTGATCAGTGACTGCCAGCAGGCTGGCTGGAGAGCAAGGTGTTTCCCTGTGGAGGTTGGATGCAGAGGATTTGCAGCCCGTTCCTTGGCCAGAGCCTTCGGTAGTTTAGGCATCGATGGTGAGAGAAAGAGGAGAGCCATCCGCAGTACCACCGATCCGGCAGAGAGAGCCTCAAGATGGCTGTGGCTCAAAAGAGGGGAGCCATGGAGTCATGGTAGCTAGCTAGCCATCTGGACACAAGCTGGGGTCTGATCAGCCCCGGCTGGGTCACCTGGAGGGCGTATGATGTTGAAAGACCCGAAACGTCCAATGATTCCAGGAACATCACTGAAGATGTGTCCAGATTAGGCATCAGTAGATGTATGTACACAGTAACTTAAATGGTAGCCCTGTTATCAGTGTGTGAATGGCTGACTGATGACATTTAGTGTAAAAGAAGACTATAAAAAAACAAGTACAGTCCATTTACTATTAACCATTTTGAGAAACTATGTCATTAGATAATTGTTCTGTTCTGGGCCTAGTAGAATAACGTCATCCAGGTACACTCACAAACTGGGATGGATCTGATAAATACAACTTAAACCAGCTTAATGCGGTACCTTTAATACCAATCACCTGGTCTAGTCTCTGTAATAAGATGTCATGGTCAATGGTGTTGAACGCAGCACTAAGGTCTAACAGGACCAGAACCGAGACGAGTCCCCTATCTGATGCAACTAGAAGGTAATTCGTAATTGTCACCAGTGCTGTCTCCGTGCTATGATGCGTTCTAAGTCTAGGCCTATGGCAGCATATCTAGGGGCTGGACCAGGGCCAACCTGAGCCAGCCCTAACTATAAGCACTATCAAAGAGAAAAGTCTTAAGTCTACTCTAAAATGAGGTGAATGTTATCTGAACTGCTTATCCTATTCAGGGTCGTGGGGCGCTGGAGCCGATCCCAGCTGACATTGAGCAAAGGCAGGGTTCACCCTGGACAGGTTGCCAGTTCATCATATCTCAATATGATACTTAAATGCAGGTGGAATCACTTCTTTAAATTTAGCTACAGCACTGTCAGATAGACATCTAGTGTAGAAACCTTTCTCTAATACCATACACTCCGGTTGTAAGAATTCAAAAGTTGTTAGGTAATAATATAGGTAGGTAGGTAGGTAGGTAATGAAAAATGGTTCTGTGGAAAAAATATTAAATGTTCTACTTTAATGCCATATGCCAGAATGAGGTTGAGGGTTTCTGTACATGTGAGTATTTATGACTGGGGGGAGTGGATTAATTTAGGCTAACATATTCTTCATGACACAGCCATGTTTCATAAAGACAAAATACATCAATATGATTGTGGCAAGGTTCGGTCTTACCGGGGACTTCTCAGGCTCGAGCTACACGACACAGACACGTATTTGCGTTTGGTAACCGGCTTTATTGGTGCATCCAGGCTTCGCATAGCTCTCACGCTCTATGCACTCTCCATGCATCCAACAACCACCCCGCTCTGTCGTCCCTGCGGGCTCTTTATGCCCCACACACACACCCACGCGCTCATTGGTCCCAGCTGCGGCTCGTGATTGCTCACTCCCCGCAGCTGTTCCGAGTGCCCTTCCCCCTCTCTTCTGCTGCAGGTGCGCTAACCACGCCCACAGCCCCACATACCCCCACCGCCCGACTTAGGCTGGGGAGCCACCGGTCTAACCAACTCCCCCCCCCACCCCCTAGGAGCGGGAGAGGAGGTCAGCCCCGACCATCTGCGTCCCCGGCCCATGGACCACCATGAAGTAAACGGGCTTTACAGCCAGATGCCACCGGGTGGTCCGGGCGTTGGCATCCTTCATCCGGTGGGTTATTGGAGCGGGACGTGGTCCGAACAGAGGGCGATCTGGCGCCCCGGGAGGTCGGGTCTCCGGGTTCGCCTCCGCTCCCCTCCCGGGAAAAAACGGTCCCCACCCTCCGTCCGACGCGTCAGCCTGCAACACAAGAGAGAGAGAGAAGTTATGGGGGCGGAAACCAGGACGTGGATAAATGTTCTCGCTGTTCCTCGGCCAGCTGGACCTGGGCGCGGGCGCGAGCCACCTGCTCGGCCTTCAGCCTCCGGCCCAGCTGGGCGATGGTCTGCTTGTCCCGGTTCCGGTCCTGGACGGCCCAGCGGAGCTGGCTCCGCAGCCTCTCCACCTCCCGGCGCAGCTGCCCCCGATCGGTGCGCCGGCCCTGGTGCTGGCTGCTCCAGGAGGACTGCCTTCCGCTCCGCTCCACGTCCTCCTCCTACCAGACGAGGGCGACCGGCCTGCTCCGCGGTCTCTCGCGCTCCCGCCGACGCCTCCTCCACCACCTCCGGGCCCTTCCCCTCATCCTGCGGTCCCCGGGCTCGGGCGGTGGGATCCGGGTCGGAGGCTCGGCGACCCCCACCACCTGGTTCACCTCCGTCCCGCTGGACGTGCCCCGGCCGGCCGCACCTCCAGCACTCCGGCTCGGTGGTCCATGGGGCCCGCACTGGGTCCGGCCAGGCGTGGCCGTTCCTCCGGGGGGCTGTCGTCGGGTCCGGTGGGCCCCTGGCTGCCGTGGCCTCCTCCGCCGCGCTGGTGGTCGCCGCATTCCTGCTTCGGTGGTCGGCGGAGCCGGTCGCTTCCGGGGCGCCGGGACCGGGTCCTTCCAAGCCTCGCCGGTCGGCGGCGCCGGCTCCTTCCGGGAGTCGTCGTCCGGCCCGCCGGGTCCACGGCCAGGTGGACCTGCCTCCGGGGCGCTGGTGTCGGTCCTGCTGGTGCGTCGTCGGTCGGCGGTGCCGCCTCCTTCCGGGGAGTCGGGACCGGCCGGGCCAGGTCCGCCGGCTCCTCGGGCGGGTCCATGGCCAGGTGGTCCTCGGCCAGGGTGACTGCGGCCATCAGCGACGCCGGCTGGCGGCCGCGGACCCAGGCGGCCATCCGGGTCGGCAGTCCCTCCACGAACTGCTCCGTGGCCGCCAGCTCCAGCGCCTCCTCTACTCCTTCCACGCTGCAGAGGGGACGGAGTGATTTGGGAAATTTCGGTGCTGGAAGCTGAAGTAGTTAACCTCAGCTGGCAACGGATTTTGTGATTGCATCTCCCCAATATATACTGGAGTATCCGGGGAGGGGGAGAGAGGGGCGCACGTACAAACACTCGCAAAAGAACGGCACAATAAAAGCATTGAGAACCCTTAAACCTGGTCTGTTGCTGTCAATGTGCTCGGGACGCTCAAGTCGGTAACGGGGAAACGTTACATGCTCCTCTTCTATTTTCATTTGATTTAATGAATTTTCGTGACCGTGGGGCAGACACAAACTCTATAGGGTTTTGGGTGGGTAACTGCAATAATGGAACAGCGGAGAGAAGTGTGTAAGACTGCAACTCTACTTCCTGGTCTGAACTCTGGGTTGTTCTAGATATGAGATCCGCTCTATCCGAAGTCGTGATGCTAACCTTTACTCTTGGGTGTTGTGTGTGAGTTCTGTGACAAGAAACAAACACACAAATTGCAATATAATCAAACAGAACATCAACGTATTGCCCATTGTGCGTCTTTAGCCTAGCAGCATGGCTCTATTGAGATTATACAGTCCAGAGATATTCATCATATCCAGATGAGATATGGGGAGGGCTTTGGAGATGCCATAACCTTTCAGTCCCACCAACTGGGTGAGCTTTTTTTATTTTGGGGGAAATGTCTCATCAGCTAATGGATGAGTTGTCATGAAATTTAGAGCACACCTACATTTTCCCCAACAGGATTAATTTTAGGTGATGCTTAGATGTTTCAGCTAGTGCCAACAACAGATGATGTCAAAATTGTTGCAAACTAATGACTAGTAATTAATTCCCATCAGTCTCAGCTGTTTTGTGTTACTATTTTAGCATTTGCACGCCACAATATGGTGAATATGGGTAACATTATACCGGCTTCCCATCAGCTGTCCCATCAAGCAACGCTTTTGGTGTGAATACAGCTTAACCCTTACGGGTCTTGTGACGCAGCTACACATCGGACGATGTTTACGCAATGTTTCAATTAAAAGCTTGCGATAATAGAGCAGAGAAATATGGTTCAGATGTTGCTGGACGCTCGAGACTCTTCACCCCCCCACCGTTGTCTGTGAGATCATATCTCATACACACAGCAGCTCAGAGCCGTTTGTGTCAAGCTCCGCCTTTCACCGTGATTTGTCGATTCCTGTGTCTGCCGACATTTTGTGTGATTTTGTGTGAAACCTATCACCTACCTACCCACCTTGCACTGCAAAAAGCGAAGGTTTTCAGTTAGACAACACACCTACCCACCTGAAAACTGTCTTGCAGTGTACAGCAAAAAAAAGAGAGAGGGCGGCTCAGCTCAGATCAGCTGTTTTACTCGGCTTGAAGTGACACAAGACAATGCGCTGGTAAAGAGTACACAGTACACACAGAGTTCTTGTTCTGAAAACTGTTCTTGAAACGGAAACATGCACATTGTGTAAACAAAGTAAATTGTTTTTTTTATAGATAGTACATATTTTGTTCTTGTTCTGAAAACTGACAGACAACACTTCTACTCAAAAAACGATAATACAAAATTTGGTATTAGACATTTATTTACATGTATCTACCATTGTTTTCATATATTCCACTGCTTTTGTGAACCCAAGACCCATGGTAAACCAATTTCAAGCACCAAAACAGTTGACGCATGAGTAATGGTATGTTTTCACAAGAGATTTCAATTTATCAGCTTTAGGGCCATATTATTTCTTTACACTTGTGCGACAATGATGTACAATGTACAATGTGTACAATGATGCGTCATTATATAGAGAGCCGGGGTTGTTTTGCAAATTTTGATGTAACATATTGGTATGTATCTCATATGCAAGTGCTTTAAAAAGGTGCATTTAAGAAATCGAGAAAAAGGCCTAAGACCCCAGAGGGCTGCTAACGTGGCTGTGGACTTAGTCTTGTGCTTCTTCTTGTTCTTTAAATTAGTATTTGTGTGTTTCACAGCTAGCTATTGCTACAGCTTTAGAGGTGCTTAAGAGGTGAAGCTAATGAACTGTAGAAAGTGGAATTGACAATTTCAGAAGAAGAGTTCAGGACTATTAAGTGTAGACAGACATGTCAACCGCTATCTGTTCACTAATTACCCTGATCTGAGCTAAACCCCAGTACAAAAAAAAAAGCATTGTCAACCACTGCTGTATATTGTGATCTTTTATATTGTCAGAGCAATAACTCGTTTTGCAGACGTTGGTTCACCCCTCATGATTATGTTTGTGAGGTGCAGTTATTCAGAAGCTGGATTGGTGCCAAGGCAAATTGGATTATGTCTCCCAATGTTCTCTCAAGTGTTTTATTATCCCTGAGCTGAAGGCATAATGTGATTACTTGGTGATGCCCTTTGTTCAGCACACTATTATCCTGATGCTGTGTCCATGAGTTAATTAACAGCACATTATGACTTGTTAGACACAAGCACGCTTCAGAGGCTGCTGAGCTCATACAGTATGAGTCATTCATGTGGCGTTAAGGCTGGATAGACTCCTACTGTATGTGTTTAGTTTAAACAAGTGCACTATAATTGAATAATGGACTCTACGTGCAGTGCATTACTTAGGCATTAATAAGTGGATTTAGGTGATAACATGAATCCTCCCTCATTTTACATTTAAAAACAAAAGGAAAACTTTCTAAAAACGGTAGCAGTTTGTGATATGAGGATGACTATGTAAATAATATGCCAAATAGTTTGAAAAAATAATATTAACTCAATGTTTACTTAGTAGCTGTTTCTCTCCAGAGCTTTTAACTCCATCTTATGGTCTTCATTAGTGGTTGGTGTTTGCTCAGTTGTTACGGAAATATATGGAGTCGGATAAATGTAAATATTAATGAAAACGCACAGATCTCAGCTCATCCCTGTCAATTTAGCATCCTAAACATCTATAAAAGTGACTGGGTAGATTGATGCCACTGACATGAACTGTTTATGTGTGACATGACCATTTATTACAATGTATTTGTTTTTCTAATTTTTTTGTTTGTTTTTGTTGCTGAATTCTGAAAATCTAATTTAAGATGTTTTAAGGATTAGCAGCAACCCTGTTGATGATTGTAGTCTACCACATGCTTGCAAAGTTTTCTCAATGAGCACAATTCAATTGAATGTTAATGTAAATAGCCATTACAACGTTGTTTCAGTATGTTTCATAACATTTTTATGTAAAGGTGTTTCTGCTTGTGAGTCACTTTGTCCGTTGCCATGTCACCGTAGTGTCAGGTTTGTTTACACATAGGATAACTTTACATTTCATTTAGCTGACGCTTTTATCCAAAGTGACTTACAATACATGCATTCAACCATGACTACAGACTCAGAACAACAAGAATCAAGAAAGTACAGTTTCTTCAATAAAGTCAAACTACATGGTGCTATTAGTAAGTGCCAGTTAAGTGCTACTACGGTGCTACTTTCCTTATTCAAGGTATAGTCGAAAGAAATGTGTTTTTATTTTGCGACGGAAGGTCTAGAGACTTTCTGCTGTCCTTATGTCACTGGGGAGCTCATTCCACCATTGAGGAGCCAGGACAGCGAATAGTCGAGACATTGTTGAG
Organism: Cottus gobio; assembly: GCA_023566465.1. NCBI lineage: Eukaryota > Metazoa > Chordata > Actinopteri > Perciformes > Cottidae > Cottus > Cottus gobio. The sequence goes on from CM042220.1 coordinate 3,991,329, forward strand.
TGTTTAGCTCGCAGTGACGGAGCTACAAGCCGATTGGCAGAAGCCGAGCGGAGTGCACGAGCTGGGGTGTATGGTTTTACCATGTACTGGATGTAGACTGGAGCCGATCTGTTCGCAGCACGGTACGCAGGTACCAATGTTTTGAAGCAGATGAGGGCGGCCACCGGTAACCAGTGAAGGGCGCGGTGGAGCGGAGTAGTGTGGGTGAATTTTGGGAGGTTAAAGACCTAATGCATCTATCTCAATGCATCTAATCTATTTTTGATTCACCAAAGAAAAAAAAAGAAAACATACACCCTTGTTTTTTTCCCATTCTCTCTCTCTCAATAATAGTTTAGAAGAAACACGGTGGATTACTGCCAACAAGCTGAGGTGTCAAGGCCATACCCTTAAGACCAATCAAGTGTTGTGCTAATTTTTGCAAGTATTTTTTATTTGCATTACCTAATCTTTAACATATTTTATTTCAGCCTACATATCCATGTTATTTTAAATATGTTGTTTTAAAATTACATTTTTACAGATTGGACTGTAAGAAAATGTGCAAATAATGAAAACCAATGTATGGAGGTAAAATTAACCCTTATTTGGGTTGTATGATCAACCCAATTTGCAGTGTTAAATGAGCAACCCATCAACCCAGCATGTTGTTGGTCCAATATTTATCCAGCAGTGTTTATTGAAAACTACTAAAAATTGGTTTTAAAATCCACCCAGCAACAAGTTCACTATCACTAAGAACTTCTTGGTACTCTATAGATAGCTCTCATCACGTAGCACATGGCTGCAGTGAAGCAAGCATCGTTCAGGGACCCAGAGACGAGTGTGGGAGCTTTTAGTGTCGGCCGAGTTGACACGATTTCTCGAAATGTCTGAACTAAAATAATTATTAAAAATACTCAACTTCACTCAATCAAAGCCAAACTTTGCATAGATACTTCTAACATATATGCTGTGTTATATATTTAAACAAAATGTTTTATTTTTTTTTTCTTTTCTTTGTACTATCACAAACCAATATACCACTAACACATATATGAACTTATTATCTATGTTCACAAGGGTTTTCTGTATATTACACCTTTTGAAATGATTCAAATAGACTTTGTACTTGAGATAATCACTATTTAGTTTCAGCTGCAAAACATTTGCAAGTTTCGCCCAAAAAAATGAATGAAGTGCAAAAGGTTAAATGCAACTGCAGATATAAAAACCAATCACTCACCAGATGCTGTTCACTTAAAGAAAAAGTCCATCTGCCTCTCTTCGTTAACAAAAGCGTTTTTACAGTTTATCGGTACGTACCAGGTCCTTCTCCATAGCCATAACCACCAGTGAGGACAGTCGAGTCTCGCAGTTGCATTTCATGTGTTTTAGGGCTGGAAATGTCTGTAAATCCGCAGCCAAGTCCGTTTTTCCTTCTCCTTCAGCCATTGAGTGTTGAAAAAAACTACACCAAGTAAAACACTAAAATGTCATGACTTCTCTTATGTTACAGCCTGAACTGTTCTTACTCCTCCTGAGTTCTGCTAGTAGCTAGGTAGCTTTCTGTTGACTAGTCACGCTGATCCACTGACCAATCACAGCGCATGTTAGTGCTGACGTACTTCTACGCCACCTCGGTGTCCCTGGCATGTCAAAGAATACACCCAGCATGTCTGATTTGTTGAAGTCTATGACAATCAACAATACAGTCCCCATGTACTTTAATCTGCAAAGGTTTTTGTATTTGTGAAAAACAATAAAATTATAAAATAGCTATAACTTTGTGATTCTGTTTAGGCCCGCCGAGAAGGCTTAGTTGGCCCTGACGGCCCACCACTAATATATATATATATATATATATATATATTGTGAGTGATATTGTGAATGATTGAGGAAAAATATGAAAGTAAAAAAGTCTAACTATTATAACATATAACCTTTTTCCTTTTCAGTATAACTATTGAATATATATATACTGTTTTTTATTCAATTATAGTTTGTTATTAGAACACATAGAATGCATGGAACGCTATTAATGTTGCACGGTCGATATTAAAAAGGTACCACAGTACCCGTACGTTAAAAATTATACGATTTTGCATCTTTTATATATATAGTTATTCTAGACTTAGTGAAAACTAAAAAAAAATAAAATCTTGTATGCTTGAACACACTTAACCTATACATATATAAATTGAAATCTGATTCACTCAGGGAGTGTGAAGAGAAGAACAGAACACCAAGAAGGAACATATCAGAAATAATGTTGTCTTCATAAGACAGCCAGTTGATATGATCTATGCAGGGCCACATGAAGACAATACTCCCCCTTCCTTTTAACGCCTGAAGATAAAGATAAAAGCTGATGAAAGCAACCAGGCATCGCACCAGACATGCTGTCAGCGAAGGTGACAAGCTGACAGTTATCAGGCATATCTGCAGTGTAATCATTGAGCTCAACATTGTCCTTTTGGCTTTTTCCATATTTCTTGCTTTTGATTTGTGCCCAAATGTTATGCAAAGCAAACTTCCAATCCTTTTTCGTATGATACATGCTGATGTGAAAATGTTTGTCACTTTCTGCACTATATTTGTCAGACATTGCTTGAATCACATAAAGTCAAGGTCACCTTCTGAGCATCTCAGGTCAATATTTCTCACTTCACCAAAGTGCTGATTATTATGTTTTTTTCTCTCTAGAAAATTACTGCAAGTTTAAGTGCAAACAAGCCCTTGAACTGTGCAAGTGAGAATAACGTCATAACAATTTATAAGTGCAAATAACATCAGATGTCAAATTAATCCAAGAAGGCTGTTTCTTCTGTGCCATGATGCCCTTTTTATATAATAGGAGCATTTCATTATCTGATATGAAATTAGAGAACTCTCCCTGTTTTGCTTCCTCACTGGCTGACTTTGCACAGTGTGGCAACAATAATGGCTGCCACAATGCACAATTAATGGAGATATCCAAATCAACTTAAACAAACATTACCAACAGCCTAATGTTAGCCTATCGAGTCCCAAGTCACTCGTGTTATACCCAGTGCCTACGAAGCATTTATGATTGACACATTATTTTATTGAAAGGGTCCCATTGTCATTCTTGTTATTTTAATGACAACTTTTATAAAATGAGCAGGAGCGGGAGATCGACCGGCGGATCGGTGCAGCTGCAGCAGTAAAACAGGTGCTGCACTGGTCTACGTCCCAACCCTCACCTACGGTCATGAACTTTTGGTCGTGACCGAAAGAACGAGTTCTCGGATACAAGCGGCCAAAATCAGTTCCTCCGTAGGGGGGCCGGGCTCAGCCTTAGTATCTCTAAGGCTGGAGCTCGGACATCAGGAGGGAGCTTGGAGTTGAGCCGCTACTCCTTTGAGTCAAAAGGAGTCAGCTGAGGTGGTAGGGGCAGGTGGCAGCAGGTCCAGCAGGCCTGTGCCTACTGCCACTGCGACCCTACCCCGGATAAGCGGATGAAAATGGATGGGTGGATAAAATGAGCAATGTGAATGAATGAGATGGTGCGAGATCTAGCTAGGCTAACAAACGTGATGTTCCCAATGTTATTTTCTGTTACATAGCAACAGCCACACGTACAGGGACTATTTTCTCTCGGCTACTGAAACGCAACACACAATGTTTGGTGGCTACAACTATGTTGTGCTGAAAGGCAGCTTACTATTTATAATGTTGCCAGCCGTATTATAAAATCAATAAGGTACTCGAGGCAGTACTGTATCGTCAATAATGTACTCTTTAAGTCCAGTACATTATTGACGATATAGTACTGCCTCTCGTACCTTTTTGCTTAAATATAGCTGATGAATCCTCTAACAAAAGAGAGACCATATAACACACATCATATTCAGAAAGATTAAATAATATAGCAACTTATAGCGTTTAGGGTTGTCAAATACCTGTTACGATACGATACCAGATTTCGATACAATACCATAAATACGATATGATACTGCTATATTTATCTATAATAGTAATAAATAAACCATCTGTCTGGTTCCCTTTTTTACCGGCTTGGTCCTGCCCATCTTTTTGAACACTTAAAAATTGGCATTAATATTAGTATTAGCCTACATCAAGATATTAATGAAAACTACATGGTGCCATCATAGCATTGATTATACATGACTATGTAGGCCTATTGTTTGGGGAGTCTGTCTGAAAGGTGCATTGCCATGTTGGACGTGTCCTCCCTTGGTCTGTTAGACGGGTATCTGTGTGTCAGTGGGCTTTCCTTCACAGTCTGCAATGTAGCCAAATTACTTACTGTAGCAGTGGAGGGAAGCACCCACACGGACAACACATCTCTCACGGGTTCCAACATGCCTTTATTTCTGCCACACAACACTGTCGCACTCTCCGCATGACACCACCCCCGACTGCTCTCCCTGCCGGGCTTAAAATAGCCCTGCTCGAGCGCGCTCATTGGTCTCAGCCGCAGCTCTAACGAACTGCAGCTGATCCCAATGAGCGCGCTCCTCTCTCTTCTGTCGCAGGTGCGCTAAACCGCGCCCCTGCCTCCACACACCCCCACCGCCCGACCTAGGCCGGGGAGCCGCCGGCCTAGCCAACTCCCCCCCCCCCCCCCCCCCTCGGAGCGGGAGAGGAAGTCAGCCCCGGCCATCCGCGTCCCCGACCCATGGACCACCGTGAGGTCGCCGAAGTCTTGGCCCGATGTCAACGGGTGGCCCGGGCGCTGACATCCCTCCCGGTGGGTCGGTGGAGCGGGACGCGGTCCGGGCGGCGTGCGACCCGGCGCCCGGGAGGTCTCGTCTCCTTCCCCGGGCCAAAACAGCCCTCGCCCGCCGCCCGCCGCAACACCTGCAACACAAGAGAGAGAGGGTTAGGGAAAGAATAGACCGGCGAGCCCCGAATTACAGTCCTGCTCCCCGGTCCACTCCCCGGCCAGCTGAGCCTCCGCTCGGCTCCGAGCCACCCGCTCCTCCTCCAGCCTCCGGCCCAGCTGCCTTATGGTCCGCCGGTTCCGCCGCCGGTCCTCCCTGGCGTAGCGGAGCCGGCTCTGCCACCTCTCTAGCTCCCGGCGCAGGTCTAGGGTCCGGCCGCTCCAAGCGACCCGCCATCCTCGTCGCTCCTCCTCCCGTCGAAGGAGTCCGGCCGGTCTGCCCCGCCGGTCCGGCCATCTCGGCCGTGGCTCCTGCGGTCGCGGCTGACTCCGTCTCCTCTTCCACCACCAGGACGGAGCCGGATAGTCGCCGGCCCGCGCCGCCAGGTCCACCTCCATGACGGGGCAGTCGAGCTGGACGTGCCCCGGCTGGCCGCACGTCCAGCATGCCCGTACCGGGGTCCGCCGCGGCGACTCCGGCCAGGGGTCGCGGCGCTCCCAGGCGCTTGTCGGCGGCCACATCGGGCCCCAGTTCTCGGGCCCTGGTGTCGGTCGCCGCCTCCGCCGTCGCCGCCCTGGTGCTCTCCACGGCCCCGCCTTGTTGGTCGGCGGGTCCGGGTCTTTGGTGTCCGCCTGGGCCGGCGCCTTCCGGCGCGCCGGTGGCGGCTCTGACGGCTCCGGTTGCGCCTCCGCCTCGGCCCAGGGGGTCTTCTCGGTACTCACCGCCGCTTCCCTCCGGGTCCGTGGGGCCGGCCACTCGGCCGCGTCGTCGGTCTGGGTGGCTCCCTCGGCCCGGGTCTGTTCATCGGCGCCCACCGCCGCGTCCCTCCGCGTCGGTTGGGCCTGCCGCTCGGCTGCGTCGTCGGTCTGAGTCGCCGCCTCACGCCGCGCTCCCGGGCCAGTCTGGGCGCCCTTCTCCTTCCGGAGCACCCGGTCTGTCTGCGCCCCCGTTGCCTTCCGCGGTGCCGGCCGGTGTCGGATCACCGGCTCCCAGGGCGGCTCCTCCGCCCCTCCCCCGGCGCCGTAGTCCTCCGCCGTCGCAGCCGCCCCGCTTCCGCGGTTTTTCCGGGCTCTCGCCCGCCGCCCCTCCGGGACCTGCTCCGGCCCAAGCGCCCCCACGGCGCCCACCATTCGGTCTCGTTCGGCTGCCGTGTGCTCCGCCGCCCGCCGCTCGAAGTACTCTCGCCACTCGTCACGCGTGCGGTACGGCGCCGGCTTCCCCATCACCGCCTCCGGGGTCCTGTCAGGTCCCACGTTTGGCTCCACTGTAGCAGTGGAGGGAAGCACCCACACGGACAACACATCTCTCACGGGTTCCAACATGCCTTTATTTCTGCCACACAACACTGTCGCACTCTCCGCATGACACCACCCCCGACTGCTCTCCCTGCCGGGCTTAAAATAGCCCTGCTCGAGCGCGCTCATTGGTCTCAGCCGCAGCTCTAACGAACTGCAGCTGATCCCAATGAGCGCGCTCCTCTCTCTTCTGTCGCAGGTGCGCTAAACCGCGCCCCTGCCTCCACACTTACATATTTAACTTCTGGCGTCTTTGGTTCCAACAAGCTGAGGACGGTCGGCAAGAGCTCCTGCACTGAGGCCATGTCTCCCCTGATCACTCTGTGAGTGAGCGCTGCCTGTTGTGTGAGTGAGCGCTGGGCAGCACCGCCTCCTTAAGCCCCGCCTCTTTGCAGTCAATGCATGCAGGCAGCATGAAGGGAGCGGAGCAGTTAATGGAGCTCTGATCCTGCGCTATTTTAATGAAGTATCGATACTAAAAATATGCAAAATAGTATCGTTTTTAACATATGTTAAAAACGATACTATTTTGCATATATATGTATATATATATATACTGTTTATCTGTGGGCCAAACCTGCGTGCTCTAAAAGTGATCAGTACATTCTAAAGTAAATTCTAAAACAAACAAGGAGCCAATAGAGAGAAACCAGGTTTGGGGTGATGTCGTCTGTTAAAACCAGTGAGATGCCGAGCTGCCGAGCTGCTGCTGCCAGCAAGGAGGGAGTTACAGTAGTCCAGTTTTGAGAAGATAAATGTATAAATGACTTTTTCCAGGTCAGCGTGCGAGAGTATTGGTGGAATTTTGGATCCAACTAAGATATCACTAAGATAGGCTAAAATAGCAGCTAGACTTCTTGGGTCAACAGATCTCAGGGGAAGGTATATCTGTGTATCGTCTGCATAGTAATGCAAGGAGACATTATGACGTTGGATGATTTGACCTTGTGGGAGCATGTATATGGAAAATAAAATTTGACTTAAAATGTTACTTTGAGGTACACCACAGATAATGTGAGTTTTGGATAAGTGGGTTATATCTTCTAGGTGAAAGTAAAACCAACTAAAGGCAGCATCCTTCATGCTAATCCAGGTTTCAGACAGTGGATCAAAATGGCATGATACTCTGTCAAATGCTGCAAATTGAGCTTAAGCGGTAGTTCAGAAAGGAAGACTATCTTTACACTAATGGTCATTTATAAATATCTCAGTCCCTTATTCTCCCTGTGATTACTCTATCAACTGATTGGGGGCGTCCACTTTAAATCAACCAATCAGATGCTAAATGGTGTCCTTAATAAGCATATCATATCTTTCCTGTCAAACTTTTAAAAATGTATTTTGTTGCAAAAATGCCACTTTGAAAGATGCCACACAAAGTTCTTCCTCAGCAGATAGAGCTTTGCTGAATACATATCACATATAAAATAGTAATAATAAATTGATCACTTACAATATGTCCTTTTTCCCCCAACCAGACTGTGATTTATATTCCAATAAAACAGATTTACTGTGGTCTTTCAGGTGAAGATGTGACACATTCTGCTCCAAATATATGCTCATATCAAACAGACGTGGCAGCCTGTATTCACAGTTTGTATGTCATTTCTGCGAATCTGGCTGCATTTACCTCAGTACACACATCCATTTCAAGACAACCTCCACCTGCTTCACCCAGATCTGTTGCTAAAGCTGCTGCTGAGCCTTTGATTTGTCCTAAACTTTATCTCTAAACTAAAACACCGGTGGCCTTTATATCTTCAAGCTAGGTGTTGACTACAATTGGACTGTTTAGTTAAGTGTTACTGTTTGTAGGGCACATTGTAAAACCCAATCAAATCAAATCTCGTATAATTTGATGTTGTGTACATCCATCCATCAATGATACATAGTAGTTAGAAGCATCGTTAGAAGCATCCATCTTCTTGCTGGATTGCATGCTAGGTTTCTACATGTGTATACGTGGCCACTTATTAGTGGGCTACTTGTTAATGTATTTTACACACTCACTAATAGCTCACAGATCTAGGAAGTACATTTGTTTGGGTTGCATTCGCCATCTTTGGTTTTGAACTCCCTTTCATAACTTGACAAACTATATCACTCAGCGGTACTTTTGTTGCCAAACAATGATGTGTGTGCACACATCATTGATACAAACTTTAAAAGTCTCCATAGTAGTAACAGCTTTTCTCAGGTGAAGTTGGCCAAAGGAGATATTTTGCGCATTATCATTCTTCTCTGAGCTTGGTGATCTCATCTTGGAGCTCAGTACCTGGCTCAGTCCAGGAGCTGGTTGTGTAATGAAAGGCTGCCTTGCTTAAAAAGATGCTGAATACATTCAGATTGTGGTTACAAACACAAATTAAACCACAACAGCGTTTTAAATCTGGCCCTTGGTGATCGTTGTGCAGAATAGAGTCACCAGCTCCGGTGTCAGATTAAGCATCCTCAACTGGCATAGGATGCTGCTGGGCCTTTTGTGATTTTAGAGTCTCCTTCAGGTTCTGTGAGACTTTGAATCTCTCAGAATCTTCATTTGTTGCTGTTTTGTTTTTATATGATGCATGGATGGTCTAATCCTGACACTGTTTTCTGTCAGGTGTTGAATGTGAATCTATCTGAGGGAGACAAGGTGGTATTTGAAGATGTGGGCCACGGGGAGAACACCATGCTGGCCAATGAGTCCATTCTGATGAGGGGGTTGGTAGTGAGAAGCCACAGCAATCAGATCTCTATCCACTTCCACAACCAGAGGTCTCGTGTTGGATCAGTGCTTCTCAGATACCAAGGTAAGTTTGTATTACACGTGTTCTTCTAATTGTTGTCATCATTTGCAATCAACATTATTTATTTAATTCAAGTGACCACAGATTAAAAAAACATTTGCTTTCGGCTAATTCTGGTACAAGAGCCTAAAATATATAAAATTCTATAAAACACAAGCCCACTTCAGTGTATTCTTTGGGCTATTTTTGCCTGTTCTGGACATAGACTTGATTGCTCGCATGAGATGAGTCTTGTATTCCTGGCAATTGGTAGGCATCATATAGCAGAGTATGTTATCGGCTGTTAACACAATATGGTGTATCGTTAGCCTGAAAATAGCACCGCCACATTAACTCATTTATTACCTTTGTAGCTACTTTACTTATTGTCCTCCAAAGCGCAGATGCCATCTGCAAACTTCTTACCTGCTGCTTAAAGGTAATCTGTGTTGTGTTTCACACCACTAACACTCTGTTTTGTGTGTGTGTGTGTGTCGGACTGAACTTGGTATTGGCAGATACTTAATATTAAAGGGCTCGGATCAGGTTTAGGGCAGGAAAAAAACGTGATTGTGATCAGGACATTTATACAATAGATGTATAGATAATGGGGCATAGGGGCTTATTCATCAACTATGTGGCTGCCAGCTGGATAAAAACAGCCCACATACATAAACATCATCAGACTGCTGCCATTAAGACCTGATACTCACTATTATTTGCTATTATGCTTACACTGTTTGCTGATGCTCACTTTACAACCTCCTCTTTAAGTGCTTTACTCTGGTACTGTTTATATAACTAAGGCCTCTATTTATGTGAACCCTGCAGCGTGGTGCAGATAAGTCTGCAAAGTGTGCCCTGGGGTGTGCCAAACGCACGTATTCTGCATGCCTGGCGATCATGGATACAGGGAGGAATCCGAAAGACTACATTTGTAACGAGTTGTATCTGGACCCAAATGCACACACACGACTCCAGGGATCTTAGACCTTTTATTTAGAGCTCCGGAAACAGCAGGCAGAGTAAAAATTAGTGATGGGTCCGGCAACACCGATGCGTCGGCGCATGTGTCAAGCTCATAGAGCGAAACCCGTGTCGGTGCGCGTATCGCTTTAAGAAAGTCACGTGACCGATACAGCTGCTGTTTCGCCTGTCACTGAGGCGCCAAACTGTGTTTATAAGGAAGCGCGTCTGTCAACGGGATGCATCTCTGCCAAAAGAATCACAGATCTTTTGAAGCGCAATTCTTCCCTTCAAGCCATTGAGCCCGAAAGAAAAAGAAAGGTTTCCGTCGTGTGTGACCATTTTGATCTTATATCGGCAAATAAGGTATTTGTTTTTATTTCCTTGTTGTTTCATCCTGTTCCTCAGTTTCCGCTTGATCTATCAGAATTCAAATCCGTTTCAAAGTGACTCTTAGTCAAAGAAACGTAATCGCCTGAATGCCAAGACATTGGTTGAACATGCTTACACTCACCATCGTTAACAATGTCACTTCTGACGCGCAAACAATGTCCTTCTGGAATTCTAACCACATCCATCGCTACCATCCAGTGATATATATATATATATATATATATATATATAGAGAGAGAGAGAGATTTATTTTTATTTTTAAAAAGCACGTTATTTACATCCTTATTTTTCCAATTTCTTCAATTAAAGTGCTAATGCATTAAATTATAGGTAGTTTTTCTCTTTTTTTCTTTTAAAATAAACAACAACAACCAAACAAACACATAATTCATCTAATAAAAACTTGTGCCAACACCAATTCATTTTCCACAACAGAACAAACAATATTATTAAAACACCAACGTTGTCTAAAAGCGTCCAGGTCTCCGATGTGCTTATAAAAACAAAACTCTAAGCAGAGCCTGGCCCTTATATTGCACAGCCATACTGCCCCGGCCTCCTGCCCCTCCCTGTTCTCCACTCGGGTTTTCCTGGTCAAATAAATGGCCATCTTTGCTTCTCCTGAGAGATAATTCAGGAGCTGCCACTTTTCTTTCTCGGTTTTCTTGTAGGCAGCTCCCATAATAAAAACCTTCTCAGTAAAAAACACCTGCCAGTCTCTTGCACTCAGTAAAAACATGGAAAATAGTCTCTCGTAGATCACAGAAGGGGCACTTGCTCAGGACAGAGGGATTAAGAACAGAAATAAAAGCATTGGAGGCGACAGCACCATGTAAAATCCTCCACTGGAGGTCGGCAGTCCGTTTTTTCAGGGGAGGTTTATATAAAATCCTCCACTGTGGGCCAGGTCCGCTTTGTCCGAGTCTGTCTGACCACACAGTGGGGAGTCTCTTGCACAGTCCAGACCTGTTTATGCCCTTCACGCAGTTAAAATACAGAGTCTTCTTGTCTGCCTTATGCAGCGTTAGGGCTTCTGGGTGTGTTGTAGCTAGCAGGGGGCCGGTGAGTTCCCCGAGCCCCGGGCTCAGGTAGATGTCTGGGAAAAGGTCTGCAGGGTCCGGCTGGACTCCTCTTTGGCTGTAGTCTGTGAGGAGGCTCCTCTCCCTCCCGGTCAGCTTCTGTCTCCACAGCTCCAGGAGCCTCCTCGCCACCCGGACAGAGTGCAGACCCAGCAAGGACCTCAACAGCTACAGGCCGGTGGCATTAACATCCCACCTGATGAAGACCCTGGAGAGGCTGGTCCTTGCCCATCTCCGCCCCCTGGTGAGCTCCTCCCTGGACCCACTTCAGTTTGCCTACCAGTCTGGCATCGGGGTGGATGACACCGTCATCTACCTGCTACAGAGATGCCTCTCTCACCTGGAAAAGGCTGGAAGCACTGTGAGGGTCATGTTTTTCGACTTCTCCAGTGCCTTCAACACCATTCAGCCTTTGCTTCTGAGGGACAAGCTGGAGCAGACCGGGGTGGACCACCACCTCACTGCATGGATCTTGGACTACCTCACCAACCATCCACAGTATGTGCGGATACGGGAGTGTGAGTCAGATCGGGTGTCCTGCAGCACGGGGGCCCCACAGGGCACCGTTCTGGCTCCATTCCTGTTCTCCATTTACACCTCAGACTTTAAGCACAACTCTGCCAACTGCCACCTGCAAAAGTTCTCTGACGACTCTGCAATCGTCGGCCTCATCTCTGCCGATGATGACAGGGAGTACAGGGAACTGAACCAGGACTTTTTAGGATGGTGCCAGCGGAACCGCCTCCAGATAAACTCCAGTAAGACCAAGGAGCTGGTGGTGGACTTACGCCGGGGCAAACGCTCTCCTCCGCTACCATTGAGCATCCAGGGACTGGACATTGAGATGGTGACGTCTTACAAGTACCTGGGTGTTCACTTGAACAATAAACTGGACTGGTCCGACCATGCACACGCACTTTATAAAAAGGGACAGAGCAGACTCTTTCTGCTGAGGAGACTAAGGTATTTTGGGGTGCAGGGAGCACTCCTGAAGACCTTCTTTGACTCTGTGGTGGCATTAGCCATCTTTTATGGAGTGGTCTTCTGGTGCAGCAGCATCACGGCAGCTGACAGGAGGAGACTGGACAAACTGATAAAGAAGGCCAGCAGCGTGCTGGGGTGTCCTCTGGATACTGTGGAGGTGGTGGGAGACAGGAGGATGATGGCCAAGCTCTCATCCCTGATGAACCACGCCTCCCACCCCATGCAGGACACCCTGGCAGCTCTGCACAGCTCCTTCAGCCACCGGCTGATTCACCCACGGTGTGTGAAGGAGAGGTACCGCAAGTCCTTCCTCCCTGCTGCTGTCAGACTGCACAACAAGCTGACCTCCCAGTAGCCCACAAACATTCAACTCTCAATACTTGAACACTTTTTATCACTCTGGTCACTTTAACTCATTCTGGTGCAATATTTCGTAATATTTTTGTAATTTGTATATTCAATATTCTACTGTACATTCAATTTCTTCTTTACTGTTTTATTTTATTATGTTTATTACTGTTTATTTATATTACTTGATTTTGTATCTTTACGTACTGAGCAATGCTGCTGTAATCCTGTAATTTCCCCACAGCGGAACAGCGGACTAATAAAGGATTACCTTATCTTATCTTATCTTATCTTAAGAAGCTAGAGGGAGTATCCATCTCCGTGATGGTCTGGAATCGGGACCTGACCAGTGCACCCTGAACTTTAACGTCTAACAGGTCGGCTAGAGACATTTTTTTCCCTTTGAGGACTTCAATATGTCCTCGATCTCCTGTGGACTCGCTTAAACTTTCTAGGTCCACTATATCAGTTTCCAAGTCTTTCATAGATCTGGTGATGTCTCGGGTGACGTTGAAGGTGTGCTGCTGACAAAGGAGCCTAATCTCAACCATACCATGGTCCCACCACTGCCTAAGACTGCTAAAATCGCTCTTCCTCAGCCTAAAAACACCCCAGAAATAAGTGAGAACCTCCCTAAAATTCTTATCAAAGGTTAAGACTGAGTTAAAATGCCAATAAGCGCTTTTGTGTACACAGTTTCTAATAAAAACATTACATAAAAGCAAAGAATGAACAGTAAAACCAACAGGGACAATACTGCACATTTAAAAAATATTAAAATGGTGCTTAAAAACATAAAAACGGTCTAACCTGGCTGAGGAGATCCTACCCTCTCTAAAGTGGGACCATGTGTTCTGCCGGCAGTCAGCATGCATCCTTCTCCACACATCCACCAGGCCATGAGAGTGGACCAGCTGCCTCAGAACCTGCTGGGAAGCTGGATGTGGCTCTGTGTGATTACGGTCCTTTAATTCATTTTCAGTACAGTTAAAATCCCCACCCAAGAATAAAAAATCCTCAGAGGCACAGCCATTTAAAACATCATTAACTTTTTGTAAAAACAGCTTCCTCTCTGCACCGGTTGCTGGAGCATACACATTGATAAAAACCACAGTAAAAAGGTTGAACCGTGCCTTGATTAAAAACAACCTCCCCTCGATGATGTGCTCGACCTCCAGTGAAACCGGGTTAAAAGACTTGGAGAAGAGGAAGCCAACTCCTGCACTGAGGTTGGTGTTGTGGCTCAGGAGGACTTCCCCTTCCCACCCCCTCCTCCAGTCGTCCTCATTGGTGCTGTCGCTGTGCGTTTCTTGTAAGAAGAGAACATCAGTGTGTTTAATTCTGCTAAATTCATAGATTAATGTTCATTTCTTCGCACACCTGGCTCCATTTACATTCAAACTCCCTACTCTAAAATTATTCATTATGAGTAAGAGTTTTAAAACAAAAATAAAAACCAATAAATTAATTAAAACACACATTGGAGCTTTCGCCATCATCTTTTGTTATCGTTTTTTTTACTTTTGGCACAAGTTTCTTCAGTCTAAAACCTTCTTTCTCAGTGAGGCCAGACTCCTCCCTCCTGCTCATATGGTGCCTGGCAGACATATAAAACAGCCCTAAGTCTGGAAAGAACTCCCCAACTTTCACCCCTTTTTTGTTCTTTGTTCTTTGCAAGAACATTTACATTTTTTCCGCAGTATACATCTTTTGTTGCTGGCTGCTGTTTAACACGACAGCCGGAGCATCGCTGCTGTCCGACCCCTCCTCGTCACTACTGTCCTCCGACTGCCTCTGCCCCCGACCTGTCAGCTCATCCTCCCCGACCTTACTGGCCTTCGCTTCACTGCCTGCACTTTGGCCCTTTTTTTTCCTTTTAGGGGCAGCTTTCTGCTCCCCTGCTTCCTCCTCCTCCATTTCTGCCTCCACCATTTCTGCCTCCTCCACCTGCTCAGCCCACCCTAACCCGCTGCTTCCACCTGTGGACTCCGATCCTCCACCAACCGGCTCTACCTCCTCTACATGATCCTCACCATTTTCCACAGTACCCAAAGCCTCCCTCATATTCCCCTGGCCACCATCACCATCACCCACACCACTCACCCCTGATGAGTCAGGCCCCAGGTCAGGCACAGCAGCAACAACGATGCGCCGGGGCACCGGACCGGGCCGCACAGGCCGCAGCAGCGCCGTCCGGAGACGCAACCGCCGCGGCCACCGCCACGCCCCCGGCCGGAGACGCAGCCGCCGCGGCCATCGCCGCGCCGCCCGCCACACCCGGACCAGACGGAGCCGGGTCCCCGCGCCTCGGACAGGCCCTCATGGTGTGTCCCTCCTCACCGCAACCGAAACATTTCATCACCGACGATGTTGCATAAATCACGTATTCATAATCATCTACCTTAACGTGGAAGCGGAGGTTGAGCTCCTTGTCCTGGTTGTTAAGGATCATATATACATGTCTGCGATGGGACACTACGTGTTCCAGCAATTGAGATCTGCATCCAGACAAGATCTTCCTCATAGGGGACACGATCTTCCCGTGTCTGGAGAGCTCTCTGCTGAGGAACTCGTCGGTGATGAACGGAGGGACGTTGGACAGGACTACCCTTGCGGCGGGTTGTACCAAAGGCAGTACCTGCACAAACATTTCATTCACCGTGAGGCCCGCCTCGACAACACAGTTCGCCTTCTCCACCTGGTCCAGGAAGATGACCACGGCCCCGTTCATGCGTGCGGCCGACTTAATGCTGCTGTGCCCGACCTTCTCCCCCACAGCCAGCCCGATGTCCTCCACGCTACACGAGAAACCCACGGCCACCTTGATGCCTTGACGCTCACTCCACCTCACTCACACACGCTCACTCCCAGCATGCACCGAGAGAGAGAGAGAGAGAGAGAATAATAAGGGGGTGACTGTGGCTCAGTGGTTAGCAAGTCTGTCTTCCAATCAGAGGGTCAGTGGTTCGATCCCAGGCTATTCTAGTCCATGTCGTTGTGCCTTGAGCAAGACACTTAACCCTAATTGCTCACCGTTGCTGTGTCTACTGTATAGCGTGTAAGTCGCTTTGGATAAAAGCGTCAGCTAAATGAAATGTAATGTAATGTAATGTAATCTTAGGGAAGCCAAACAGCTGATTCTGCTGTTCCTATTGATTCTTTTTTGTGGATTGGATGATTGAAGTCTATTAGTAACAAGGAAGAAAAAAGACAGATTGGCAATTTTACAATGTATTCATTTAACACAGGCCAGAGCCTCAGTAGCGTGTGGAAGAACCATCCACAGCCACAACAGCCTGGCTACGCCTCCTCATGCTGGTCACCAGCCTGGTGAACACTGCTGTGGGATGGCTCCTCCTCCTCATGCTGGTCGCCAGCCTGGTGAACATTGCTGTGGGATGGCTCCTCCTCCTAATGCTGGTCACCAGCCTATAATAATAATGTGCCAATAATGCTTCTGACCACACCTCATATTAAGCTCAACACGCTCATGGGCGCACAGATGATACAGCAAGGGATGCATGATGAATGGCAGTCCAATGTTCACTCTCCTTTTAGCTCTGTATTTGTTCATTACCAACTCCTGGGGGGGGGGTGACTCCTGGGAAAAGGGTTTCTTCAGCTTCTCAATGTTCCACTGTATTCACCAGCTCGTCTCCAACTATGTTTGCTGCTGAGCAGGTAGTCACTGAAGAAATCTGCTTGTGAAGAGTGAAGTTCTAGCCTTAAAAACCTGAACAGTGAGATGAAAGATGCTTGAGGGCTCCATAAAGCTGAAGAGAATGGATCAAGTTACCCCATTGATTTATCAAACTACACTACAGATCCCTTCGAATGTGTAAAACCTATTTCAGAGGACGGTCCAAACTGTTAACAATAAAACTCTACTTGTCTGTCTTTGCAATAAAACAGTTAAAAATATTGATATTACATGTTGGCAGAACGTAAAAGCAATCGACTGCTTCAAGTCGTGTCAATATCTTCTTTTGAAAAGCCCAGAAAAACTCATTAGAATATTATTGATGAAGATGATATAAAGTGAATTTAAGAGCTGCTTCATCTAATCGCTTGATAGTCTTCCATTTGGCTCTTGCATCACAAGAGTGATGCTGGGAGATTGTGCATGTTGAGCGGTGGAAGGCCGGCTCATTCTGCTCCTTGCATAATTATAAACCATTGACATGCTGACAAATTAATTTAAAATGGGCATGTATCTAATATTCTTTGGGTTATTATGAATATGTAATTGCAACTTACTTAATTATGGAGGGGGGGCTGAAAGGACTTTTTTCCCGCATTAATTACTGCCATATCAGAAAGTAGCACTCAGTTTATGGCTGAATTATGTTTCTTTATTCACATATTATATGCTTTTGACTACGACGTTCAGACTTTGTTGAATCTTTTGTATATTGACATCAAATGGGTCTGATATTGATTAGGGGTTCATACAATCAACCGAACACTTGACTAAAGCTCAGATTTAGGGGTTCTGCCCCCTAGATGGTGGCATTCAGGGCCCATAGGTAAAATGTTGTATAAATCCGGCTCTGAGTGATATCTGAACAAACCCCTCTGTAAAAATCTTCAGAATATAGAGAGGAAAGAAACTGGATTGTTTGTTGCATGTAGGTGGACATTTCTGGATAGAGTTGGAGAAACTGACTCAAATAAAATAAGTAGAAAATAAACACTAGTGTATTTTAAATGTTTTTTTACACTTGACTGAAAACCTGACATGGTCTAAATCTTGTGGTTAAAGGAAAAGCTATAAACACAACAACACGATCAGAAAATCAATTTTCACAACTTGTTCATGCCAACAGCTGCGGAAAAGTACTTACGCCAGAGTCTCGCTGTGAGAGGTTTCACAGTGCAGCCCGTAGAATTAGATGCCACACAGTTAGTTACTTTAGGGGTTCTTGTAGATTTCATTTTTGACCACAATTGCAACTGGTCGTACAAGCTACAATAACACGGTGTAGCTTTATGAATTCTAACATTATTATAAAAAATCCTGGATCTGAGTGTCTAAATCAAACCATCCTGTTAATGTTGACAGATAACGTCCTTTGCAAATTTGTACTGGGATATTTTTAAAAGATGTGTGTGTATTACATGATGGGGTCAAAGAACCGTCCACACTGCAAATCTCTGCATGGTTCGCACTTAAATGGGAAGAAAGACCATAATGCATTTGGCTGATTAAATAAAATCATCGGTGCCTGTCGTGGCGGCAACCTGAGAACCCGGTGGTGTACACCGGGGGTGAGGGAAGCCATCAAGCTGAAGAAGGAGGCCTTTAGGGATTGGTCGGCCCAGGGGTCGCCTGAAGCAGCTGACAGGTACAGGCAGGCCAGAGGGACTGCAGCTGTGGTGGTCGCGGATGCTAAAACTCGAGCATGGGAGGAATTCAGGGAGGCCATGGAGAAGGACTTTCGGTTGGCCTCAAGGAGGTTCTGGCAAACCATCCAACGACTCAGGAAGGGAAAGCAGGGCCTACCCCAGGCTGTTATCAGCGGGGGAGGGGGGCTGCTGACCCAGACAGAAGATATCGTTGGGTGGTGGAAAGAGCACTTTGAGGAACTCCTAAACCAACAAAGTCAACATGTCCCCTGAATAGGGGGCAGCGCCTGAAGACTTCGGGTTGGATGAACCCATATCCCTGGCAGAGGCCACTAAGGTAGTCAAAAAGCTCCTTGGTGGCAAGGCGCCGGGGGTGGATGAGATCCGCCCTGAGATGCTGAAGGCGCTGGACGTTATTGGGCTGTCTTGCCAGGGTGCTGAAAGGGAGGCTCTGACCGTTTGTCGAACTTCGTATTCAAGAAGAACAGTGCGGGTTTCGTCTTGGTCGTGGAACAGTGGACCTGGAGAAGGCTTTCGACTGGGTCCCTCAGGACTTTTTGTTTGGGGTGCTGTGGGATTATGGTGTGCCGGACCCATTGCAACGGGCCATCTGGTCTCTGTACACCTGCAGTAGGAGCTGTGTTTGTATCCTCGGTAGTAAGTCAGACACGTTCCCGGTGGGTGTTGGCCTCCGCCAGGGCTGCCCTTTATCACCGGTCCTGTTTGTGACTTTCATGGACAGGATATCTAGGTGCAGCCGTGGGGTGGAGAACGTCAGGTTCGGGAATCTTGGGATAAACTCTCTGCTATTTGCAAATGATGTGGTCCTGTTTGCCTCCTTGGACCATGACCTCCAGCATTCACTGGGGCGTTTTGCAGCCGAGTGTGAAGCGGCGGGGATGAGAGTCAACCGGTGGTTTGCTCCCTTCGAGTGGGGAGGGAGTGCCTACCACAAGCGAAGGAGTTCATGTATCTCGGGGTCTTGTTCACGAGAGAGGGTAAAATGGAGCGGGAGATCGACAGGCATATCGGTGCGGCTGCAGCAGTAAAGCAGGCGTTGCACCGGGCCGTCTTGGTAAAGAAGGAGCTGAGCCGGAAGGCAAAGCTCTCAATTTACTGGTCGGTCTACGTCCCAACCCTCACCTATGGTCACGAACTTTGGGTCGTGACCGAAAGAACGAGGTCTCGGATACAAGCGGCCGAAATGAGTTTCCTCCATAGAGTGGCTGGGCTCAGCCTTAGAGATAGGGTAAGGAGCTCGGACATCAGGAGGGAGCTTGGTGTTGAGCCGCTACTCCTTCGTGTCGAAAGGAGTCAGCTGAGGTGGTTTGGGCATCTAATTAAGATGCTTCCAGGACGCCTCCCTTTAGAGGTTTTCCAGGCACGTCCAACAGGTAGGAGGCCCTGGGGAAGACCCAGGACACGCTGGAGGGATTATATCTCCCAGCTGGCCTGGGAATGCCTCGGGATCCCCCAGGCTTCTCTCTCACCCGCAACATCTACCAGCTCGGTAGATGTTGCGGGTGAGAGAGAAGCCTGGGTCAGCCTGCTGGACCTGCTGCCACCGCAACCCGCCCCCGGATAAGCGGATCAAAATGGCTGGATGGATGGATGCTTAAGCAGATTGACTTAAGATTGACTTATCAGAGGAAAACATCAAAGAACAATTGTTACCATTCAACAACTTTGAGAACTGTATCGAACCTAAGACTGTTTTGCTGAAATGTGTCAGTACACTCTATACCAGCTCTATTTTTTATTGACTGACATAAACAGATGCTTGTCCTTTATTGTGTCATTCCTTCTAACTGTGACTCAGACAAGCTGTTATTGCACTGGAATTATGCAGAATCTCTCAGAAGAATGCCACATTTCAATTTAGATCATCAAATGCATGTTGAATGTAAGCGGTCCAGAAAGATCTGATAATATCACGCAGCCTTTTGCAGTCTACAGTTGACTGCAGTATAAAGCATCTCTCCATACAGACAAGGCACAGTCCCACAGAGGTTGTGACATTCTGTGAAATTGGATCTCATCACTGAAGGATTATTCCCACCCACAGTGTCTTCTCCTGTAGAAGCCTGTCACACTCAATTATTCTCAATGAGCTCTGATGAGCGAGGCGTAAACGTATCTCGTCTGTCACTTTCTTTATTGTGGTCCAGGCACAGAGGAAGACGCATGTATTTGTCATCAATCCATGCAGAATGCAAGACAGCTAATAGACCATTTGTCTTTGTTAGAAGAAGGAAATGTCATTGTGCTACAAATAAAGAACATCTGCAGGGCTGTCAGTAAGCAAGGTAGTAAACCTGATTCAAGAGACTTGTACTGGTAACTGGGCCAATGTCTGTGTTAGCAATATATACTTTCACTCTGTATCATGACAGCATTTCAATACTTTAAACTTCAATGCAGCTGTTCAAATGGGAGTGAAGGGAAATAAATATAATATTGGCATGTATGTATGCATACAGTACAACAAGACCATGGGTTTGATTAAAGGGCTGCTTCAATTCCCTTGCATCAGAAAGGGAAGTTCCAAAAACATTGGATCTTAACATTTTTCAATATTTCCTCTTTGCTGTGGAAAATGCCCACATCTAGCCACACATCCAGTTTAACAACACAACTTCTTACTTTAATTTAAACTAAATAATTCATTAATAAAATTGAAAAGAGCTGCCTTCGCCCAATGACAGCTGGGATCGGCTCCAGCGCCCCGCGACCCTAAAGAGGATAAGCGGTTCGGATAATGGATGGATGGATGGATGTTTAATCAAACAAACATCTACTTACTGGCTTTCTGGGACTTTCAACTTTGTGAGAAGATGGGTTTGTGCAATCACAACACACACATACACATTATATATACTCGGATCCATCTCCATGGTAACTGAGCAAACTGTCCATGTAATATGATTAAAAAAAGTAAGCAGAGCTGATCCTTTACCTCTGTGGGTTAGGTGTGTTTTGTCAAACTCATATTTCAAAGTTCAAGAACAACAATTGGTATTTAGACACTGTAACACAGTTCTGGCTCGTCCCCGGATATCGGACCAAAAGATCACCCCAGATGTGGACAGATTCAGGCTTTTATTGATTCAACACAGGTCACTCAGGCTCATGCTTTGGCTCACGCTCTGGCTCACGCTCTGGCTCACGCTCCGGCTCACGTTCCGGCTCACGTTCTGGCGCACGTTCAGGCTCACGTTCCCCGCCGACTCTGCAGGCATCTCCCCTGTCCGCTCTCCTCTCCGGCCGGCTACTGTGGGTTTTTATGCGGGTGCATCCCGGCACGCCCACACACACACACACACACACACCCCCCCCCCCCACACACACACACACACACCCCTCAGTCCCAGGTGCGGCTCGTTCATCCTGATTGCCCGCACCTGTTCCCTGAGCCGCCCTTCGCTCTCCCCCTCTGCAGCCGCGCTAAACCACGCCCCTGCCCCACATACCCCCACCGCCCGACTTAGGCCGGGGAGCCACCGGCCTAGCCCACTCCCCCCCCCCGCCCCCTGGGAGCGGGAGAGGAAGTCCGCCACGACCATCTGCGTCC
This sequence comes from Cottus gobio, assembly GCA_023566465.1. Taxonomy (NCBI): domain Eukaryota; kingdom Metazoa; phylum Chordata; class Actinopteri; order Perciformes; family Cottidae; genus Cottus; species Cottus gobio. Next base: position 4,012,929 of record CM042220.1, read on the forward strand.
CCGGCCTATGGACCACCTTGAAGTTAAAGGGCTGCATAGCCAGATACCAACGGGTGATCCGGGAGTTGGTATCCTTCATGCGGTGGAGCCATTGGAGCGGGGCGTGGTCCGAGCAGAGGGTGAACTGGCGCCCCAGGACGTAATAACGCAGGGAGTCGACCGCCCACCGGATGGCCAGGCACTCCTTCTCAACGGTGCTGTACCGGCCCTCCCGCTCGGACAACTTCCGGCTGATGTACACGATGGGCCGGTCGACCCCCCCCAGCTCCTGGGACAAAACGGCCCCCAACCCTCTGTCCGACGCGTCGGTCTGCAAGACAAAGGGGAAAGAGAAGTTAGGGGTGTGGAGAAGCGGCTCCCCACAGAGGGCCTGTTTCACTGGACCGGATCTGAGGCACCCTTCCGGGTCAGGTCAGTCAAGGGGCTGGTCAGCTCCGCGAAGCCGGGGATAAATCGCCGGTAGTAGCCTGCCAGCCCCAAAAACTGCCTCACCTCCTTTTTGGTCTTGGGCGGCGGGCAAGCCGCAATCGCCACCGTCTTGTCCACCTGGGGACGCACCTGCCCCCCGCCCAAGTGGTACCCCAGATACCGTACCTCCCTCCGTCCAATTGCACACTTCCCCGGGTTGGCGGTGAGCCCGGCCTCCCTCAGGGACTCAAGCACCGCGCCCACCCGCCGCACATGCTCCGCCCACGTGGTGCTATGGATGATGACATCATCCAAGTAGGCGGCAGCATATGCAGCGTGCGGACGCAGCACCCGGTCCATGAGCCGCTGGAACTTGGCCGGCGCCCCGAACAACCCGAAGGGAAGTGTGGTAAACTGGAACAACCTGCATGGAGTGGAGAAGGCCGATTTTTCCTTGGACTCTGGCGACAGGGGAATCTGCCAGTAGCCCTTGGTTAAATCCAGCGTGGTAAAAAATCGTGCAGTGCCTAGCCGGTCCAGGAGCTCGTCGACCCGGGGCATCGGGTACGCATCAAACCGTGACACCGCATTCACCTTACGGTAGTCCACGCAGAACCATATAGACCCATCCTTCTTGACCACAAGAACGATGGGACTACACCAGGCGCTGGTGGACTCTTCTATTACCCCCATCTCCAGCATAGCCGCCAATTCCCGCTGAACCACCTTTTTTTTGTGTTCAGGGAGCCGGTAGGGGCGTGACCGCACGGTCACCCCCGGGGGGGTCTCAATCCGGTGCACTATGAGGTTGGTGCGGCCGGGCCGGAGCGAGAATATGTCCGCAAAACGCTCTTGCAGCTCGGCAACGTCTGTTTGCTGGGCCGCGGAGAGATGGGCTTCACAATGGAGCGAGGTGGGAACTGCCGATTTTGGAACCTCAGGCCCCAGCTCCTCTCTCTCCAAGACTGCGGACACCAGCGAAACAGACTCCGCCTCCCTCCACGCTTTCAGGAGGTTGAGGTGGTATATCTGCGTACTCCCGCCCCTGTCCGACCGCATCACCTCATAGTCGACCTCCCTGACCCGCCGTGTGACCACAAAGGGCCCTTGCCACTTGCCGAGGAGTTTCGAGCTGGAAGAAGGAAGCAATACAAGTACCTTCTCTCCCGGTGCGAATTGCCGCAGCTTGGCCTGGCGTAAATTATCTCGTGACAGCCGACCCAAGGCGTGAAGCTTTGCGCGGAGGTCCAGGACGTAGTGGATCTCATTCTTGCTGGTGCTCGGCCCCTCCTCCCAGCTTTCCTTAAGCAGGTCGAGCACCCCACGTGGCTTCCTGCCGAACAGCAGCTCAAAGGGAGAAAATCCCGTGGAGGCCTGGGGAACCTCCCGCACTGCAAACAACAGAGAATCCAGCCATTTATCCCAATTACGTTCATCCTCACTAATGAATTTATCATGTTCTTCAAGGTCTTATTCAACCGCTCTACCAGCCCATCGGTCTGGAGATGGTAGACGCTGGTACAAATAGACTTGACGCCCAATAATCCCTAAAGTCCCCGCAGTGTGTGTGACATGAACGACGTGCCCTGGTCAGTCAGAATCTCTTTCGGGACCCCGACTCGGGAGATGACCTGAAACAGCGCCTGCGCAATACTCTTTGCAGAGATGCTGCGCAACAGCACCGCTTCCGGATATCGCGTTGCGTAATCCACCAGGACTAACACAAAGCGATATCCGCGTGCGCTCCGGTGGAATGGCCCGATGAGGTCCATGGCGATTCTATCGAATGGCACCTCCATTAATGGCAGAGGGCGCAATGGCGCCCTCGGAATGGCCGGGGGATTTACCAATTGGAATTCCGGGCAGGACGCGCACCAACGGTGCACATCCGCCCAGATGCCAATAGAATCGGGCCATTATCCGGTGCAATGTCTTATCGTACCCCATGTGTCCAGCCATTGGGTTATAGTGAGCCGCCTGGAAAACTATTTCCCGGCGGCTCTTCGGCACCAGAAACTGGGTGTCCTCCTGCCCGGTCTGGGTGTCACGGCTCACCCGGTATAACCGGTCTCTAATCAAACAAAAGTGCGGATATGTCTGCGCTGCGTCAGGGCGCACCAGCTGACCATCAATTTTTTATCACCTGGTCAAAGGCCGAGCGCAGAGTCTCATCCAGCTCAAGTGGAAAATCTTCCATGGAGTGGAACTCGGGAGCCAGCGGAGTCTCCGCAGGAGGCTCAGCCGGTTCCCCCTCCCCGTCTGCAGTGTCGGACCGACCCGCGTCGCCACTGAGCACCGCACACATATCGCACTGCCCTGTCTGCCGTGACCGCACCCCCGCTGCCTGCCCCATTAGCTTACCAAACCCAGGCCAATCCGTTCCCAGAATTAGGGGGTGCGAAAGGCGGGAGCTAACCGCAACCTTCACCCTATGCTTTTTCCCCGCATAACAAATTTCCACTGGGACTACGGGATACTCGTGGATATCCCCATGCACACACCTTATCCGCACCCGTGCTGCCTCCACCAATGCCCCGGACCGAACCAGGCTCTGGTGGATCATGGTCTGCGTGCAGCCCGAATCCACCATCGCCTGGTGTGTACCCCCCTGGAGTCTTACCGGAACGCTGTACGTCGCTCCCGGGCCTGGGGAGGGGTCTGGAGGGCCGGCCACCCGGATCACTTGTCCCACCTCCATCAACGGGCAGTCCCTCCAGACGTGACCGGGTTGCCCACACCTCCAGCACCCCTGCCCTGACGTTTGAGGGGCCCCCTGTGGGTCGGGAAGGGCGCGGCTGTCGGCTGTCGGCGGGCCTGGCTCCGGTTGGCGCAGGGTTGGCGGCGGCAATCTCCGCCTCGGGGCTGGTGTCGGCCGGGCCGGTACCGCCGGTGGTCTCCTGCTCCCTCCGTCGGCCGGATACACCACCAGATGGTCCTCGGCCAAGGTGACCGCGCTTGCCCCACGGCACCCATGATGCGGTTCGGGTCGGCAGCCCCTCCATAAACTGCTCCATCACGACCCGCTCCATGACCGCCTCCGCTCCTCCCACGTCCCCGGGCCGGAGCCACCGTCCTGCCGCGTCCCGGAGCCGTTGGGCGAAGGGCCGGTGATATCGAACCAAAAGATCACCCCAGATGTGGACAGGTTCAGGCTTTTATTGATTCAACACAGGTCACTCAGGCTCATGCTTTGGCTCCTGCTCTGGCTCACGCTCTGGCTCATGCTCCGGCTCACGTTCCGGCTCACGTTCTGGCGCACGTTCAGGCTCACGTTCCCCGCCGACTCTGCAGGCATCTCCCCTGTCCGCTCTCCTCTCCGGCCGGCTACTGTGGGTTTTTATGCGCGTGCATCCCGGCACGCCCACACACACACACACTCACACACACACACCCCTCAGTCCCAGGTGCGGCTCATTCACCCTGATTGCCCGCACCTGTTCCCTGAGCCGCCCTTCGCTCTCCCCATCTGCAGCCGCGCTAAACCATGCCCCTGCCCCACAGACACACTCCCAGTTTGTAACACAGGCTTGCTGGAAAAGACTGTGTTGTCTCCACACCCGAGCTGAGATCAGCCTGATGACATCATCAGGGTAGATTTATCAGACTTTATCAAGCTTCTCCAGAGCCACAGACAATATAGAATGCTGCAGGAATGAGTCCTAAAACCCCAAATTTGTTTCAGTGCATTCAATTGTTCTTTGATATAAAATAAGTGATGAATCTCTGGTGAATTGTTAAGCTGTTACATGTCTTAAAGACAGTTGCTAACAAGTGTTACATTTGTCCTCCTTAGCTTAGTGGTGGTGACGTGAAGTCGTGACTGTGGTGTAGTTTATTTTATGTCTGGAAAGTGATGAAGAGCAAAAGCAAAGCATATAGTTACACTTTAAATATTGGTTGTCAAAACAACCTCCAAGAATTATAAAAATGTTTTTTTATATTTAGTAAGTACATGGTGTACTTATGAGACCCCTGCTGTAAACAGACCACATTGGGACACAAACAACAACATATGTTTATCATAGATGCAACCTCACTGGTTGTTGTTGATAGCTTGCTTTGGTCCAATGTGTTACTGACTCATTCTCGTACTAGCAGGGCCAAAATTAAAACACATTGAATTCTGACACAAAATTGGAGGACTGGACAGTACCCAATTGCAGAACCAATTAGCATCAGCTGGTGATGGTTCACCTCATGAGTTCCTTCATGGTTCCTGTCATTACAAACCTCATGTGTCCATTCATTCTTCTGATGGCCAGTAGAGCAGCTGGCCGTCAGACGACAAGGGGTCTAGGTCCTACTGGGTGATTCACCTCTGGGCGGGAGGTCTGATGCTCCACACCATGTTGGGCTAATTGAAAGAGAAACAGCAGGGTGATCTTGCTATAACAACATGTCCACATACTGCAGCCACAAGCCTCCACTGCTGAGCTGAGAGGCTGCTGCAATAAAGCACAAATTAAATGGATTGCAGGGGTGGAGGCTGGGCGTGGGGTTCTACTGCATGTCTATGGCTCATTGACTCACAGGGAGTGGGGGAAATACAGAAGAGAGCTGCATTTTCAAAGCAGCACAAATTAGAAAACAGTCTGCTGGCAATTTGTTTCTTGCCTTGTTCTTTTCTATCCAGCTCATTCTGCATCATCTTTGGGCCCCTACTTTATATATGATCTGGGTGTTTTTGTGCCATCATCTTCTCTTTCCTGCTGGCTATTTAACATTGTTGATGGCCTCTTGAGGATGAAGGGACGAGGGTGCTGCCCCAGTGGATTCTCCTTGGAGCAGCTACTGTAGGTCTTCTCTATCTCTCTCTTTATTTTCCTCTGCTGTTCTCTCTGTCAAGACTTTTCTCCCAGCGGATCACAGTGAAATTAGGGCAGTGCTTACAATGTCTGGATTAGTATTAAAACATACTTATGTTTCTTTAAACCCACCAATGGTATAATGGCATCTCCTCGAACACATCAAGTTATTATATAGTTAATATACAGTCATTATCCGTGGCGCAGGTGGAATTTGTTTTTGGTAGGGGTTCTAATCACTTTCAGCAAACATCCCTGTATGATTAAATGCAATTACCTTGCATTAATACCTTGCAGTGAAATATTTAATGTTTATTCCAACACTTTGAAGTAATAAGGACATGTTATTCATACAATACAGTATATTAATATATATATAATAACGGACAACATGCAGTCCAACAGCTCGTTTTGTACCGTCTTTGACGTGCCTTTAAAAACGCTCGCTGTCTTACAGTGCTCCTCTAGCACAGAAGTTCTCAACCTTTTTTCAGTGATGTACCCTCTGTAGTACCCACTAACCAGCAGAAAACATCTTTGATTGGAAAAATAGATGTAATACACATTTAATATATTATATATGATTTAATATAGAATATATACAATTTAGTTTAAGAACTTACATTTATATTATTGAATATGTATTAAATTACAATGTTTTTTGAATGGATGCTAATTAAAAATAGATTTTTTTTTAAATATAGCGTACCCCCAGGGAATCTAAAAAAAAACACGTACCCCCATATGAGAACCACTGCTCTAGCACACCGTGTAGGGAGGCAACATCATCCACCAATCCCTTGAAAATGCCAGGGTTGTCCGAGGAGTCAGTCTCATCATGCAACTCAAGGCCAACTCAAAAGCCTCACAAAACTTCACACAATCAATTATTTTGGATGAATGTACCCATTCTTATCCACCTCCTCATTGTGTTTCTTCACCGCAATCCTGTGTCCATAGCCCAGCTGGGGAGCAATATTCACTCAGCCTGATATGCTAGCTTGACGGAGTTATCCATGGGTGTCCTGGTGTTCTCTTAAATTTTCCAACAAGTGTGTCATGTCCCTTACTCCCGTATCTGTCCATGCTGGATCTGTCCCCGTCAAATTAAAAAGCAAGCATGGAAAGCAAAATACGGCATTAGCACGATTGCATCCAGCAGCTAGCTTAACCAAACCGTACGCCGTTAGCAGGACTGCATCCAGCAGCTTGCTTAGCCTAACTGTCCTAGTGTAGCCATCTCTACAGAAGCTGCTTCCCTTTCACGCCAGTCTGAAATCAACTAGTTTAAAATAGATTGTGAATCTAGAACAACATGCCATACTTCATTGTAACGAGCTGATAATTCAAAGTTGTTTCTGTCAAGGCCGTTTGATCCCATTTTGTATATATATATTGTAACGGACTGAGTGTTATTGTGTTTACATGAATAAGTTGTTCGAGATAAGAAGAATATGTATGAGTTCAGGAGGTCAGTGACAGTCTCATGACCTGCGTAGCTTTCCTTCACACGGGTTGCTATTCTATATATGTATATCATAAGGTTAAATTTAGGTTTTATACTCTGAATGTATGGGATTTTAACATTACACTTCAAATTACGTATATGTGATTGCTAAAACCATTAGAAACCATATGCACAGAATATGTCATTATATCTTGCTGGAAATTTTAGTATTGGATTAGAAAGTATTGGATTGGAATGATTCTAAGAGTAAAGAGCTATTTTTCTACAATGTTCGCATCTTAACACTGTCTTTTTGAATTCACCAAACCTAAAACCTGCTCGTAAAAGAGCGTGGTTGACATTAACTTGATTAAAGACTCATGTGACAAGAAGAGCATCACTCACCCCTCAACAACCAGGTTGTGAGCTTCTGTGAGAGAAAGATTTCCTCCAAAACAATGAAAACGTATACAATAAGAAAAGTAACTATACATTTTAGTTAGATACATAAAACTCTTACGAACAGATTCTGTGGAATAATGAATGACTTATCTTGTAACGTTGCTTTAGCTGAGTAAACCATATTGACCTCAACCACACAAGTCCTCCCTTGGCTGATGTGTTTTGTGTGGGGGTCTTTATGCGTGCACTCTCCCAAATTGTACAAAGTTACCCAACTTTGAAAAACTGTGGATGCCATGTATACTGGTACAAATGTATACTTTGTAACCTAAGCTACTGTTAAAAAATAATTAAAAAAAATAATTACAAAAAAACAAATATCCAGGGATGTATAAAATGCACACATAAGAAAATCTACATAACAGGATCTTACCATATCATTAATATAAAAGGACAGGCCTAAGGCTTTTTATTATTTATTTATTATTGTGGGTATTTAAGAAATTGAAATTGACTGACATAGGAAACCAACTTTGTTGGAACATCACTTTAGTTTAGTTTTGTTGTCCTTTATCTACAATTGGATGTGTCTTTGTGCCTTAGCTGCTCCTCGGTAATGTTGGTCAGTGTACAAAATACAGGGGGTCTCGGGGTCTGAGACAACTTGATTAACACTTCAGAACCCCTGAAAGCATAATTTAACAAAATTTCAGTAGGTCTCTAAAATCATAAGACAATCATTTGTCACCCTCATTTTGTCTTTTAAAAGCTTACTAATGCCCAGAAGTTTTCATTATTCAAACTTGAAAAACTTTATTCACAAATAAATAAAGGGAGTGTGAGAGATGGTTTCCCGCCGTAAATAACAGAACAAGCTAGTGACACAACAGGTTGCATAAAGCGAGCCTGTCTTTACGTCTGTTTGTGGAACTAATTGGACCCACTTTGGATAATATTGATCCAGTGCCTTTCGTGATAACCTGGATTCAAGCAGGACGTTGTTTCTCCTCTTCCAGGATGGCAACTAGAAGAAGCCGAGCCAAGGTCTGAGTGAAAAAAAAAATACTAATTAACAATTTAGTAGCACTTAAATGGCACTTGCTTATAGCACTTTGTAGTTTGGCTTTCTTGAAGAGATTGTACTTGTTTGATTCTTTTTGTTCTGAGTTTGTACTCATGGTTGAATGCACTTATTGTATGTCGCTTTGGATAAAAGCTTCAGCTAAATGACATGTAATATGAGTGTCAGATTCAAGGGTGTGCATGGTTATATTAGCCTGTGTATTGTGTGCAAAATGTATACTTTGCATAGATGTTGATAGTTATCATGTACAACAGGGACATTTAGATTGCAAGCAGTGCAAAAGGAAAGGTCAGAGGTTACCAAAATCTGCCGGATTCATCCTGCTCCTGCTCAGATGGTGTTGATATATACTGTTTAGGGCTCAAGTTTTGAAAATACTGTGTGAATATGATTTAATGTTAGTGTTTTGAGTAGGATGTTGTGCTAACCCTGAATCAGATTGCTTTAAATTTGAAAGAATGTCAGGAGAATGTTTATACTAGGCTGGCATTTGCCTCGGTTACTAAGTGACCTTTTCAGACAATCACACCATGAATTAACCATGATACACAGAAAGACATGGTGGCCTGTGGAATAGATATTCCAGATGCTCAAAACTGAAGCCTGGAAGAGAGCTGCCAGATGCATTAATCTCTGCAGAGTTTGTCAGTTCCTCACAGTAATGTGAGGCCAATGTTCAAGAGAAGAAAATTCTCTGGGCTGGGAGCAAACAAGATTAGAGATAAGGTTTGATCTGAGTGGAGCCAATTCACATCAAAGCACAATGTGGCTGCAAAAAATAAATAAATTCAATTTACATCAGCTAGCTACAGGGGACTAATAAACATCTCAAATGATTGCTCTTCTCCTGTGATCTACTCTGTAACCACAAGGCCTGATTAGATACAGTGGAGACCAACAGCAGTTGTATAGAGCTGGCTTATGGCCAGTCTGGGGCTCATAAGTTGGTTAAGCAGCTCAGGAGTAGCAGAGGAGGAAGATGATCAGAACATGTAGTTTAGTAATATGGTTCAGTAATAAGTTTCTGAAATGAATGTGTACACATTAATTACAGTAAATGTTTCAGTGTCCCTTTAAATTATACTTAGTTTACTTCCGAAAGATCCTACATATATTTTTCGATTGTCTTTTTTTGGTGCTGCCACAATGGAACCATCCACCTCATTAACAGACCAACAGGTGTACTTTAAAGACTGTGAAAATCCACAAAGGGCTGGTCGAACATACACAAGACTTTCACCCAGGAGATTGTGTTCTGTGTGAAACCAAGTCAACACCTGCTTCTTTTTTTTAATAAGGATTAAATAATCATTTATTGTCATGCAACAGGGGTGTGCAACGAAATGCAGTTTGTAGCCCACAAGAAAAACGTGACAAACAAAACAAAAATACTAGTTCATTCCTGTTGTGCATTTTTAAATTAGCATCATAAGGAATGTAAACGGCATCAATTCTCCGGGCAGATAAGATGGCCGACATCTTCACATAAAACGTTTGACGTCAGGAAACCTTGTCCATCACCTTTGATTGTATTTGAGCACCAAGCATCATGATGTAAACACACATCCTCTCGTCCCACCAGAGTCCTGCTCTCCAACCTATTTTTCTGCGACCGGGCATCAGACAACCCGGAGTAGCTGTATAGAGGAGTAGCCTCCGGTTCTAGCTGGGTTAGCTTAGCTTCCAAAAAACGTAATTACGTTCGTCATATTATATATTTTTACATACTTGAAATTTCGTCTGCATTTAACCCATCCATAGCAATTGAGGAGCAGTGGAATGCTAAGAGGCGCCCGGGGAGCAAGTGTGGGTTCAATGTCTTGCTCAGGAACACTTCAACATGCAAACTATGGGGAGACCAGGGATCAAACCGTGATCACAGGACAGCCACTCTTCCCATACGCCACAGCTCTCCTCCCTCTCCTCTTTGAGGCAGTTTGGTGGAGTTCTGGCTAGTTGGTCAACCGCATCTTAAATTCCACTGCTGTTGGTGAACATATTCTGTCATATTCCATTAGTGCTCCAATAATAACCATGAAAAAACAAGAATTAAATGAGAAAAAAAGCTTAATTCATAAGAGCTCAACATACTGTTAGAAAATAATGCTTTATAGTGCTCCTAGTGAGAGCTAGAGAGTTTACATTAGAGGGTCAAGACAAATAAATAACTCTGTATGGATTATCAAATATTGAATGGATGACACTGTATGTACTACACAAATGTATTAATTAGAATTATGAAATGTATTGAGTGATTGTGGAATGAATCCTGAAAACATCAGGAGCCCACAAACAGTTACGCAGCCTGAAGATTGGAGCAGATAGATAAGGAGGACGTGCTCAGGAATGTCCCCGGTGGGGGTTGATTGAAGTCCTGAGTACTGTTGTTTAAGCAAGAGGGGGTTTGGTTTGACCAACACCAAAAGGACGAGGTCTTGTCCAATCAATGGACTGGAAGAAATGCTAGCCAGAGGAAGGGGGGCTGACCCCAAACTTGGCAAAGCTGAGACATTTTGAGAACATCAGCAGATCTCTGGGTGCCTTCTGCCGGGCAGGTATGTATCGATCTGCTGCCCGGTGGGGGTGGGGGTGGAGAGGGGGGGGGGGGGCGGGGGGGGGGGGGGGGCACTGGATCTCTGTCTCATGGGATTTCTCTCTCCCATGGGATATATTTTGTATATATTGTGTAGTTATTAGTGTGATTCATTTTGAAATGCTGTTCATCATCTTTTTATTAAATACATTTTTATTATAACTTTCTGCATCTGGGACTTCTCTTCACACAACCGCCCAAAGATTTTTTAACTTAACAATACCTTTGTCACAGCAAATGTAGTTTTGTTATGTAACTTCTGTTTGTTAGTAACTGCAGTTACGTAATAAATGTAATTATTTTATATAAACAATGGGTCATTTTTAACAAAGTAAACTTAACAAAGTAAATACGTTATTGTGAAAAGAGATTGTATTTAGGCTGTGAATTAAAAAATGTAGCGCCTTTAATAATTTGGAAATAGGCATATATGAAGGGAAATCAATGTCAAAATCTGCAAAGACAAATGAGATTGACGTGCGCATGTGTGAAGGTCACAAGCGTGCAACTCAAACTACAACCCAAAATACTTCGGCGAGAGCTTTCACATCACGATGCAAAATATTTCTGCTCATGTGAACAAAATTGAACCCTGGGAGGAAAAAAACATGCTTTGAGGGCAAGGAGCGCCCCCTGGTTCACGAAGGAAAAACTCTCGCAAAACTTTCACCTGCACACTAACAAGCAATTTTTCCTTGTTAGGCTTGTTTAGGGTTTGATATGAAAACTCTTATTTTTGTTAATATCCACAATTTGTTCTTATTTTGTTACCCTTGATTAATGAAATTCACCACGTTTTTTATCGAAAAGAAAACACAATTTCATATATTGATATATCAAAACCATTTATTTAGATAATTATAAGGTATATAGATAGATAGAGATAGTAGTGTATATATATATATATATATATATATATATATACATATATATATATAAATATATAGATAGTAGTGTATATTACATTACATTACATTTCATTTAGCTGAGGCTTTTATCCAAAGCGACTTACAATAAGTGCATTCTACGGTTACAAACAAGAATCAGAACAACAAGAATCAAGAAGGTACAATTTCGTCAAAAAGTTCAACTACAAAGTGCTATCAGTAAGAGCCATGCCAGTGCTACTATAGTGCTACATCCTTTATTCAAGGTATAGTCGGAAAAGATGTGTTTTTAGTTTGCGACGGAAGATGTAGAGACTTTCTGCTGTTCTGATGTCAATGGGGAGCTCATTCCACCATCGAGGAGCCAGGACAGGGAACAGTTGAGACTTTGTTGAGTGTTTAGCTCGCAGTGATGGAGCTACAAGGCGATTGGCAGAAGCCGAGCGGAGCGCACGAGCTGGGGTGTAAGGTTTTACCATGTCCTGGATGTAGACTGGACCAGATATGTTCGTAGCACGGTACGCCAGTACCAATGTTTTGAAGCGGATGCGGGCGGCCACCGGTAACCAGTGAAGGTCGCGGAGGAGCGGAGTAGTGTGGGTGAATTTCGGGAAGTTAAAGACCAGTCGAGCTGCTGCATTCTGGATGAGCTGCAAAGGTCGGATGGCACCAGCAGGTAGACCCGCCAGGAGGGAGTTACAATAGTCTAGGCGCGAGATGATCAGAGCCTGGACGAGAACCTGTGCCGCCTTCTGGGTGAGAAGTGGACGTATTCTCCTGATGTTGTGCAGCATGTACCTACAGGAACGAGTTGATGCGGTAATGTTGTCAGGGAGAGTTGACTGTCAAGGGTCACTCCGAGGTTCCTGGCAGTCGGGGTCGGGGCCAAGACTGAGTTGTTGAAAGTAATCGTCAGGTCGTGAGTGGGGGAGACTTTTCCTGGAAGGAAAAGTAATTCCGTCTTGTGAGGGTTAATTTTCAGGTGGTGTGCGGACATCTATTGTGAAATGTCATTCAGACAGGCAGAGATTCGTGCTGCTACCTGTGTTTCCGATTAGGGTAACGAGAGGCTCAGTTGGGTGTCATCAGCATAGCTACGGTAGGAAAAGCCATGTGAGCGAATGACGGAGCCAAGAGAGTTGGTATACAGGGAGAAGAGGAGAGGACCAAGGACCGAGCCTTGAGGGACCCCTGTAGTGAGAGGACAAGGCTCAGACACAGATCCTCTCCAGGTTACCCGGTAGGTGCGATCGCTGAGGTAGGAATAGAGGAGGGGGAGCGCAGTGCCTGAGATACCCAGGTCCTGGAGGGAGGAGATGAGGATCTGGTGGTTCACTGTGTCAAAGGCAGCAGAAAGGTCCAGAAGGATAAGGACAGAGGAGAGAGAGGCTGCTCTAGCAGTGTGAAGCTGCTCTGAGACAGCAAGGAGGGCAGTCTCTGTTGAGTGGCCTGCCTTGAATCCAGACTGGTGAGGGTCAAGAAGGTTGTTCTGGTGGAGGAAGGAGGAGACTTGGTTAAAGATAGCTCGCTCTAGGGTTTTGGAAAGAAAGGGAAGGAGAGAGACAGGTCTGTAGTTGTTGATGAGTAGACCCGTGCCACCACCCCGGCCAGTGGGCCTAGGTGTGTGGCTGAAGGAGAAGGCAGACGAGAGAGCAGCAGGGGTAGATGTGTTGTCTGGTGTGATCCAGGTCTCAGTAAGAGCCAGGAAGTCCAGAGATTGCTTGATAGCAAAGCCAGAAATTAAGTCTGCCTTGCGGTTAGCTGATTGGCAGTTCCAGAGGCCTCCTGTGACGAGGTGTTGGGTTTGTGTGGAGCGGGTGGGATAAATAAACGCGGAAGGATTTTGATGCAAGTTCTTACTTGCAAAAACGAGTCGGAGGTCTAAAGTATCTACGAGTTGATATGCACACAGGTATGGAAGGGAAACAGATGTTCACAGAGAAGTGTTAATGCTCAGCCGCCCCCAAAGACTCCAACGAAAGACTCCTTTGTCTTTATCCTCCGAGTCTTGACTCCAACGAAAGACTCCTTTGTCTTTATCCTCCGAAAGACTCCTTTGTCTTTATACAATGAGTCTTCACTGACGCTTCAAACCCACACCTGGTTTTATACCAGTGTTAGCGATAATTAGCTACAGCTGAGTTGACTACGCCCCAGGTCGTTAGTGTGATGGCCACCAATCAAGAGTGCTCTGGCTCAGGACAATAGCAGGGTTTCCCTTTAATCAGTGAGGTGAGAGTTTCCCAAGAACAGCTGCTTCTTGCCAAAAGTGATCAAGGACAGGATCTGTTTACCTCAAAAGTAGAAAGTAAAACTAGAGCCTAGTCCCAAGTACAGTTGGATTACAGAAGTAGACTTTAACCCTAGCTGGTTCAGTTGCGTTTAAATCACTTGACCAAAGCAAAGTCCCGGCTCAAATGATTCAGATAGAAATGACAGTACAGATTAACAGTCTAGTAGAAATAGTCTAGTAGAGATAGTTCCGCAAATAGTAGAACTAATACAGCAAGTACAATAGGAATATTGCAGAGAAACCTCTTTAGAGAATGTACTCAGCCAAGATCCAAGAAGTCCAGTAGTCTTGAGGAGTCACCGGTAGAGAGATGCACACTGAAGAATGGCTTCCTGAAGCTGCCTATATATATATATATATATATATATATATATATATATATATATATAGAACACAAGATAGATAGATAGATAGATAGATAGATAGATAGATAGATAGATAGATAGATAGATAGATAGAACACAAACATAACTAGTAGTGTATATATTATAATGATTGGGTTGTTTGAGAAATACCCTTGGTCCATTGATCAAAGACTTTAAAACCTGTTTGATGAGACTGCGTGTGTTCAGCTTCTGAATGACTTACTGCTCTTAGATGCGTTTTGATTTTTGGCTAGAATGTCAGTACTAAGGATCTGTTACATCCCATATTTACTTAGTTTTAGTTTATTTGACTCAATGTCCTTCGGGAACTGCCACCTTAACGCGATGGAGTTTGAGTGGCTCAATGATCCTGGGAGCTATGTTGTAGGGTCTCGGGGGAGAGCCCAGACTAAGAGCGGTTCTAAAACCCTGATGAATAGCAGCCAAAAGACTGTAGCTACCTCGCCCAGACAAGGGAAACCGGGGTACCCTCCTGGAGCCAGACCCAGGAGGCGAGATCATCAGGGAGCATCTGGTGGCCGGGCCTTCGCCCATGGGGCCCGGTCGGGCTAAGACCAAAAAACATTGAGCAGGCACCCTGTCGACCCACCACCCACAGTGACAGACATCGGGGTTGGGTGCTATGCAGACCAGGCGGTGGGCCGGGCAGGGGGGCAGGCCGATCGCCGGCAGCATAGACTAGCTCTAGGGATGTGTAACATCACCTCGCTAGCGGGGAAGGAGCCAGAGCTGGTGCGGGAGGTGGAGCGGTACCAGCTAGATATAGTTGGACTCACCTCAACGCACAGCGCTGGCTCTGGAACCAAACTCCTGGAGAAGTGTTGGACTTTGTTCTTTTCTGGGGTTGCCCAGGGTAAGAGGCGCCGTCCGGGAGTGGGGATACTCACAAGTCCCCGGCTGAGCACCGCCGTGTTGGAGTTTTCCCCGGGGAACGAGAGGCTCGCCTACCTGCGCCTATGGGTTGCGGGGAGTAAGGCTCTGACTGTTGTTTGTGCTTATGCACCGAACAGCATTTCCGGAGTATCCGGCCTTTTTGGAGTCGGTGGGAGGGGCCCTGGAAAGGGCGCCGCCTGCTGACTCATTAGTTCTCCTGGGAGACTTCAACGCTCACGTGGGCAATGACAGAGAAACCTGGCGGGGGTGATTGGGAGGAATGGCTTGCTCGAGCTGAACCCGAGCAGTATTTGGTTGTTGGACGTCTGTGCTAGCCACGGTTTGTCCATAACAAACACCATGTTTGAGCATAAGGTGGCTCATAAGTGTACCTGGTACCAGAACACTTTAGGCCGGAGATCAATGATCGACTTCGTTATCGTATCATCTGATCTGCGGCCGTATGTTTTGGACACTCGGGTGAAGAGAGGAGCAGAGCTGTCAACTGATCACCACCTGGTGGTGAGTTGGATCAGATGGCGGGGGAGTCGGCTAGAGAGAACCCGAGAACCCGGTGGTGGACACTGGGGTGAGAGAAGTCGTCATGCTGAAGAAGGAGGCCTTTCGGGCTAGGTTGGCCCAGTCTCCTGACGCAGTTGACAGGTACAGGCCATGGAGAAGTACTTTTGGTTGGCCTCAAGGAGGTTCTGGCAAACCATCCGACGACTCAGGAAAGGAATGCAGGGCCTTCCCCAGGCTGTTATCAGCAGGGGAGGGGGGTGGCTGACCCAGACGGAGGATATCGTCGGACGGTGGAAAGAGCACTTTGAGGAACTCCTAAACCCAGTCAAGATGTCCCCTGAACAGGGGGCAGCGCCTGAAGCCTTGGGGGTGGATGCACCCATATCCATGGCAGAGGCCACTAAGGTAGTCAAAAAGCACCTTGGTGGCAAGGTGCCAGGGGTGGATGAGATCCGCCCTGAGATCTTGGCTGACACACCTCTTCAATGTCGCATGGGGGTCTGGAACAGTGCCCATGGACTGGCAGACCGGGGTGGTGGTTCCCATCTTCAAGAAGGGGGACCAGAGAGTGTGCTCAAACTATCGGGCTATAACACTACTCAGCCTCCTGGGAAAAGCTTATGCCAGGATGCTGGAAGGGAGGCTCCGACCGCTTGTCGAACCTCGGATTAGAGACAAACAGTGCGGGTTTGGTCCTGGCCATGGAACAGTGGACCAGCTCCTTACCCTCGCAAGGATACTGGAGGTGTCCTGGGAGTTTGCCCAACCAATCTATATGTGCTTTGTGGACTTGGAGAAGGCTTTCGACTGAGTCCTGGGCTTTTTGTGGTGGGTGCTGCGGGAGAATGGTGTGCCGGACCCGTTGCAATGGGCCATCCAGTCTCTGTACGCCTGCAGTAGGAGCTGTGTTCGTATTCTCAGTAGTAAGTCAGACACGTTTCCGGTGGGTGTTGGCCTCCGCCAGGGCTGCACTTTATCACTGGTCCAGGACAGGATATTTGGCTCAGTGGAGAATGTCAGGTTTGGGGATCTCGGGATAAGCTCTCTGCTGTTTGCAGATGATGTGGTCCTGTTTGCCTCCTCAGACTATGACCTTCAGCATTCACTGGGGTGTTTTGCAGCCAAGTGTGAAGCAGCGGGGATGAGAGTCAGCACCACGAAATCTGAGGCCATGGTGTTTTTACCGGAAACCGGTGGTTTGCTCCCTCCGGGTGGGGAGGGAGTGCCTATCACAAGCGAAGGAGTTCAAGTATCTCGGGGTCTTGTTCACGAGTGAGGGTTAAATGGAGCGAGAGATTGACAGGCATATTGGTGCGACTGCATCAGTATAACAGGCGTTGCACCGGGCCGTCTTGGTGAAGAAGGAGCTGAGCCGGAAGGCGAAGCTCTCAATTTACTGGTAGGTCCACGGCCCAACCCTCACCTATGGTCACGAACTTTGGGTCGTGACCGAAAGAACGAGGTCTCGGATACAAGCGGCCGAAATGAGTTTCCTCCGTAGAGTGGCCGGACTCTGCCTTAGAGATAGGGTAAAGAGTTCGGACATCAGGAGGGAGCTTGGTGTTGAGCCGCTACTCCTTCGTGTCGAAAGGAGTCAGCTGAGGTGGTTCGGGCATCTAATTAAGATGCCTCCAGGACGCCTACCTTTAGAGGTTTTCCAGGCACGTCCAACTGGTAGGAGGCCCTGGGGAAGACCCAGGACATGCTGGAGGGATTATATCTCCCAGCTGGCCTGGGAACGCCTCGGGATCCCCCAGAATGAGCTGGTAAATGTTGCGGATGAGAGGGGGGAATGGCTCAGCCTGCTGGACCTGCCGCCACCGCGACCCGACCCCGGATCAGCAGATAAAAATGGATGGATGGATGGACTCAATGTCACTACTGTCAAAGTTCTTCATTTTACAGACCTCTTTGGTGGAATCCTGTGCCACAGTAATTGAACATGGCACAACACCTGGACTTATATTCGACTTTTTAGTAAAACATTTACATTTGTAAATAGTAGTTAATCTAGAGGAAGCGAATTAAACCAATTTGGCTGGGATTGATCATCCCATTAGTGGACAACCTGCTCTCGGCTGCCTAGTTCACTACTCTTTACTCTTTAGTGGAAATTTTGCTGTGTGAGTCAGTTTGACTCTCCATTTCATATAGAGTAATTTAATATTTTCTGTCCTGTAGTACTTTTATTGTTGTTTCTATATTGTACTCATTTGTTTTTAAGTTCACACCACTCACTGCCTGTGGGATGAAAGCTATATAGAACTGCCACAACCTTCTATTGTGAAAAGGTACATACGTTTGACCCTGTAATATACAGTTGGGTCCATAAATATTTGGACATTGACACATTTTTCATTATTTTGGGTCTGTACACCACAACAATGGAGTTGTAATGAAAAAATCAAGATGTGCTTTAAGTGCAGACTTTCAGCTTTAATTTGAGGGTATTTACATCCAAATCAGGTGAACGGTGTAGGAATTACAACAAATTCAAATGTGGCCACCCTCTTTTTAAGGGACCAAAAGTAATTGGACAATTGGCTGATCAGCTGTTTCAAGGTCAGGTGTGTGCAATTCCCTCGATATTTCATTTACAAGGAGTAGATAAAAGGGTCTTGGGTTCATTTCAGGTGTGGTATTTGTGTTTGGAATCTGTTGCGGTCAACTTTCAATATTAAGTCCAAAGAGCTGTCACTATCAGTGAAGCAAGCCATCATTACGCTGAAAAATCAAAACAAAACCATCAGAGAGATAGCAGACACATTAGGTGTGGCCAAATCAACTGTTTGGTACATTCTTAAGAAGAAAGAACGCACTGGTGAGCTCAGCTACACCAAAAGACCTGGAAGACCACAGAAGACAACTGTGGTGGATGACAGAAGAATCATTTCCCTGGTGAAGAAAAACCCCTTCACAACAGTTTGCCAGATCAAGAACACTCTCCAGGAGGTAGGTGTATCTGTGTCAAAGTCGAAAATCAAGTGAAGACTTCACCAGAGTAAATACAGAGGGTTCACCACAAGATGTAAACCATTGGTGAGCCTCAAAAACAGGAAGACCAGATTAGAGTTTGCCAAAAAACATCTAAAAGAGCCTGTACAGTTCTGGAAGAACATCCTATGGACAGATGAGACGAAGATAAACTTGTACCAGAATGATGGGAAGAGAAGAGTATGGAGAAGGAAAGCAACTGCTCATGATCCAAAGCATACCACCTCATCAGTGAAGCATGGTGGAGGTAGTGTTATGCCGTGGGCATGTATGGCTGCCAATGGAACTGGTTCCCTCGTATTTATTGATGATGTGACTGCTGACAAAAGTAGCAGGATGAATTCGGAAGGGTTTCGGGCAATATTATCTGCTCATATTCAGCCAAATGCTTCAGAACTCATTGGACGGCGCTTCACAGTGTAGATGGACAATGACCCGAAGCATTCTGCGAAAGCAACCAAGGAGTTTATTAAGGCAAAGAAGTGGAATGTTCTGCAAAGGCCAAGTCAATCACCTGACCTGAATCCAATTGAGCATGCATTTCACTTGCTGAAGACAAAACTGAAGGGAAAATGCCCCAAGAACCAGCAGGAACTGAAGACGGTTGCAGTAGAGGCCTGGCAGAGCATCACCAGGGACGAAACCCAGCGTCTGGTGATGTCTATGGAATCCAGACTTCAGGCTGTCATTGACTGCAAAGGATTTTCAACAAAGTATTAAAAGTGACAATTAGATTTATGATTATATTAATTTGTCCAATTACTTTTGGTCCCTTAAAAAGAGGGTGGCCACATTTTAATTTGTTGTAATTCCTACACCGTTCACCTGATTTGGATGTAAATACCCTCAAATTAAAGCTGAAAGTCTGCACTTAAAGCACATCTTGATTTTTTCATTTCAACTCCATTGTTGTGGTGTACAGAGCCAAAATAATGAAAAATGTGTCAATGTCCAAATATTTATGGACCTAACTGTATCTATGGAGAAATTAGACTCTTCAAATGGGAACTCTGTTGGAACTCTGTCTAATTAGCACAAGGGTATAACAATCAAAAATTGTGAACAAATCAAAGCAGTGATTATCAATAACCTTTCCAAAACATGATATATATCTACAAAGACAAGACAAAGTGATGTAGCATTCAGCAGGCATTTTACTGCTGCAAGGCAATTTGTCTCAGTGAAAGCTCCCTGTTAACACCAGTGTTATGTTGCCACAACGCTACCATGATGGCTCTTTTATCTCTTTTCTAGTCTCGAGTGAGCCTATGAGCTTCGTAGTTTTTGGTTGGCCTAGATATTAATAGCTGCAGCTGACCATGATAATGACAAGCTCAGGGAGTGATAGGACACAGCTCCAGCAGCTGGCTGCACTACTCTGGGATGTTGCTCTAATGAGAAATACTATAAAGACCAACTTTCTCTTCTTATCTCTATTTCTTTGAGACACTATAGAGCAGGCCAACATCCCTCAGCTCTAACAGAGTGTTGGAGGCGACCGAGGTCGTAGGTTGTCATTTATTGGCCTATTTAATCTCCCTACATATTTCCTTGCCTGAGGCACAGCACTGTCCCCAACAGACAGAATCAATAGCAGCACTACTGCCAAGCCATCCAAGGGCTAACAATAAAACTAGGACAATTACAGTGAGATGGATCAGAGTCTTTAGCAGAAATATATTATTAATATGTTTGGCTGAACACCAGGAGCCTGAAGGGAGACAAATCGGTGGCAATAAGAAAAAAAGCCAGTTAGTTAACTGGTCACCTGAGAGCCACCTTGCACACGTTCCACACACATATTGGCAGTGATGTGACAGGTGTGTGTGTATGTGTGTGTGTGTGTGGGGGGGGGGGGGGGGGAGCCTGATGCACTAAATGTCACTGTGGTGGTGTTGCTGTATATTTTCCATGGGACATTTGTTGTTTTATTAACTTCTGTTTAAGCAGACAGCTTAATTAAAAATCAATTTGACTGAGGCAGTTTGGAAAGTCAGGGCCTGTGGGGTTTCTGTCACAATTACAAAAAGGTCCTATGAATACAGTATAATAATTTATATAGCAGAGTATGATAGTTAAATAATCTCACATGGTGATCAAAGCTTAGCTGCTAGATCCTTAATAAGAGAATGTGGCTGAACTCAATATGTCACGTCTCGTGTTGGGACCCAAAAGCAAACGGCAGAGGCAAGGGAAGATGGTACTAACAACAGTGCGACACGCAGGCACAGAAACTAGTCAATACTCAGCCGCTCGCTGGTGTGGCTCTCGGTCCGAGACCGTGAGGTGTCGGCTGCCGCGGCTTCGGCGGCTCCTCCAGGTGGGCTCGTGACGTGCGGGCTGTCGCTGCTCCGGCGACTCTCAAGGTGGGCTCGTGACGTGTGGGCTGTCGCTGCTTCGGCGACTCTCCAGGCGGGCTCGTGACGTGCGGGCTGTCGCTGCTTCGGCGACTCTCCAGGCGGGCTCGTGACGTGCGGGCTGTCGCTGCTCCGGCAGCTCCTCGATGCAGGCTCGTGACGTGTAGGTCTGGGTTCGGGTCGACGGGGTTAGCGTAGCATGTCATAGGCCAGGCTAAGCAATCTCTCGGCGCTGGACCTCCGGGAGGAGGCCATCTTTAACTGCGCCGTGATGTCGTAATGCTCTGCAGCTGCGAGCGGCGGGCGAACTCCTCCCGGCTGTCCAGCATCGGCCTGATTACAAAGAGGGAGAGAGAGAGACATATTCTGGTCGCAGCCAGGGTTACTGTGGCACCCCCTTGTGGTGGTGCCCTGTACCACCACACAATAACCAGTAACAAGATATCCTTACCCAAATACCTAATTGTACTCGTGTATTTTCTGTTAAACTGTGAACTCTTTTGGTAGTTCCACATTTGAGATTTAAATTTTTCTTCTCAAGAGTAAGAAGTGCACGGGGGGATACCTTAGAAAAACGTGATTACAAACACATGTGCATCAATTAGGATTTTGCAATATTTGAAACAGAAAGCAATGACATTCTTTTAAGAGACTCCAAAATTATTCTGCACCCACCTCCCTCTCTATTATTCAGCTCTTGTATTTGAAAAAGCCTGGAATTCATAACAGTCTCTGATGACAGGGGTGCTGCTTTTTGAAATGCAGCTTTTGTCCCTTCTACTTTCACGCTTGGAGTTTGGGTGAATCTCTTGAATCAGGTTGGTACACCCTCAATGCCCTGTCACCAAAATCTGGATTTCATCAAAAACTTCAGGAGTTTCGGGGTTTTTCTTTTGATTTGTATTATATATTTTTAACAGGATTGTGTTACTTCAGTGAGCTCCCCTCTGCACAATAATGAGAGCACGCCAGGTATTCTGGTTCATAACTTTCGTTTTATTATCTCCGGCTCTAACGGACCGTGCTGTGCTCACCCCGGTCTCTCCTCTCTGCTCCAACCCTGCTCCGACTCATATTGGGACCAGACAAACACGTAAACAGTTTCAGCTGAGGCCAATTAGGCGTCATCCTGGCACCTGTTCCCTGAACCACTACTTCGCTCCCCCTCTGCAGCTGAGCCTAACCACACCCATGCCACCACATACCTCCACCGCCAGACTTAGGCCGGGGAGCCATCCGGCCTAACCTACTCTCCCCGCTCTGGTAGTTTTTGCATACAGTGCTGTGTAGCGCCTTCCAGAGGGAAGGAGTTGGAACAGCTTGTGTCCAGGGTGTGAGGGGTCTGCAGTGATCTTTCCAGCCCGCTTCCTGACTCTGGGCAGGTAGTGTAGGGGGGCTCTTCTAAAGTCCACTGTCATCTCCCCAGTTTTGAGCTTGTTCCACACCAGAGGATCAGCTGTTCAACCTCCAGTCTGTACGCAGACTCATCATCGTTCCTGATGAGGCCGATGACCGTTGTGTCGTCTGCAAACTTCAGGAGTTTAACAGACTGAGGTGCAGTCGTTGGTGTAGAGAGAGAAGAGCAGTGGGGAGAGCACACATCCCTGGGGGGCGCCAGTGCTTATAGTCCGGGTGTTGGATGTGATTTTTCCCAGTGTCACCTGCTGCGTCCTGTCTGTCAGGAAGTTCGTAATCCAGTGAAAGGTCGGGGCCGGCACGGTGAACTGGGAGAGTTTTGAGTTTGGGTTGAAGTACCTCCGTGATGATAGTGTTGAATGCAGAGCTGAAGTCCACAAACAGAACCCTTGCATATGTCCCTGGGGAGTCACTGCATTGACTGCATCATCCACCGACCTGTTTGAGCAGTAGGCAAACTGCAGGGGGTCCAGCAGGGGCCCTGTGATGTTCTTTAGGTGGGTCAACACCAGTCTCTCAAAGGATTTCATGACAACAGACGTCAGGGCGACGACTATGTAGTCATTTAATCCTGTAATGGAGGATTTCCTCCATCCATCCATTTTCACCTGCTTATCCGGGGTCGGGTCGCGGTGGCAGCAGGTCAAGCAGGCTGACCTAGGCTTCTCTCTCACCCGCAACATCTACCAGCTCATTCTGGGGGATCCCGAGGCGTTCCCAGGCCAGCTGGGAGATATAATCCCTCCAGCGTGTCCTGGTTCTTCCCTGGGGCCTCCTACCAGTTGGACATGCCTGGAAAACCTCTAAAGGTATGCATCTTGGAGGCATCCTAATTAGATGCCCGAACCACCTCAGCTGACTCCTTTCGACATGAAGGAGTAGCAGCTCAACTACAAGCTCCCTCCGGATGTCCGAGCTCCTTACCCTATCTCTAAGGCTGAGCCCCGGCCACTCTCCGAGACCTCGTTCTTTCGGTCACGACCCATCCCTTCCGGCTCAGCTCCTTCTTCACCGAGAAGGTAAAGCCTGTTATACTGCTGCAGCCGCACCAATACGCCTGTCGATCTCCCGCTCCACTTTACCCTCACTCGTGAACAAGACCCCAAGATACTTGAACTCCTTCGCTTGTTTCTGGCAGAGCACCATGGCCTCAGATTTCGTGGTGCTGACTCTCATCCCCGCTCAAAGCATATATTTTGTGCAGGTATCCTATTTTTACTAATCTTACTGGGTATATTCCATATCGCAAAAACACAAATATTGACAATTTGTATAATTTATGAATATTATTTTTATTTTTATAAGATTTATTTTATTTTATTTTGGTGGGTGGTTCCAGGGGGGGCCCGGCCCCATGGCCCTCTATTGGCCAGCCGCCACTGACCACGACCCAGACAACCACGATCAACGCCAGCAGACGGAGGCAGAGATGAGGGGCATCAGCAGGACCGCCATGGCAGGGAGCAGGACCGGCTCCAGACAGCCACAATCCATGGAAGCTTGAGGAGTGGAAGCACAGAGGCTCCCGAGAAGAAGTAGAGTTAGTAATGTTCATTAAAGAGACATTAATTGATTCCAGAAGGACAAAGAGGAGAAAATAAGAGAGAAAGGAGGAGAGAGACGCTCAGTGTATCCTAAGATGTTCCCAAGCAATATAAGCCTATAAGAGTGCCCCAGGAGCACCGAAAGTTCGAGGAGGAGGTGACTGTGTCTGCCCCCCGGACTGAAAGTGGAAGCTGGTTCCACAGAAAAGGAGCTTAATAACTGAAGGCTCTGGCCCCCATCCTACTTTTTAAGACTCTAGGAACCACAAGTGGCCCCGCATTCAGTGAGCGCAGCTCTCTGGCGGGGCAATATTGTACTATAAACGTCCTAAGATATGATGGTGCATCACCAGTTAAGGCTTTGTAGGTAAGAAGAAGGACCCTAAATATTATTATCTGTCTTACAGGAAGCCAGTGGAGAGCAGCTAATACAG
Source organism: Cottus gobio (assembly GCA_023566465.1). Taxonomy (NCBI): domain Eukaryota; kingdom Metazoa; phylum Chordata; class Actinopteri; order Perciformes; family Cottidae; genus Cottus; species Cottus gobio. Next base: position 4,037,374 of record CM042220.1, read on the forward strand.
GAGTAACGTGATCTCTCCTCCTAGTCCTCGTTAGTACACGAGCTGCAGCATTCTGGATCAACTGGAGAGACCTAAGGGACTTAGCAGAGCTGCCTGATAATACAGAGTTACAGTAATCCAGTCTTGAAGATCTGCGTGAAGATGGGGGCCAGCTGGTCAACACAGACTTTCAGGCAGGAGGGAGACAGACCGTCTGGGCCCGGAGCCTTCCTGATCTTCTGTCTGTGAAAGAGCCGAATCACATCCTCTCACAGATCCTCAGTGCCGGTGGGGGGTTGATTGGGAGAGGTGAGAAGAGGCGGAGGGTGAAGGTGTTTGTTTGCTGATGGGGCAGTTTGGCGGGTAGAAGTGGGCTTGTCGCATGATTGTCCTCAGTGTGTGTGTGTGTGTGTGTGTGTGTGTGTGTGTGTGTGTGTGTTGGGGGGGGGGGGGTCTCTTATAGTTCATGAGTACTTCCAGGCCTCTCCAAACCGACGAGGGGTCATTTGCTCAAAACTTGTTTTCCAGCTTTTCAGCGTAGCTCTTCTTAGCTACCTTGATCTCCCTCATCAGTGTGTTTCTGGCCTGGTTGTACAGAATCCTGTCCCCACCTCTGTAGGCCTCCTATTTATCCGGACAAAGTTGCCTTTTTTTTGCAGTGAACCAGGGTTTATTGTTGTATGTGCAAAATGTTTTAGTCGGCACACACATGTCCTCACAAAAACTGATGTATGATGTCACAGTGTCAGTGAGCTCATACAGGTTTGTAGCAGCAGCCTCAAAGACACTCCAATCAGTGGAGGCAAAGCAGGACTGTAGCTCCACCTTAGGCTCATTAGCCCATTTACTCACAGTTTTCACCAGATTTTAGTTTCTGCCTGTAGGACAGGAGAAGATAGACCAGGCAATGATCAGGGAGTCCCAAAGCTGCACGAGGGACTGAGCAATATGCATCCTTTAGCACAGTGTAGCAGTGGTCCACTGTGTTTTTGTCCCTGATGCTACACTCCACCGTGCTGTACCTGGCCTCCCTTTCAGATAACTTCTGGCTGATGTACAGAACAGGGCGGTCAACCCCCTGTACCTGCTGGGACAAAACGCCCCCAGCCCTCTGTTCGACACATCAGTCTGTAGAGTAAAGGGAAGAGAGAAGTTAGGGGTATGAAGGAGCGGTTCCCCACAGAGAGACAGTTTTACCTCCTCAAACGCCCACTGGCACTGCTCTGTCCACTGGACCGGATCTAAGGCACCTTTCCGGGTCAGGTCAGTCAAGGGGCTAGTCAGATCCGCAAAATTCGGAATCAAACACCTGTAATAACCTGCCAGCCCCAGAAACTGCCTCACCTCTTTTTTAGAGAAACAGACTCCGCCTCTCGCCATGCTTTCAGGAGGTTGAGGTGATAGATCTGTGTAGCTTCGCCCCTGTCAGAACGCACCACCTCATAGTCAACTTCCCCCACTCGACCACAAAGGGTCCTTGCCACTTGGTGAGGAGTTTAGAGCTGGAAGAAGGAAGCAATGCAAGAACCGTTTCTCCCGGTGTGAATTTTCTCAGCCTGGCTCCTCTGTCGTACAGCCGTTTTTGACACTCCTGGGCCTGGAGCAAATTCTCACGTGAAATCCGCCCCAGTGTGTGAAGTTTTGCTCGCAGGTTCAGGACGTATTGGATCTCACTTTTACTCGTGCTCTGACCTTCCTCCCAGTTTTTCTTAATCAGGTCGAGCACCCCCGGTGGTTTCCTGCAGAACAACATTTCAAAGGGAGAAAATCCCATAGAGGCCTGGGGAACCTCCCGCACTGCAAACAACAGAGAGTCAAGCCATTTATCCCAAACGTTCATCGTCATTAATACATTTACGGATCATGGACTTTAAAGTCTTATTCAGATGCTCCACTAGACTGTCGGTCTGTGGGTGATACACACTTGTCCGAATAGATTTAATGCCCAGTAACCCGTAAAGTTCTCAGTGTTCTGGACATGAACGAGGTGCCCTAGTCACTCAGACTCTCTTTCGGGAGTCCGACTTGGGAGATGACCTGAAACAGAGCCTGTGCAGAGATATTGTGCAACGGTACTGTGTAATCCAGGACTAACACAAAGCGATATCCGCGTGCCCTCTGGTGAAATGGCCCGATGAGGTCCATGCCGAGTCGCTCGAACGGCACCTCCATTAATCGCAGAGGACACAAAGTGCTCTCGGAATGGCCGGGTGGTTCACTAATTGACACTCAGGCAGGACGCACACCAACGGCGCACATCCGCCCGGATACCTGTGCAATAAAATAAGGTCATTATCCAGTTCAGTGTTTTCTCGCATCCCATGTGACCAGCCATCCGGTTATAGTGAGCCGCCTGGAAAATTATTTCCCGGCGGCTTTTCGGCACCAACAACTGGGTGTTCTCCTGCCTTGTCTGTGTCACGACTCACTATACAGCCTGTCCCTAATCAATGAAAAGTGCGGATATGACTGCGCTGTGTCAGGGCGCACCAGCTGACCATCAATTCTTATCACTTGGTCAAAGGCCGAGCGCAGAGTATCATCCCGAGACTGCTCGAGTGGAAAATCTTCCATGGAGTGGAACTCGGGAGCCGGAGGACTACCTGGATTCTTACCGGAACACAGTACATCGCTCCCGGACCGGGGGAGGGTGTTGGAGAGCCGGCATCACCTGGCCCACTGCCCCCCACTGCCAGCCGGGCTGAAGCCGGTGTGCGATCGCGGCCACCTGGATCACAGGGATGAACCGTCAGGTGATCCTCCGCCAGGGTGATCCTCCGCCAGGGTGATGGTGGTCTTCAGCAAAGCCGGGCGGTGGCAGCTAACCGACGTTCTGGTCAGCAGCCTCCCCACGAACTGCTCCAGGAGCTGTCATTTTTTTTAAATATCAGCCCCGTAAAGGTGGAGGGGTTCAGTGCCGGTGGGACAGCAGCAGTCTGGGCGGCGAGCTGTTCCAGGGTGTGAGTCTCCCTCTCTGCTTGTGCCTGGACCCAACACACGTAAACAGTTTCAGCTCAGGCCAATAAGGCCTCATCCCGGCACCTGTTCCCTGAGCCGCTCCTTCGCTCCCCCTCTGCAGCTGAGCCTAACCACACCCCTGCCACCACAATATTCTTCGAGCTTATTGAGGGCTGTATGGTACTTTGCATGAAACTCCTTTTGCTGTCACACCAGGCCGCTGGTTCAAACTAACTTCACTGAGTCCTTTCATCTTCTGAAACTAAACCTCTTGCTGAAATTTCACTTCCTTTCAACTTAATTCCCTCTCCCTTTGTGTCACATTCTTTTTCTCTATTTCTGTCTTAAATCTCTTTATATCTGACTCTGTCATTTCTTCCTCTGTCTGTGTCTCTGCAGCCTTTGTGTTGAGCTGTGTCTTCCCCAAGAGGCCTCTCTACGGTGACGTATCAGTGAGCAGTCTCCACTCAGGAGGGGAGGCTTTCTTCTCCTGCTTGACCGGCTACCAGCTGCAAGGCTCCAGTGTGCTGACCTGCCGCAATGCTAGCACCCCCTACTGGTGTGGCAAAGAACCACACTGCCTAGGTGAGGCAACCAGAACCAGAAGGAAACATAGTCACAGCTCATCCTCCATTTCCTCAGTTATTATCAGATATTACTTCACTAATAAATAATGAATGTATATTAAACATATGTAATATAATACAATGTTTATAATCCTTTATAATTCATTTAAACATTCATAAAAAACAATCATTAAATAAGCATTATTATTAGCATGACATTGTTAGGTTAATTACCATTTTTGCTTTTCTGAATTGGTGTTAACTGAGCCTCAGTCAACCCCATGCCAGACTTCTAATTCCCCTTAACAATCATAGAATGTTTGGTTAATTTTTCAGAAGACTTGCAGCTAAGAGTTGTCTGTTGGACCTTTTGCTCCTTTTGCATGACAGACATAGATAGAGCCCGACCTGGACTCCCACAGGAGTGTGTGGATGATGAATGTTTTTCTTTCTTTGCTCCTATGAGGCTGGCTGATGAATAAGAAGTGACCATTTTACTCCTGATCACACTGATCGACTCTGAAGCACTGCTCAGGGAATGTTTCTCTGAAAGCAATTTCAAACAGACAGTTTGGGTAGCTGTACATCTGTATCTCTCTCTCTGTCTCTCTCTCTGTGTGTGTGTGTGTGTGTGTGTGTGTGTGTGTGTGTGTGTGTGTGTGTGTGTGTGTGTGTGTGTGTGTGTGTGTGTGAGTGTCAGAGCATAAGGCAGGTGTATCGAGTTGTGATTACTGAAGGCTGGGCAGGATGCCAATGGGTTTATTCTTCCTGCTATGCTTTAATTAAGCTTTGTCTGTAACCTTGACCTAAACAGCTGGGACATAAAACACACACACACACACACACACACACACACACACGCCTTTGCATAGCTGGAGATGGATTACCTGTGAGTGTTGATATCTGATTGTATCTCTGACTATGTTATCTTTTTCACCTCATTTCAAGCAGTTCTTGTATTTAAAATCAAAGGTGATGGATAGGGGGGGACCCGGATGACGTGGACGTGAGAAGTCGCAGAACCCAGGTGCTCCGGCAAAATATATCATATATAAATGTAAACCCGTTCGTTTGAGTTTGTAAAAAGTCCTAGTCAAGTGATATAAGTGCACGATATAAGGAAGATCCAAAATGAAGCCGAGTAAACCCAGTTCAAGAGGTAAAGAGAAGAAGAAAGACGGCGAGTTGGAGTTAGCACATGGACTAGCGGAAGCTACAGAAAGCTAGGGATGATGGAATTTTAGCAGCTATTCACGCTCTTCGAAAAGACTTCTCTGCCCAGCTCAAAGAAGTTATCACCTCAAATCACGAGATCAAAGAAGCCTTAGAAGCCTTCTCCAAAAGACTAGGTGGAGCAAAATCCCGTATAAGTTCCGCGGAGGACCAATTGAACAATTTAGCTAATGTCTCAGCAACCACTCAAAAAAAGATGCTAGCACTCGCCAGATCAGTGGAGACCATGGAAAACCGACAGCGCCGCCTGAACGTGAGACTCGTGGGCTTGCCAGAAAACACAGAGAAAGGTGACCTAGTATCCTTCCTCAACATGTGGTTGCCCGACTTCCTTGGTAAAGAAAATTTCCCGAATCCACCTTCCATCGACCAAGCCTTCAGACTTCCAAAAGCAGCCGCAGCTAAAGCTAACAAGCCAAACCTTAAACCCTTTCCTCGGGCGATTCTCGTGAAATTCCGCTGGCTGACCGACAGAGACCGAGTGATGAAGGTTGCTCGCAAGATGAAATCGCTACAGTTCGAGGAGAATCGTGTGATGTTGTTCCCAGACCTTTCCACGGAGGTCCAGCAGCAGAGGAGAATGTTCGACGGCGTGAAAACCCGACTGCATAATCTGGATATTGAGTTTGGATTACAGTTCCCAGCAAAGATGAGAATCTACCACAAGGGTAAAATGCTTACGTTTCTTACTCCATCAAATGTGGAGGTCTTCATCCGCGAGATCGAGACAGAGCGGTCTCAGACGGAACGGGACGGCGACTTGAGTGAATCTGGCTAGATTTTGCTAGCTCGCTTAGACCCAAAATGGATGAACGATATAGACTAAGTTTGGTTGGGTAAGAGTGTCATGTATCACATTGGCTGTGTTATTGCTGGCTCTCTGTTTGATAGTAGCAATACTTGTTGTCTCAATTTACATAATGCCATGGGTCAGTAATTATACATACTTGGGTTTACGTTTTGTTTTTTTCTGTACTTCAAAATTTCTGCCGGACGTGAGTGCCGCCCAATTATGTTCAGTGGTTTGTATCTGCTCCTTAGTTAAGGATCAATACAAGTTGTCCGGAATTTCAGTGTATTGCAAGAGTGTGAGTGGGGTCTGTGCAATTAGGGGGCACAGGTTTCTAGGAGAGCTCCGTCTCCGTTATAGAGAGGGGGCGTTTGTTACTGTTTTTTCTTTTCTTTATTTTTCATGTTCTGATGGCACACTGGTCTCCTATGATAGAAGAGGAGCTGAAGTTATAACGATAATATTACTTAGGCTGGGTTATGAGTAATGCTCCTTATCTCAATATTACTTCATGGAATGTCAGGGGTATGAGAAAATTAGTTAAAATTAAGCAAATACTGTCCAGACTTAAACATCTCCAAGCAAAAGTCATATTTCTCCAAGAGACTCATTTATTATCTGAGGAGATTGTACGCATAAGGAGGAGATGGCCTGGGCAAATTCTAGCTTCCTGCTGCTCCTCTCAGGCAAGAGGAGTAGCAATCCTTATCCACAAATCAATCCCCTTTAGGATTCACAAACTTCTCCAGGATCCTGCGGGTAGATTTGTGGTGGTTGGGGGAACTCTTTTGAATCAAGAAATTATTTTGGTAAACATTTATGGGCCCAACAATGACGATGCCACATTCTTTAGTAACCTCTTCATGACCGTTTCCTCTTTTTGAGGTGAAATAATTATGGGTGGAGATTTTAATTGTGCTCCTAATCCCCTCCTAGACTGCTCATCAAGAAATGACTCCTCCCATACAAATACCCGAAAGGTGATAGACCACTTTATGCCAGAGCTGCATCTTTGTGATATCTGGAGAATTAGAAATCCCACCACACTAGAATATTCATGCCACTCAAACACACACAAAACACAATCCCGCATAGATTATTTTTTAATCTCCGGGACTCTGGCGGCCAATGTACAGGACTGTGGACACAAAGGCATAGTTATTTCAGATCATGCCCTACTGTTTTTGCATTACCGCCTTACTCCACATCCCAGGGGCCAAACAGTGTGGAGGCTTAGCCCGAGATGGCTCCGTGATCAGAAGTTTCTAAACTCTGTGGAAAGGAATATTGAGTTTTTCTTTGCTACAAATACAGATGAAACCTCAGCATCTATTAGATGGGAAGCCTTCAAAGCCTATATTAGAGGTGTGATGATTTCATATACTAGTAGCAATGCAAATAGGACGCATCTCCTTATGACTGAACTTGAGCGAGATATTAAAGACCTAGAAAGGGAGCTCTCAGTGAATAATACACCGGAGAATGTACAGAGGCTCGCAGAAGTAAGGGCTGAATATAATGAGGTTACAGCAAGTAAGGCCTTAAACAGTATCACTCGGTTAAAGCAGACTTACTATGATCAGGGAGAATCAGCGGGTAAATTACTAGTATGGCGGATTAAAACACTGCAAAATGAAACAACTAATCCAACAGAAATTAACAAAACCTTTCAAAAATATTATATGAACCTTTACACGTCAGAGTCCCTGGATACTAATGACCTCCACTCCTTTTTGGATCAGCTCTCCATTCCAACCTTAGTGGAAATGGTAAAAGAGGAGTTAGACTCTCCCATTACAAAGGAGGAACTGTTCGAAGCGTTGTCCCATATGAACGGAGGGAAAGCATCAGGTCCTTCTGGACTACCCATTGACATCTACAAGCGCTTCGGGAAGATGCTTGTGCCACCGCTCTTCGATATGTTAGTTGAATCAATTGAAGCTGAACATTTACCGCCCTCCCTATCCAATGCCTTAATAACACTGATTTTAAAGCCAGATAAACCCCCCATAAAATGTGGTTCATATCGTCCTATTTCACTAATGAACTCAGATGCTAAGATTATAGCAAAGGTGTTTGCGAGACGTCTTGAAAACCATCTGCCGTCTCTGATCGCCTCTGACCAAAATGGTTTCATTAAGGGTCGTCAAGGTTTCCATAATATTCGAAGACTACTAAATATTATAGATGTGAGGAAGGAAAGCCCAGACACAGCAACAGTCTCCCTGGACGCCGAAAAAGCATTTGACAGGGTGGAACACAATTATCTTTTTGAGGTGCTTCAGAGGTTTGGGTTTGGCGAATACATCTGTAAGTGCGTGAAAATGTTATATCACTCCCCAAGCGCGTCAGTCATGACAAACTTTGTAACCTCCCAACCCTTCAAACTCCAACGAGGGACCAGACAGGGGTGCCCCCTTTCACCCCTTCTGTTTGCATTAGCAATCGAGCCACTTGCAATGGCAATTAGACAAAACAACAGTATAACAGGTATCAGAATAGGGAATGTGGAGAATAAAATAGGACTATTCGCTGACGACATAGTTTTATTCCTGACTCAACTAAAGAGCTCTATTCCAAATCTCCTTAGATTAATAAACACTTTTGGATCAATTTCAGGATATAAACTGAATGAATCTAAGTCAAATATCCTTTTTCTTAACCAATCAGAGAGAAGGTGCCCCCCATTACAAACCACATTTAAGAATACATCCAGTTTTACTTATTTGGGGATCAAAATTACTCATTCAACAGAGGACCTTGTATCCACTAACTATAACCCAGTGATATCAGAAGTGACTAATCTTATTAACAGATGGACAACAATGCCAATTTCAATGATTGGAAGGATTAATATCCTCAAAATGAATGTCCTACCCAAATTTCTTTACTTATTCCAATGTATACCACTTCCACCTCCAACAAAATTCTTCCCAAATATGACTAAAGTCTTCCAAAATTTCATATGGAGTAACAGACGAGCAAGATTACGCCTCTCTCTACTATATCTGCCATATGACAGGGGAGGGTTGAAACTCCCCAACCTCAAATGGTACTACTGGGCATGCCAGCTTTGGACAACCTCCTTCTGGTTCAGATCCAGTTCATCCCTCTCTGGGGTGGCCATGGAAAGAGAGACTTCATCCAACATACCCCTCCATATGTATCTATACTCAGTTAAACCGGATAAACTAAAGAAACTCACAGGTAATCCATTTGTTTCCAACTCAATTCGGGCGTGGCATGAAGCACATAGCTATCTAAAGGTTCCCCTCAAGCTATCACAGTTCACACCCATTTGGGGAAACAACAATTTTCATCCAGGGGCTAAAGACAAGGGATTTAAACTATGGGCAGACAAAGGTATTGGCCAAATAGCAGATCTCTTTCAGGAGGGTGTTATCATGCCATTTGAAGATATTAGAAAACAATTTGACATACCTGCTAAACATTTCTTCAAATACCTACAAGTCAGAGACTTCATCTATAAGACCCAAAAATAAAGCTCTCAATACCGGTCCTCTCAGCAGTAGAAAACATTATGGTAAGCCCTCACCAGAAAAGACTTATTTCCATCCTTTATAAGATTTTGTCTGCTGGGTCATCAGAGACATCAGAGGACAAGAGACTTGCTTGGTGCGCAGACATAGGGGAAGAGATAACGGAGTCTGAATGGCAAAATATTTGTACCCAATCATAAACACAAACATCTAACTCAGGTTACAGTACAAATGGTCCATGAGGCTGTATATCACTCCAGAGCTTTTGAATCATTTCAATGTTAATATTCCTGATGTATGTATTAAATGTGAAACACATAAGGGGACGCTTTTCCATTGTTTATGGTCCTGTTCAAAAGTACAGGAATTTTGGAGGATGGTTGTTGAGACACTCTTAAATACATCAAAGGTGGCTCTCCCTATGTGCCCAAGAATGTGTGTTTTGGGACTCATACCAAAGGACATTAATCTCAGCAGAGCTAACAGAAAGATGGTTACCCTATGCTTACTACAAGCCAGACGGGCTATTGCAAAAAGTTGGAAATCTATACAGAAGCCGACTACCAAAGGCTGGCTAGAGGACATTGTACAAGTTATAGCCATGGAAAAAATAACATATTCACTGAAAGGAAAGTATGCACAGTTTGAAGAGATGGGGACTTCCTTCTTTGACTTTGTAAAGGGCCCTCTATTTATTTGGGCTCTAAAGTTACCATACAGTCATTACCCCTTGTAACACAAGGTCCACTCTCGCCACCGGGTTTGCCCAAGGATCACAGGTCAGTTTGACGTATTTTTTTCTCTCGTTCTCGCTCTCGCGTTCCGGTGCCAGTGCAGTCGGCTCCTTCCGCTCACTCTCCTCCCCCGCTCGCCTCCTGCTGGGACTTTTAAGGGCGCGGTCCCGCCACGCCCACACGCACACACACACACACAAACCTCAGACCCAGGTGCGGCTCGTTCCCCTAATTGCCCGCACCTGTTCCCTGAGCCGCCCTTCTCTCTCCCCTGCTGCAGCCGCGCTAAACCACGCCCCCTGCCCCACATACCCCCACCGCCCGACTTAGGCCGGGGAGCCACCAGCCTAGCCAACTCCCCCCCCCCCCGCCCCCTGTGAGCGGGAAAGGAAGTCAGCCACGACCATCTGCGTCCCCGGCCTATGGACCACCTTGAAGTTAACGGGCTGCATAGCCAGATACCACCGGGTGATCCGGGCGTTAGTATCTTTCATGCGGTGGAGCCACTGGAGCGGGGCGTGGTCCGAACAGAGGGTGAACTGGCGCCCCAGGAGGTAATATCGCAGGGAGTCGACCGCCCATCGGATGGCCAGGCACTCCTTCTCGACCGTGCTGTACCTGGCCTCCCGCTCGGAAAATTTTCTACTGATGTAGACGATGGGCCGGTCGACCCCCCCCCCCCCCCCCCCACCTCCTGGGACAAAACGGCCCCCAGCCCTCTGTCCGACGCGTCGGTCTGTAACACAAAAGGGAGAGAGAAGTTAGGGGTGTGTAGAAGCGGCTCCCCACAGAGGGCCCGTTTTACCGCCTCAAACGCCAGCCGGCACTGCTCCGTCCACTGGACCGGATCTGAGGCACCCTTCCGGGTCAGGTCAGTCAAGGGGCTGGTCAGCTCTGCGAAGCCGGGGATAAACCACCGGTAGTAGCCTGCCAGCCCCAAAAACTGCCTCACCTCCTTTTTAGTCTTGGGCGGCGGGCAGGCGGCAATGGCCGCCGTCTTGTCCACCTGGGGACGCACCTGCCCTCCGCCCAAGTGGTACCCCAGATACCGTACCTACCTCCGTCCAATTGCACACTTCCCCGGGTTGGCGGTGAGGCCGGCCTCCCTCAGGGACTCCAGTACTGCGCCCACCCGCCGCACATGCTCCGCCCACGTGGTGCTATGGATGATGACGTCATCCAAGTAGGCGGCAGCATATGCAGCATGCGGGCGCAGCACCCGGTCCATGAGCCGCTGGAACGTGGCCGGCGCCCCGAACAACCCGAACGGAAGCGTGGTAAACTGGAACAACCCGTACGGAGTGGAGAAGGCCCATTTTTCCTTGGCCTCTGGCGACAGGGGAATCTGCCAGTAGCCCTTGGTCAAATCCAGTGTGGTAAAAAAACGCGCCGTGCCTAGCCGGTCCAGGAGCTCGTCGACCCGGGGCATCGGGTAGGCGTCAAACCGTGACACTGCATTCACCTTACGGTAGTCCACGCAGAATCGTATAGACCCATCCTTCTTGACCACAAGAACGATGGGACTACACCAGGCACTGTTGGACTCTTCTATTACCCCCATCTCCAGCATAGCAGCCAATTCCCGCTGAACCACCTTTTTTTTGTGTTCAGGGAGTCGGTAGGGCCGTGACCGTACAGTCACCCCTGGGGGGGTCTCAATCTGGTGAACTATGAGGTTGGTGCGACCGGGCCGGAGCGAGAACACTTCCGCAAAACGCTCCTGCAGCTCGGTAACGTCTGTTTGCTGTGCCGCGGAGAGGTGGGCTTCGTAATGGAGCGAGGCGGGAACGCCCGGTTTTGGCGTGCTTGCCGCTCCTGGGCCTGGCGCAAATTCTCTCGTGAAAGCCGACCCAAGGCGTGAAGCTTTGCGCGCAGGTCCAGGACGTGCTGGATCTCATTCTTGCTGGTGCTCTGCCCCTCCTCACAGCTTTCTTTAATCAGGTCGAGCACCCCACGTGGCTTCCTGCCGAACAGCAGTTCAAAGGGAGAAAATCCCGTGGAGGCCTGGGGAACCTCCCGCACTGCAAACAACAGAGAATCAAGCCATTTATCCCAATTGCGTTCATCTTCACTAATGAATTTACGGATCATGTTCTTCAAGGTCTTATTGAACCGCTCCACCAGCCCATCGGTCTGGGGATGGTAGACGCTGGTCTGAATAGACTTGATGCCCAGTAATCCGTAAAGTCCTCTCAGTGTGCGTGACATGAACGACGTGCCCTGGTCAGTCAGAATCTCTTTCGGGACCCCGACTCGGGAGATGACCTGAAACAGCGCCTGCGCAACACTCTTTGCAGAGATGCTGCGCAACGGCACCGCTTCCGGATATCGCGTTGCGTAATCCACCAGGACTAACACAAAGCGATATCCGCGTGTGCTCCGGTGGAATGGCCCGATGAGGTCCATGCCGATTCTATCGAACGGTACCTCCATTAACGGCAGAGGGCGCAATGGCGCCCTCGGAATGGCCGGGGGATTTACCAATTGGCACTCCGGGCAGGACGCGCACCACCGGCGCACATCCGCCCGGATCCCCGGCCAATAGAATCGGGCCATTATCCGGTGCAACGTTTTATCATACCCCATGTGCCCAGCCATTGGGTTATAGTGAGCCGCCTGGAAAACTATTTCCCGGCGGCTCTTCGGCACCAGCAATTGGGTGTCCTCCTTCCCGGTCTGGGTGTCACGGCTCACCCGATATAACCGGTCTCTAATCAAACAAAAGTGCGGATATGTCTGCGCTGCGTCAGGGCGCACCAGCTGACCATCAATTCGTATCACCTGGTCAAAGGCCGCGCGCAGAGTCTCATCCCGAGACTGCTCGAGTGGAAAATCTTCCATGGAGTGGAACTCAGGAGCCAGCGGAGTCTCCGCAGGAGGCTCAGCCGGTCGGACGGACCAGTGTCGGACGGACCCGCGTCGCCACTGAGCACCGCACACATATCGCACGGCCCTACCTGCCGTGGCCGCACCCCCGCTGCCTGCCCCATTAGCTTAACAAACCCAGGCCAATCCGTTCCCAGAATTAGGGGGTGCGTAAGGCGGGAGCTAACCGCGGCCTTCACCCTATGCTTTTTCCCCGCATACCTAATTTCCACCGGGACTACGGGATACTCGTGGATATCCCCATGCACACACCTTATCCGCACCCGTGCTGCCTCCACCAATGCCCCGGTTCGAACCAGGCTCTGGTGGATCATGGTCTGTGTGCAGCCCGAATCCACCATCGCCTGGTGTGTACCCCCCTGGAGACTTACCAGAACGCGGTACGTCGCTCCCGGACCTGGGGAGGGGGCTGGAGGGCCGGCCACCCGGATCACTTGGCCCACCTCCATTAGCGGGCAGTCCCTCCGGTTGCCGCGGGGTTGGTGGCAGCCACCTCCGCCTCGGGGCTGGTGTCGGCCGGACCGGTACCGCCGGTGGGTCTCGGCTCCCTCCGCCGGCCGGGTACACCGCCAGATGGTCCTCCGCCAGGGTGACCGCGGCCGCCAGGTCCGTGGGGCGGTGGCATCGGACCCAGGAGGCGGTGCGGGTCGGCAGCCCCTCCGTGAATTGCTCCAACACGACCCGCTCCATAACCGCCTCTGCTCCTCCCCCGTCCCCGGGCCGGAGCCACCGCCCCGCTGCATCCCGGAGCTGTTGGGCGAAGGCGAAGGGCCGGTCGTCGGGCCCTAGCCTCGCCGCGCGGAACCGCCGCTGGTGGTCCTCGGGCGACAGGCCGAGCCGATCCACGATGGCCTTCCGTACCTCGCCATAGTCCCGCCGCGCCGCCGGGGTGAGCCCCATCGCTGCCGTCAACGCTTCCCCTGCCAGCAACAGAAGAAGCCGTACCGCCCACTCCTCTTCCGGCCAGCCGCACGCCTCCGCCGTGGCCTCGAAGGCGTCCAGGAAGGACCGATCATCGCCCCTGTCGGTCATGCGGTGGAGTGCCACCGTTGCCAGCGGCGGGGTCGGCGGAGGGCGAACGTCTGCCGCTCCGTCTGGTCCTGGAGGGACTCTAGGACCCGCCGTGTCGCCTCCGCTTGCTCGCGTTGCATTTCCGCCACGCTGGCCACCATCTGGCCCAGCGCGATGATCGGTTGTGCCGGTCCCTCCATGGCGTCCTCCCCGGTGTGTCACACGAGTCCCTGTTCAGGCGCCACTGTAACACAAGGTCCGCTCTCGCCACCGGGTTTGCCCAAGGATCACAGACGCCACAGGTCAGTTTGACGTATTTTTATTTACACCGGCACAGTCCGGCGCTATCTCTCTTTCTCTCGTTTCTCTCGCCAGTGCAGTCGGCTCCTTCCGCTCACTCTCCTCCCCCGCTCGCCTCCTGCTGGGACTTTTAAGGGCGCGGCCACGCCCACACGCACACACACACACCTCAGACCCAGGTGCGGCTCGTTCCCCTAATTGCCCGCACCTGTTCCCTGAGCCGCCCTTCTCTCTCCCCTGCTGCAGCCGCGCTAAACCACGTCCCCTGCCCCACACCCCTGTACAATCGCTGAGCAACCCACTGTCTAAATACCCCTTGCCAATGTACCTATGAGTGTGCCATCAAGTTTTTGAGTCTTATTTTATTTTACATAATTTATTTTGTTTTTATCATTATTTGTATTTTCATTTATTATTGTCTGGTAGCATGTTTCTTATGTTTACTGTATTTGTAACTTGTTCTTCCTTGAAAGGGGAAAAAAAAAAAAGAAAATCAAATAAACACATTTTGAAAAAAAAAAAAAAGGGTGATGGATAAGTGATGAATCTGATCCACTTTCTGACTAATTACAGTATAAAGTATTTGGTCAGTTCAAATGTTCAATACATCCAAATTACATAACCATGATTTCCCCACCTATCTGCAATGGTATCGAGCCCATTGTCAACAGTTTTCATAGTACAATGTATCTGGGGAAACAAAGTTTGAATGAAAGCTGTTGAGACCTGTTTCTTCATTACTTTTGGTCGATATACAGAATTGTTGGAATAGTCCTCAATTCAATTCTAAGCAAGTTTTTAAAGGAGCAATGTGTCGGATATAAAAAAAAAGGGTGATGGATAAGTGATGAATCTGATCCACTTTCTGACTAATTACAGTATAAAGTATTTGGTCAGTTCAAATGTTCAATACATCCAAATTACATAACCATGATTTCCCCACCTATCTGCAATGGTATCGAGCCCATTGTCAACAGTTTTCATAGTACAATGTATCTGGGGAAACAAAGTTTGAATGAAAGCTGTTGAGACCTGTTTCTTCATTACTTTTGGTCGATATACAGAATTGTTGGAATAGTCCTCAATTCAATTCTAAGCAAGTTTTTAAAGGAGCAATGTGTCGGATTTTGGAGGGATCTCATGACATAAGAGGAATATAATAATTTTTTTTTCATCCATCCATCCATTATCTGAACCGCTTAACCTGTTTAGGGTTGCAGGGTGCTGGAGCCAATCCCAGCTGTTATTGGGCAAAGGCAGGGTACACTGTCTCTATGTGAGCCCTGCAATAAACTGGCAACTTGTCCAGACAACCATTCACACTCACGGGCAATTTAGAGTCCAATTAACCTAACCTGCTTGTCTTTGGACTGTGGGAGGAAGCCAGAGAACCTGGAGAGAACCCACGCTGACACAGGGAGAACATGCAAACCCCACATAGAAGGCCCGCCCAGACCGGGATCTGAACCCCAGCCCCTCTTGCTGTGAGGTGACAGTGCTAGCCACTACACCACATGCAGCCCAGCCACTACACCACCGTGCACCGATTTCTTACTCAAAACTAATTAAATCTAAGAATGGTTTTAGTCAGCTTTGAATGAGTCCTTCATATCTACATAGGGAGCAGGTTCTCCTCATGAATGTTTAACGAGAACTAGATACAGCAAACGTTGCTCAGTGCGCACAAAGCCAAAATGGCTTCAGAGCAGGCACGTGCACAGATAGACCCCTAGTGGTGCTCAAGCACCTGCCCTTTTGCCCTGAATGAGAAAAGTGCCCCTTCTACTGGAGCCCAATTTTTTCTTCATTCATCAGTATTTAAGAATAAAAATTACTCTCTCTGTCGTCAATTCCCCCCAAATGTGTTTTGATATCTGACGGGGCATTTATTTGAGTTCTTGTGAGAATTTCGCCCCGACATGCTCCGCGGCGCTCACAAGCACCCCGCCGGCTCCCTCCCTCCCTCCTCCTCCTCCACTTGGTGCTCGTGCAGTGCTGAGCGCCAGGCCAAACGGGTGCAGCCTACTTCTTCTCTGACCCGCAGCATCAGACAAACAGGTAATGACGGTGTTTGTGCAATCCCCCGACGTTGTTTGGTGATAAATTAACCACAACATTAGCGCCGCTGAAAACATTACGTCATAACTGGTCCGACGTTTCCTAAAAAAAATAAACAAACAAAAAACTCACGAAATCCGTGATTTCAAAGCCTTGTCCAGCTGTTTACTGACGTTAGTCATGTTTAATGAAGAGAGAGAGGGAGAGATATACAGGCAGGTAATATATACAGGCATACGAAAGTATGTTGATCGGTATGTAGTATGTAGCCAATCATCTTTATTCATAAGGAAAATGTAAGCTAGCTGTCTAATCTAGCTAGCTGTCTAGTCAGAAAACAGTAAAAACATGTGTGTGTACTGTGTTGTCAGCTTTATAGAGATTATGTAAAACTCATTGATTTATCTCATTTACAAAATGTGCAGCATAATGCCAAGAAAATACAGACTCCAAAAGCAGAAGGACAGGGAACTGCAGCAGCAGCTCAGGGTAGCAGCTCTCTTTTATCTTGGATCAGGCCATCAACTAGTAAAACAAATGAGGGAGAATTTATTTATTCAATTTGATAATTTGAGTTAGTTTCTTAACAACAATAAATATATAAGTTGAAAATATCCTACTGTGTTTTTTATTTATTTATTTATTATTATTATTATTTTTAATTTCATAAATAATTTGGGCGATAGATGCCCTTTTTTTTGGTTTGAGCACCTGCCCCAAAAAATGTCTGTGCACGTGCCTGCTTCAGAGTATAAAATAAAATTTGATGGCATCTGTTGCAATATTCTCTGAAATGCCAGGGGGCGTACAAACAAAGCATTTTGTGAGGCTGGAATTCAACAAGTGTTACCAGCATAGACCAGACATGGCTGCATGCTCTGGTATACAGCTCCTAAATACCTAGTCTTAAGATTGATGCTTTTAGCTTTCAATGAGATGCAAAACAACATCACCATACCATTATTTCCATTATTTTCTATTTAAGTGTCAGAGTTTAATTTTTTTTATAACACATACTGTTTTCATGCTCTCGGTTCTACTTGGTCACATTGTTTGGGTGCTATGAAGTTTCTGTCAACAAAACACAACACTTCTTGCACAGACATTTTTTTTTTTTTTTTATATTTATCTGGCTTATTGTAAATGTGTATATATGTGTAACCAGAGTCAAATTCCATGTGAGTGTAAACACACATGGCCAATAAAGCTGATTCTGATTCTGATATTAGTCTGAGTGGATGAAAGGTCATGATGTTTTTCTCAGGGTTTTTAGAGAGACAGAAGAGTAGAAGCGATTGATTAAGTCGAAACAGTACTTGTGTCAAAAAAAGAGAAAGTAGGAGCAGCAGAAAGTCTGCCCCCAGTGTATGGTTTCCGTGTAATGTTCTTTGATCAAATAACCTTTCAACAATAATTTCATAGTTTATATGGAAAGTGCTTTCTGGTTCAGTCATAAAAAAAGAACAGCACATATGTCCTTTCTGGGCTGCTTTACTTCCTTTTTGTCTCTACTGACACCAGAGTTTAATTTGGTCAAATAAGGTTAACTATGATCTGCCAATGCTCTCAAGACCTGCTTATGAATTTGAAGTTGACATTAAACGTATGCAGTTTTGCATTTCATCTTCACATTCCCTCCTTTTCCTCTCTCAGCTGCTTGTGGTGGTTTGATCAGGAACATCACAGTTGGCCGGATCGTCTCTCCTGGTTTTCCCAGCAACTATAGCAACAACCTGACCTGCCACTGGCTGCTGGAGGCCCCTGAGGGCCAGAGAATACATGTCCACTTTGAGAAGGTTGCACTGGCTGAGGATGATGACCGGTAAGCAAGACATTCATCTATTTTACCAGGATGGTGGAACATTGTAAACATCCATCCATCCATTTTCATCTGCTTATCCGGGGTCGGCTCCCGGTGGCAGCAGGTCCAGCAGGCTGACACCCGCAACATTTACCAGCTCATTCTGGGGGATCCTTCCGAGGCGTTCCCAGGCCAGCTGGGAGATATGATCCCTCCAGCGTGTCCTGGGTCTTCCTGGCCTCCTACCAGTTGGACGTGCCTGGAAAACCTCTAAAGGGAGGCGTCCTGGAGGCATTCTAATTAGATGCCTTCCGGCTCAGCTCCTTCTTCACCAAGACGGTAAAGCCTGTTATACTGCTGCAGCCGCACCGATATGCCTGTCAATCTCCCGCTCCATTTTACCCTCATTCGTGAACAAGACCCCGAGATACTTGAACTCCTTCGCTTGTGGTAGGCACTCCGTCCCCACCCGAAGGGAGCAATCCACCGGTTTCCGGCAGAGCACCATGGCCTCAAATTTCGTTGTGCTGACTCTCATCCACGCTGCTTCACAGTCGGCTGCAAAACGCACACAGGCAGCCATTTGGTTCCATTTATTTTTACACAATATGAAAATCAAATAGCTACATATTCTATAAAGTGCCATGACTTTCTGTAAGGTAGGATGATCTTTAGTAGATGCATTACAACGTAAGTGTCACAACATGTGTTGGTACTGAGATGAGCAGTGGTCCTTTCAGAGCAGTTTTTGGTCCAGACAATGTCAGTGGATTTGATCTAATCTCTGGGTCTTTATAGGGGACAAGCAGAGAATGGCACTTAGGAATAATAGAATCTGTGCTATTTTCATATATAGTTTACACTCAACTGCGTAGGAAATGAAGTTCATTACCGCTGAGTTCAGTAAGTGTTAATAGAAACATAAAGAACACATGTAAAAATAAATACACTCTCACTACTTGAGATGTATAAATGAAGTCATTAGAGATAAATAAAGTAATTAGAGATCAATGCAGACCAACAAGGGGATCCATGAAGATTCAGATCCACAGATAGAGGGGTTGTGACATGCTGCTTATTGAATAGACTTCCCAACTGCAGATGGCAATACAAAACATCATATGGGTCCCTGTTGTCTGCTTTGGGGTTGGGTATCACTATCTGCAATAACAACATTGTATTCACCAACAACAATGCAGATTGTAAACAAACCTGTAGGCTAGTCAAATGTGCATATGTAGAGAAGAAAATGAAGATGAATGTTGTGTCAGTCGTTAACATCAATCACAGTTCACACACCAAACGCCTAAAGAAAATGAGTAACTGATAAAATCCAAAAACCATAACCAGTCAGAAAGTGAAGTGAACATGGGGCATGGGAAGAGGCAGGGAACTTCAAAATAAAACACAAAATAAACTAAATCAAAACCAAGACCATAACAAGTTTTACTTAAACAGTTTTCTTATATGCAATGAGACATTATTTCCAATGAGATTATTACTTCCAAATTAAGAGATATAGATTATGTGTTTGTTTACAAAAAGTCAGATGATTTGACAGCATGTGTTCAATAATGCAATGTGGTGAACTGGAATGTCCTGTTAAAGTCTCAATCAGGGTACATTTGGAGTGGTTCATTAACAAGTGAAAACAGTTTCTAACAATTGTTATTGGTGCATTTACAGCAAATGTACAGTTCTCTATACATAGAAACAAACAAACATGCACAATTATAAAACAGGTCTTGATGCTATAAATTACTGTTCAGTATCAAATCCATGAGAAATGCACACAGTAATTCCTAGTTGCAGTGATAGCGACAGGGATGATAATGCTGGGCCTCGGAAATGGTGGCCCATCAGAGCACTGGACTTTTGCAGGAGGGGGCGCTTAAAAAGACAGAAGGGTAATACATTCACACAGTATGAGATGACAGTATGGGGAAATAAAGTGTTTTTAAACATTTAAGTGTGTATCATGTTCCAGAAGAATCCCAAAATAGAAAATGAGCATAATATGACTCCAAGGTAGCCCAGGTACTGATTACATCAGCAGGAAGAGCCTAGTCAAATTATGTTTTGTTCTCCATTCTTCTAGGTTACTGATCAAAAATGGTAACAGCATAGATGCAGCTGCCATGTATGACTCATATGAGGTGGAGTATCTTCCCAATGAAGGTCTCCTCAGCACGTCCAGGTATCTCTTCACCGAGCTGACTACAGATGCTACAGGCACATCCACTGGTATTGCCATCAGGTACCAAGGTAAGCACCAGAGAAAAGGATAATCCAAGTATAGCATGTGTTGACATGGCATATGTCATGTTAGGATCATGTGGGCTTCATGTCAAAAATTAGAGAAACATCGGGAAAACATGGCAGCAAACCCTATCAGCAAGGCACTTTACATAAGACAATGTAAGCTCACTTATTGTTTCAGGCCCAAAACAGATAAGCATCAGTAAGAAACGTTGGCCTGCTTCTCAGTGATTCATTGATTTAAAGATATAATGAACAAAGACCTTCAACAGAATAATTCAATTCAATAAAATGTATTTTGTATAGCCCATAATCACAAATTATAAATGTGCCTCAGAGGGCTGTACAATCTATACTGTAGCATGAACGGTGGTCCTGCCAGGGGGAGAGGAGGGAAAGGGGGTGTCGGGGGAGTAGGAGAGGCAGGGCCACGCACCTAACCCGGTGGCACTCCGTTGACTATTATCCTAGTGATCCCGGAGGAAATGACAATCCTCACCGATATGGGTATAACACCTTCGATCTTTTATCTCACCGCATGCTAAATCGTTAGGATTTAAAAAAAATAAGTTATAGGTTTTTTCCTGGGGTGTTTTACAGCTTGCGCTCTAGGTCCCCTGTAACTCCTCTCAACCCTTATTAAGCGAGTATGTAAAACTCCTCTCAACCCTCAAGCGAGTACGTATAATGTCTATACCTTCTCTCTACCTATTTACACCATCTCATCATTTATGACAAACACTTCAAAAGTCTTCATCCATACTTACCTTAAGTCTCTTTGGTAGATTCAGTCGTCACTTCTGTGTTCCACGGTTAACAGCCAGGGGAGGGTTTAAACTGTTTTAAAGAACCAAAATACTTTGTTTGGTTTCAGTTACTTACGAATGGTAAGGCAGAGTTTTATTTTAAGTTTATCTCACATACAACAATTTCAATTCAATGAAACAGTCTCTGTGTCACATGCAAATAAAAAGAATGATCTTTTCTTTATCCAGTCTCAGAGCTGGTGAAAAGTACTTCTACTCTCCTCTCTCGTCCTGCAGAGAGAATGTCCTGCACTGCGCATCAGCTCTTATACCTCACAGACACACATTCCTTCCCCCGCTTTTAGTGCCAAAACCAGACCTCATTCTGTCACCGGAGATGGCTAGATGAGGCTTCTACTTCCTTATTTGGTAATATAGCTGATGAGTATAACAAACAACAAACTATAATTGAATAAAAAACAGTATATACATTCAATTGTTATACTGAAAAAAGCAAAAGGTTACACGTTATAATATATATATATTTTATATATATATTACTATTTTTTTCATATTTTTCCTCGAACACTCAACAGTACACATACAACATCCTCCAGAATATAGGGTAAAAGCTGCAGCGTGAATGGCTGGAGATGCTGTCTGGTGAATGGAGGTCAAGAGTTCCAGCAATTCAAATAATCAAGGGCAAAGTGATGGACTGTATGAAAACAGTGTAAAGCTCCAAAGCTCCAAACACACTTTCAAACATCCATCCATTATCCGAACCGCTTATCCTCTTTAGGGTCGCGGGGCGCTGGAGCCGATCCCAGCTGTCATTGGGCGAAGGCAGGGTACACCCTGGACAAGTCGCCAGTCTATCCAGGGCTCACATATAGACAGACAACCATTCACACTCACATTCACACCCATGGGCAATTTAGAGTCCAATTAACCTAACATGCATGTCTTTGGACTGTGGGAGGAAGCCGGAGAACCCGGAGAGAACCCACGCTGACACGGGGAGAACATGCAAACTCCACACAGAAGGCCCGCCCAGACCGGGATTGGAACCCCGGCCCCTTTTGCTGTGAGGCGACAGTGCTAGCCACTACACCACCGTGCAGCCCCACTTTCAAACAATAAACAGAAAAATAAAAAAAATACTTTGGTGCTGGGGACTGTGTTTCTAGACATTTAGCAGCTTTCTAACAGGTAATGAAGGGAGATAGGAACTCTTCTCACTGACAATGTGTCTGGGTTTTAACCAGCCTGGTCTCCTAAACACTTCATACACTTCATATACACTACATATACTTTGCATTTTTGCACTTACTATATTGTTTAAATTTAATTTCCTATATGTATTGAGCATCTTTCATTCTGTTATTTTTGTGTCTGTAAGCTTGCTACTGCGACCAACAAATGTCCCCTTGGGGATGAAAAGTATCTATCTATCTATCTATCTATCTATCTATCTATCTATCTATCTATCTATCTATCTATCTATCTATCTATTGTTATGATATGGTGTGTTCAGGAACCCAAATGCAGCGACAGGACAGCGGAGTTCCTTCTTAATAGTGGTTTTATTGCAGGACTTTACACAGGGAAAACAGACTAGATCCAAATGCAGGACGACACTGACAAGGAACAGGAGGAACAGTAAACAAGGACCCGTGCCCGCGCTCCGCGCAGCGGCTGACGGGAACTGCAGCAATCTGTCAATCAAACGGGAGCACGCACCCGCGCTCCGCTCCGGGCCGGAAAGTGGCCTGCGCTCCGCTCCGGGCCGGAAAGTGGCCTGCGCTCCGCTCCGGGCCGGAAGGTGGCCGCTAACGAGGTGTACTCCCTGTTGTGTGACGCCCGAGGCTCGACACAAGAACTAAAAGTCTCACCGCTGATCTCCGTGGAACGAGCGGGCCGCTGATCTCCGTGGAACGAGCGGGAGGTCCTCTTCTCGCAGGTGAAAACCCGAGGCTCGACACTGACGAGAAGGGGGGAACAAACAAACTGGTAATCCAACAGGAAACTCACAGAACTCACGAGCTACTCACGGGCGAGGAAGCCAGGTTGGCAAACGGACGGACTGACAGCGGAGACGAGGACGACAGGAGAATTTAACCGCCGACGCTGATCACTGGCGATAGGAATCAGCTGTGCTCCCGAAGAGAGGTGCGGCTGTGGGCGGAACTCACAAAAAGAACACAGGTTAGGTCACAACCCTCACAGTACCCCCCCCTCAACGGGAGCCTCCCGGCGAACCGCCAGGCTTATCGGGGTGCAGGCGATAGTAGGTGCGGAGAAGCTCAGGATCCATAATCCGGGAGCGCGGAACCCAGCAACGGTCCTCCGGACCATACCCCACCCAATCAACGAGGTATTGGTAACCTTTACCCCGCCGGCGAACATCCAGAAGACGGTCGACAGTGTATACCGGCCCGCCGTCAATGAGCCGGGGGGGTGGCGGGGGTTCGGCCGGAGGGTTCAATGGACTGGAGTGTACTGGTTTGAGCAGAGATACATGAAAAACAGGATGGACCTTCCAGGCAAGCGGGAGCTTGAGCCTCACTGAGACAGGGTTAATAACTGAAACAATGGGAAATGGACCAACGTACCGAGGGGAGAGTTTCTTGGATACCGTGTGCAGCGCAATGTCCTTGGCGGAAAGCCAGACTTGTTGGCCGACACGATAGGGTGGGGCAGGTGTGCGACGGCGGTCAGCCCAATGCTTGTTCTGTTCGGCAGACCGAAGAAGTGCGGCGCGAGTCTGTTCCCACACTCTCCTGCATCGCCGATGGTGGCCCCGGATGGAGGGGACGGCACTCTCAACCTCCTGGCTAGGAAGCAGGGGCGGCTGGAAGCCAATGGATGCTTCAAAGGGAGAGAGACCCGTTGCCGTGGAGGTGTGACTGTTGTGTGCATATTCAATCCATGCCAGGTGGCGACTCCAAGAGGATGGATTGGCTGCTGTCAAGCAACGGAGCATGGCCTCCAGCTCCTGGTTTAGCCTCTCAGTCTGCCCATTGGTTTGAGGATGGAAGCCAGAGGAGAGGCTAGCGGTGGCGCCGAGGCTGCGGCAGAATGCCTTCCATACTTTGGAGATGAACTGGGGGCCTCGATCAGACACAATGTCCACAGGAATACCGTGCAGCCGGAAGACATGCTGGACCATCAAGTCTGTAGTCTCGCGGGCAGACGGGAGCTTCGGAAGGGGGACGAAGTGAGCCGCTTTGGAGAAACGGTCCACGACAGTTAGGACGACCGTATTGCCCTCGGAGGGGGGAAAGCCAGTGACGAAATCCAAGGCCACATGTGACCAAGGCCTGTGGGGAATGGGCAGTGGTCGTAACAGACCGACGGGGGCTTTGTGCGAGGCCTTGTTGCGCGCACAAGTGTGACAGGCTAGGACGTAAGCTCGGGTGTCATTGTCCAGGGAGGGCCACCAGAATGAGCGCCGGAGCCAGTTAATAGTGCGTCTTATTCCTGGGTGGCCAGAGAGTCGGGAGTCGTGAGCCCACTGCAGGACACGGGAACGAACAGGAAGGGGAACAAACAGGCGACCAGGCGGACCACCTCCAGGGTCTGGCTGGGCCTGCTGAGCCTCTCGTACTGCAGATTCAACCTCCCAGGTGAGCACCCCGAGGACACAGGTGGATGGAACAATCGTGTCAGAGGCTGGGTCCACCTCGTCCGAGGAAAACTGACGAGAGAGGGAGTCAGGCTTGACGTTCTTACCTCCCGGGCGGTAGGTGATGGAGAAATTAAACCGGGAGAAGAACAGGACCCAACGGGCTTGGCGGGAGTTGAGGCGCCGGGCGGAATGAATGTACTCGAGATTTCGGTGGTCGGTCCACACGATGAATGGGTGGACTGACCCCTCCAACCAATGTCTCCACTCCTCCAGGGCTAGCTTGACGGCCAATAACTCCCGGTTGCCCACATCATAGTTCCGCTCGGCCGGGGAAAGGCGGCGGGAGAAAAAAGCGCACGGACGAAGCCGAGAGTCAGTGGCTGAGCGTTGAGACAACACCGCTCCTACTCCGGTGTCAGAGGCGTCCACCTCGACCACAAACTGGTGAGTCTTGTCCGGTTGGACAAGGATGGGGGCTGAAGTGAACAGTTCCTTGAGGGTGTTGAACGCCCAGTTGGCCTCGGGAGACCAGGAGAAGATTACCTTTGAGGAGGTGAGTCTGGTTAGGGGTGATGCCGTCTGGCTGAAGTTCCGAATGAACCGTCGGTAGAAGTTTGCAAAACCGAGGAACTGCTGTAGTTTCTTCCGGTTGAGGGGAACCGGCCACTCGGCGACCGCCTTAACCTTCTCCGGGTCCTTGCGAATCTGCCCCTCCTCAATGATAAACCCGAGGAACTGCACGGAGGTGACATGAAATTCGCACTTCTCGGCCTTGACGAAGAGCTGGTTCTCCAGTAGGCGTTGGAGAACCTGACGGACGTGGAGACGATGTTCCTGCAGACTTGAGGAGTAGATCAGAATGTCGTCAAGGTAGACAAACACAAAACGGTTGAGGAAGTCCCTGAGCACATCGTTCACCAAAGCTTGGAAAACGGCTGGTGCGTTGGTAAGGCCAAAGGGCATGACTAGGTATTCAAAATGTCCCAGAGGGGTGTTGAAGGCCGTCTTCCACTCGTCACCGTCCCGTATCCGAACCAGGTGGTAAGCGTTGCGGAGGTCAAGCTTGGTGAAGACCGTGGCACCGGGCAGGGATTCAAAAGCTGAGTCGAGTAGAGGTAGGGGGTATTTGTTCCGAGTGGTGATCTGGTTTAACCCTCGGTAGTCGATGCATGGGCGGAGACTCTTGTCCTTCTTTGCCACAAAGAAGAACCCCGCTCCCACTGGGGAGGATGACGGGCGGATAATTCCGGCAGCGAGGGAGTCGGTGATATAGGTCTCCATTGCCAAGCGTTCCGGACGAGAAAGGTTGTATAAGCGACTGGAGGGCAAGGCGGCACCAGATAACAGTTCAATGGCACAGTCGTAGGGTCGGTGGGGTGGCAAGGAAAAGGCTCGCTCCTTGCTGAACGCCTCGCTGAGATCAGCATACTCCACTGGGACCGAGGTGAAATCGGTGCCAGGGGTTGGCGTGCCGGGGAACGAGGCTTGCCGGGGAACGGCGGATTTGAGGCACCTCGAGAGACACTTGGGGCTCCAACCACTTATTCTACCTCCTGCCCAGTCAATCTGAGGGTTGTGGTCCCGGAGCCAGGGGTGACCCAGGACCAAAGGAGTCTGGGGCATTGGGAAGATGTAGAGACGGATCTCTTGCCGGTGGTTCCCGGACACGAGCAGGGTTATAGGACAAGTTCGGTGAGTGATGTCTGTCAGGGGGCTTCCACCCA
Source organism: Cottus gobio (assembly GCA_023566465.1). NCBI lineage: Eukaryota > Metazoa > Chordata > Actinopteri > Perciformes > Cottidae > Cottus > Cottus gobio. Next base: position 4,063,550 of record CM042220.1, read on the forward strand.
GGGCGTTTGCCCGCAGGGGGCAATCCAACTCCTCCAAAGGAATCTTATGGGCCGAAGCAAAGGAGGAGTCCAAAAAGCTCTGTTCCGCTCCAGAGTCAATGAGCGCCAGGACCGGGAGTGAACCAGACGGAAGGCAGAGCTTAGCCGGAAGAGTGAGACGGGGCTGGAGGAAACAGAGCCGGGCGGAGTTGCTCGTCAGTACTCCCACTCCTACTGACGAGCTCTCTCTTTTGGGCGCACAGGGCAAACGGAGATACGGTGACCCGACTCACCGCAGTATAGGCAGGCACCGGAACGGACTCTGCGCTCTCTCTCTCACTGGGACAGATGGAAGCGGCCCAACTGCATGGGTTCATCCCGATCCTCGGAAGCAGAGTCCGGAAGAGGTGAGTGCTGAGAACCTGGGCTGCGGCGACGTGGAGAAACTGGAGACCGGAACCCGGAACCGGTTAAGGGCTGGCGAGCCCGTGCTGAGAATCGACTACTCTGCTCTCCCCGACGCTCCCGCAACCGAGTGTCCAGTCGAATGGAGAGAGCAATCAGGTCCTCCAGAGTCGTGGTCTCATCCCGAACTAGAAGCTCGTCCTTCAAAACGTCCGAAAGACTGCTGAGGAAAACCCCCCTCAGCGCCCCCTCCTCCCAACCGGACTCGGCTGCCAGGATCCGAAAGTCAATGGAATGCTCGGCGGCGCTAGCAGAGCCCTGGCGGAGGCGGAGAAGGTGTTGAACCGCATCCTGAGAATAGGAAGGCTGGTCGAAAGCGCACTTAAATGCGCCCAGGAATTGTTCATAGGAGACAGTGTCCAACGGGTTCTGAGTGAACCAGGCCTGGGCCCAGTCGAGAGCACGACCCTGTAACAACCCGGTCAGGTAGGCCATCCTTGAACTATCTGATGCATAGGTGCGGGGCTGTTGGCTGAACACAAACGCCGTCTGGAGTAGGAACCCTCTACATCCCCTTGTGTCCCCGCGGAAAGGTGCAGGAGACGGAACGAAGGACTCACGGGCTGGTTGCTCGGTCTCCGCAGTCTGATCCCCGGGAGAGGAGCGGTGTAGAGGGGAGCGGGGTAAAGAGAGACCTTGCATCATGCTGCCGAGCTCGGACATCTCCGCTCTGAGAGCCTGCTGTGAGCCCCGCAGCTCGTGCAGCAGGTGGCCCTGTTGTCCCAGCAGAACTCCTTGGTTGGAGATCGCCGTCCGGAGAAGCTCTATAGAAGGTGACTCCATTGCAGCTGATGGGTCCATAATGTGGTCAGTCCATTCTGTTATGATATGGTGTGTTCAGGAACCCAAATGCAGCGACAGGACAGCGGAGTTCCTTCTTAATAGTGGTTTTATTGCAGGACTTTACACAGGGAAAACAGACTAGATCCAAATGCAGGACGACACTGACAAGGAACAGGAGGAACAGTAAACAAGGACCTGTGCCCGCGCTCCGCGCAGCGGCTGACGGGAACTGCAGCAATCTGTCAATCAAACGGGAGCGCGCACCCACGCTCCGCTCCGGGCCGGAAAGTGGCCTGCGCTCCGCTCCGGGCCGGAAGGTGGCCGCTAACGAGGTGTACTCCCCGTTGTGTGACGCCCGAGGCTCGACACAAGAACTAAAAGTCTCACCGCTGATCTCCGTGGAACGAGCGGGCCGCTGATCTCCGTGGAACGAGCGGGAGGTCCTCTTCTCGCAGGTGAAAACCCGAGGCTCGACACTGACGAGAAGGGGGGAACAAACAAACTGGTAATCCAACAGGAAACTCACAGAACTCACGAGCTACTCACGGGCGAGGAAGCCAGGTTGGCAAACGGACGGACTGACAGCGGAGACGAGGACGACAGGAGAATTTAACCGCCGACGCTGATCACTGGCGATAGGAATCAGCTGTGCTCCCGAAGAGAGGTGCGGCTGTGGGCGGAACTCACAAAAAGAACACAGGTTAGGTCACAACCCTCACATCTATCTATCTATCTATCTATCTATCTATCTATCTATCTATCTATCTATCTATCTATCTATCTATCTATCTATCTATCTATCTATCTATCTATCTATCTATCTAAATATATATCTAAAGATGATTCTTATATACAACAAAACTTCATTGTCCGTTACCTTTTGGGGAATCATATTTTCTCCCAGATAGTGTGTGTGTCCCAGATTGGACACACAGACACAGATAAAGTCTGTCGAAGGAGGAGGTTATGGTGGGTATATGTGTTGGTCAAGATCAACACAGGACTTTTATCCTGGAGAACACTGCTTGTTTCCCATGTAAGACCACACATAAGTCAACCTGACGTATTTATATTGACATCCACAATTTAAATAACAGAACAATAGTTCTTATTAATGTTTTACTAAATACAATCAATCAGTTGTGTGACCTTAACATAACCAAGTACTTTTGTTCCAAATTTATTTTCTTTTGTTTCAATTTACAATGTTAACCATGTGTTTATGTTGTGACCATAATATGGGAGAGAAAGTTTCCTTTGATACATATTTGGGAATTTAATTTTGTAGGAGACAGGGTTGGTTTTATGATACAAAATCTAGTCTGCTGTTCCTAAGGTCATGATTGAACCTCCATAAGTAGTAGTTCAGTAGTTTTGTATCCACTATAATGTTGTGTCATCAGCTTGGTTTGCCATCACAGTGGATGTAAGGCAACAAATTTCACTTAGAATGATGTTATCAAGTCAGACCAAATGTTCACACATGTTACAGATTAGTTTGAGAGCAGAGATGTGATAGGAGGGATTGTCTTATTTCCGCTTTCCACCTCTATCTTTGATGATGTGTATATGGATTCCACTGTAATAAATATAGAGGTGAACATTAGTTAATGGATGATTCTTAAAAATACAGGACCTGTCAAAAGTCATATGTAATCAAGACTATTTACATGCTGGTGATAACATCAGCCTCAGGGGAACACTAATGTTTTAACTACATTTTACAACAATTCAACCAATATTTGTGTTAGAGGAAAAATCTGAGGTTTCATTCTCTTGGGATCATGAATGTCTGTACTAAATTGCATGGCAACCCTCCTGCAGTCCAAAGACTAAGATAGACTAAGACTAAATAGCCCTAAGGTGTACCCTTCCTCTCTGGGATTGCTCCAGCCCCCTCGCAACTCTCAATAGAATACGCAATTACAGATAGATTAACGGATGAATGAATGGATGGATGGATGGAATGATCTCCTCAATGGACTTTAATAAGTGGAGGACAGAAAAAAATAACTTTTGCCAGAGAAAAATCCCCATTTCATAAATACTCTCTTGTACATTGTTCACCTTCATTACTGCCTTAATTGCAGCTTTTGCTTGAAAACACATTATTGGGTGCATTTAAATACATCCATAACCATGTGAAAAGTACCTCATTTTGTATTTTATATCTAATTCTTTTGTAGCCATTTAGAGGCTCTCAGTAGAATCCTCCCAGTAAATCTTTAGCTGCTTCATACTTTTTGTCTCTCTAGGCATGGGAAAATAATCACACAATATCAACTTCCACCTTCTATCAGCATAACCTTATACATTAGAGTAAATATGATTTATTTTACAGCAAGTTTCATCTAATGGTTAGGGTGAGAAATTACCTCATCTTTTGCTCTCACATTTGTCTCAGCAATCAGCATCAGATCGGCCACACTTCTCTTCTGGTCCACAAGGACCACTTGGAAATAAGATCAGTGTAATCTGTTTAGGCCTCTGCTTCACTGCCACAAATGGAATTAGGCCCAAAGGGAGAAACAGCCTTTATTATGGACATTAACAGATCATAATGCTGCTCAGCCAGTCTCTTAACAAATGTGATGGTTCCACCTTTATCCTGACAAACTATCCCTATCCTGATAAACAGCTCTCCTCCATTTATAACTAGCAGGGCTTCTTCTTTTTCTTCTTCTTCTTCTTCTTCTTCTTCTTCTTCTTCTTCTTCTTCTTCTTCTTCTTCTTCTTCTTCTTCTTCTCACAAGTATTAACATTCTAAATCCATCTTTATTACACCTAATAAGAGATTACATCAGTTGACAACATGTGCACCCTCTGCATGTGTTGACATCCACACTGTTATTAAATTAAGTTATCAGAATCAGAATCAGAACCATTTATTGCCATGTATGTTGACACATACAAGGAATTTGTCCTGGCGGGAAGGTGCATACATTTAACATTTAACAATACACATTTAACAGTTAACGCAGTGCAATAAATGAGGATGAATGAATATTTACATTGAAACAGTAGCATATCAAAATACCAAAAATAAGATAAAGTGCATGGAATGTGCATGAGTGTAAGTGTTGTGTGAAAGTGGCAAGTGTAATGTTAAAGTGTCAAGTGTATTTAAGTATAAGGCTATGTGCAGGGGAGTGTCCGGTGGGAATTGTCTGGGGGTGACAGAGTCATTAGAGTCAGTGGGGGACCCGGGCTCTGTTGATGAGCCCGACGGCAGACGGGAAGAAACTGTTTTTGTGGCGTGAGGTCTTGGTCCTGATGGACCGCAGCCTCCAGCCAGAGGGGAGGGACACGAACAGTTTGTGTCCAGGGTGAGAGGGATCAGCTACAATCTTCCTCGCCCGCTTCAGGGTCCTTGAAGCAAACAAGTCCTGGAGGGATGGCAGATTGCGGCCAATAACCCTCTTGGCAGAGCGAATGATGCGCTGCAGCCTGGCCTTGTCCTTGGCAGTGGCTGCAGCGTACCAGACGGTGATGGAGGAACAGAGGATGGACTCGATGATGGCAGTGTAGAAGTGCACCATCATTGTCTTTGGCAGGTTTAATTATTAAGTTCCACTACTGAAAATGTCTTTGTACCACAGCCTTTGCATCAGGCCACTGCTACGAACCTTTCGTGAAGTATGGTAACCTGACCAGTAGCGACAACACTTGGGCAGTGGGAGCTGTGGTGGAGTTTTCCTGCGACCCTGGCTATACCCTGGAACAGGGATCTGTCACTATTGAATGCATGGACCATAAGAATCCCCAGTGGAACGAGACAGAGCCTGCCTGCAGAGGTCTGTATGCTTGTATTGTTGAAATAAATTTACTCATCTACATTAAATACATCCCGTTTTAAATAATTTACATTATCATTTTATTTTAAGCAATAAGCTTACATGATTCACTGAAAATGAGAGACATGGGGCTGTATGTTGCTAAGAGACATTTCAGCAGTATTTAGGGCTCTTGGTGCTGTTGTTGCAGGTTGGGTCCAACTTTAACTTCGATGGGTGTTTGTCTGTAAACACACACAATCACAGTATGATTACATTTAATTAGATGGGACCCAAGAACAACGTATGTGCCATGTTAGTTAGTCAACAAACATGCAAAAATGACTGCATAAAAAAGCAATGGCAACAACCAATATTTCATACTCCTCAGAGTTTTAATACAACATAGTTCTCACTAGGACTGTCAGAATTGGCCAAAGATTATGTTCAAATATTTCCTCTATAAAACAACTCTTCGAATATCTATTGACCGTGTCCTAACTAAGTGTGGTGCGAGCAACGTCAGCTACAGTTTGCCTGATTGCCTTTTTTTTTTTAATGTCCTAACCAGCTGCATTGCTCACAGTGGGACACAGTGCAGTGTTTAGTCATTACATTACATTGAATTTAGCTGACGCTTTTATCCAAAGCGACTTACATGCTATACAGTAGACACAGCAACAGTGAGCAATTAGGGTTAAGTGTCTTGCTCAAGGACACATCGACATGGACTAGCGGTGCCGGGAATCGAAACCACCGATCCTCTGATTATAAGTCTGACCTGCTAATCACTAAGCCACAGTCGCCCTAAGATGAATGTTTGCCAGATGCCCTGTTTCTATATATTCCTACCGCTTTCTTTGAAAGAGCCAAAGTGGACAAGAAATGGTTGATTGTTAAAGTTAAAATGAGGCAACATGACTCCACAGACACATGTGAAATAAACACGTCTTAATAGCGTATTACATGGTGGCTGCACATAATGTGTACTGATATTGTATATTCTATGGTTCGCTTTAGGCAACAAAACCACTTAATGTGGTTTAAAAAAAAACATCATGGTTGTCCTTAAAATTAGTATGTAAAATATGTAAACAACATCACTAATGTAACTCAACAACATTTTGCAGCACAAACACGGGTCTCCTGGTTGAAAGCCCTTTGTTTGTTTGATCAGACTGAATGAGGAATCATATTACGATCCCTTCTCATTTTACCACAAAAACCTAAATAACGTGACAGCTTGCTGGAGAGAAAGTTTCCTCCTTGTTGTTTCTTACTTCCAATTGCATTTCAGCAGAGCTATTGTCTGGCTGCTTGTGTTTCATTCAACATTCAATAATTTGTGCTTGTATTTAATAAAGTGTTGAATGCCAATGTTTTGGCATTCAACTCAAAAATAGTATCCACAATTTTTGACAACCAACTCTTTACTGTATGTGTGCTGATTAAATAAACCTCAGCATCGCCTGTCTTAATGTCCATGGTTGTGTATGTGCGTATGTTTCAGCTGTGTGTAGTGGCGAGATCACAGACTCAGCTGGAGTGGTGCTATCTCCTAACTGGCCTGAAGCCTACGATAAAGGCCAGGACTGTATCTGGGGAATCCACGTTGAGGAGGACAAGCGGATCATGGTCGACATTCAAGTGTAGGTATCCGCCTTACACATGTGCAGTTTTAACCGCCTCCTCACCCATTACCCTTTGATATGCATAAACCACGCTAGTACCAACCTCTTCCTTGGCCTCCTCCTGTGCTGCGTATACCAGTCCTCGACTGCTAACAGCGGTGCAGAAGCAGTTTGAAGATTACAAAGAACTACCTCACCATGACTGGTAACACACATTAAAAACACAACATGCTGCTAATAAAAGAACGCTCGGCTTGTGAATGAGATGCGTAAAGTGCCACACAGACAAAGGTTGATTAGGTGCGGCGGAGAAAACCAATTATACCAGGGAGGGTTTGTTTGGCAGCCCCCCTTCCCCGAACACACACAAACACACACACACACTTCTGTAGCAACTGCTGTGTGAAGTACAGGATGCAAGTCTGGAGCATGGAAGTGTGTATTTCCTGTGATTACGATATCCAGGTGAAGACACCGAACGACACACCCCGCCGTGTCAGAGCCCGATAACTCAGTCAAACCTACTCTGGTTTTTGAATGGAAGTCTGTTAACATAAGTAATTGCTGATGTTCATTCAGCAGGGCAGGTGATTTCAATAGGGCTACTTTCACACTAATACGTTTTTGTTTTAAAACCATGGTCTCCATACATGCGGGTGTTTTTGCATCGTTTTAGAAAAAATCTCATCATACTAATCCATATGACCGCAGTCCCCAACCTTTTTTGCGCCACGGACCGGTTTCGTTACAGTCTACTCTGTAATTTAAACCTTTAGTCCAGTCTACTCTGTAACTTAAACCTTTATGTCCAGTCTACTCTGTAACTTAAACCTTTAGTGCCAGTGGCTGCCTGTCATAGTAGCTCCCTGTATGTTTTTATTGTCTTTTTTTCACTTTTCCTCTCTTCTTCGTGTCCTTTCTTTCACGTTTTTTAACTACGGCCAGACATCGGACCGTAACTCTTTCGCAACTTTCTCGCGGCTTTCTGCCACACACAATGACTGGGGCCATTGTTTTTTCCTGTGATCAGCTGATTGCGCTGTGCAAGTCGCGGCTTTTGTCTGGAACCAGGCCTGTGATCCCGGTGGAGCTGCGGAGAAGGGCACGGGGCTGCAGGTCGGGTGCTAAGAGGAGGGCTAAAACGAGGAAATACAAACCTTCGGTACCGGCGATCATAGCGGGGAACGTGAGGTCTTTGGCAAATAAAAAGGAAGAGCTTGATGCGCTGGTCTGTGAGGGACTTCCATGAGTGCAGCCTCATGTGTTTCACGGAGACATGGCTGCACGCAGATTTTCTGGACCACAGCGTGTCGGTACCCGGCTTCAGGTCTGTTCGGGCGGACAGAGACGTTATACAGAGCGGTAAGAAGAGAGGCGGCGGGATTGTAGTGTATGTGAACGAGAGGTGGTGCAATCCCGACCATGTGTGTGTGAAGGAGCGTTTCTGCGGCCCGAACATTGAACTGTTAGCAACTGTGGGGATGCGTCTGTATTATTTGCCGAGGGAGTTCACGTCCGCCATTGTTGTCAACCAGGGGGCTCCCTGGAGAGGGCCAACGAGCTAAACTGTTTCTTCAATAGGTTTAGCGTACAGCCCTCATCTGTCTCCTCCGCACAACACACCTCCCAAACACCTGTCCCCCTGCCCCCCTGGTGAGCTGCTCAAACACTGAGCCCTCTACATCAAAGGGCTCTTCCTCCCTCCCCCCCCCCCCCTCTCTGTGACAACTGGCCAGGTGAGAAGACAGCTGGAGAAACTCCACCAGGGCAAGGCTGAGGGACTTGATGGCATTAGCCCCAGGGTCCTAAAGACCTGCGCCAACCAGCTGTCTGATGTCCTGCGGCACCTCTACAATCTGAGCCTGAGGCGGGAGAAAGTCCCGGTGCTGTGGAAGACGTCGTGCCTGGTCCCTGTCCCCAAGAAGTTGATTCCATCTGGCCTCAATGACTACCGACCGGTTGCCCTCAGACAGGTGCAGCCTGGTGACCTGGTGCAGCCAAAACAACCTGGAGCTCAACGCTCTGAAGACAGTGGAGATGGTTGTGGACTTCAGAAAGATCTCAGCCCCACTAGCCCCTCTAACCCTGTGTGACTCCCCCGTCAAAGCTGTGGAATCCTTCCGCTTCCTGGGCTCCATCATTACCCAGGACCTCAAGTGGGAGCTACACATCAGCTCCATCTCCAAGAAGGCGCAGCAGAGGATGTTCTTCCTGAGGCAGCTGAGGAAATTCAACCTGCCAAAGACAATGATGGTGCACTTCTACACTGCCATCATCAAGTCCATCCTCTATTCCTCCATCACCGTCTGGTACGCTGTAGCCACTGCCAAGTACAAGGCCAGGCTGCAACGCTTCATTCGCTCTGCCGAGAGGGTGATTGGCCGCAATCTGCCGTCCCTCCAGGACTTGTTTGCTTCAAGGACCCTGAAGTGGGCAAGGAAGATTGTAGCTGATCCCTCTCACCATGGACACAAACTGTTTGTGTCCCTCCCCTCTGGCAGGAGGCTGCGGTCCATCAGGACCAAGACCTCACGCCACACCAACAGTTTTTTCCCGTCTGCAGTCGGGCTCATCAACAGAGTCTGGGTCCCCCACTGACATGACTGACTCTGTCACCCCCAGACAATTTTCCACTGGACACTCCCCTGCACACACCCCCATGCCTTATATTTAAATACACTCGACACTTTAACACTACACTTGCCGCTTTCACACAACACTTACATACCATGCACATTCTATACACTTTATCTTATTTTTGATATTTTGATATTCTACTGTTCAATTGTAAATATTCATTCATCCATTTATTCATTCTCATTTATTGCACTGCGTTTACTGTTAAATGTGTATTGTTAAATGTTAAATGTATGCGCTTTCCGCCACGACAAATTCCTTTGAATGTGAAAACAAACATGGCAATAAATGGTTCTGATTCTGAATTTTTTTTTCATTCATTCTTTCTGTGCAGCCCGGTACCAAGGGACCCAAGAACCACGCTGCCCGGTGGTTGGGGACCACTACCATATCCCATGATCTTTTGCGTACACTGGCATGCGTCTCAGTGTAAAGGGATTTGTCTGCGGTTTACCGCGTAGTTGCAGAAAAACCTAAAACCTATTTCCTTCAGTTTTTTAGAAAGCGCTCATGGGAATAAACCAAAAACTAATATTTCCATGGAGAGAAGCATTCTAATGTCAACATACGCCTAGCAGGTGTCTGAGCATTTACATGAAGTTATCCAGAGCAGCTGTTCTCCCAGAGCCCACTGGGTTAGACCGTGTACAGAGATATATGCGGCCTTTAACAAGGTCCACACAGACACATGGGCACACACGCACATACAGTTAGGTCCATAAATATTTGGACATTGACACATTTTTCATTATTTTGGCTCTGTACACCACAACAATGGAGTTGTAATGAAAAAATCAAGATGTGCTTTAAGTGCAGACTTTCAGCTTTAATTTGAGGGTATTTACATCCAAATCAGGTGAACGGTGTAGGAATTACAACAAATTCAAATGTGGCCACCCTCTTTTTAAGGGACCAAAAGTAATTGGACAATTGGCTGATCAGCTGTTTCAAGGTCAGGTGTGTGTAATTCCCTCGATATTTCATTTACAAGCAGTAGATAAAAGGGTCTTGGGTTCATTTCAGGTGTGGTATTTGTGTTTGGAATCTGTTGCGGTCAACTTTCAATATTAAGTCCAAAGAGCTGTCACTATCAGTGAAGCAAGCCATCATTAGGCTGAAAAATCAAAACAAAACCATCAGAGAGATAGCAGACACATTAGGTGTGGCCAAATCAACTGTTTGGTACATTCTTAAGAAGAAAGAACGCACTGGTGAGCTCAGCTACACCAAAAGACCTGGAAGACCACAGAAGACAACTGTGGTGGATGACAGAAGAATCATTTCCCTGGTGAAGAAAAACCCCTTCACAACAGTTGGCCAGATCAAGAACACTCTCCAGGAGGTAGGTGTATCTGTGTCAAAGTCGAAAATCAAGTGAAGACTTCACCAGAGTAAATACAGAGGGTTCACTACAAGATGTAAACCATTGGTGAGCCTCAAAAACAGGAAGACCAGATTAGAGTTTGCCAAAAAACATCTAAAAGAGCCTGTACAGTTCTGGAAGAACATCCTATGGACAGATGAGACGAAGATAAACTTGTACCAGAATGATGGGAAGAGAAGAGTATGGAGAAGGAAAGGAACTGCTCATGATCCAAAGCATACCACCTCATCAGTGAAGCATGGTGGAGGTAGTGTTATGGCGTGGGCATGTATGGCTGCCAATGGAACTGGTTCCCTCGTATTTATTGATGATGTGACTGCTGACAAATGTAGCAGGATGAATTCGGAAGTGTTTCGGGCAATATTATCTGCTCATATTCAGCCAAATGCTTCAGAACTCATTGGACGGCGCTTCACAGTGCAGATGGACAATGACCCGAAGCATACTGCGAAAGCAACCAAGGAGTTTTTTAAGGCAAAGAAGTGGAATGTTCTGCAATGGCCAAGTCAATCACCTGACCTGAATCCAATTGAGCATGCATTTCACTTGCTGAAGACAAAACTGAAGGGAAAATGCCCCAAGAACCAGCAGGAACTGAAGCCGGTTGCAGTAGAGGCCTGGCAGAGCATCACCAGGGACGAAACCCAGCGTCTGGTGATGTCTATGGAATCCAGACTTCAGGCTGTCATTGACTGCAAAGGATTTTCAACAAAGTATAAAAAGTGACAATTAGATTTATGATTATATTAATTTGTCCAATTACTTTTGGTCCCTTAAAAATAGGGTGGCCACATTTTAATTTGTTGTAATTCCTACACCGTTCACCTGATTTGGATGTAAATACCCTCAAATTAAAGCTGAAAGTCTGCACTTAAAGCACATCTTGATTTTTTCATTTCAACTCCATTGTTGTGGTGTACAGAGCCAAAATAATGAAAAATGTGTCAATGTCCAAATATGTATGGACCTAACTGTATCACCTGCTCCATCTGTGTAATGCCGGAGGTACATTATCACAAGGGTGTATCAAATTACTTTTATGGATGGCCTTCAAATTTAAGAGGAGGGAGTGAAAGGTTTGATTAAAGTGAAAGTAAGTGCACTAAAATAAATGAAAACCCCCTTGCCCCTACACAATTAAGACTAATTAGGACTGCTATTTCCACCCAGAATCACTGGTTCTGGGTGGACATCAAAAACATTGGCTTTTTAAATTCTAGTAACTTTTAATGTGGTTATTAGTCTACATTATTAAAAGAACCTATTGGCCAAATTGCACCAAACGTGGTTACAATAGTACAAAGCATTCAGGAGACATGACATGTTGTTGCTGTATTGATGAAGACTTGAAACTCGCGATTGAGACTATGTTTACTGAGGTAGTAAATAAAATGAGAAGTAGGGTAATTTTCTCATAGACTTCTATACAACCAGAGGAGATTAACCGTGATGACTATTCGAGAGAATGCAGGTTTAAGACACTTCCACAATCCACATCACTTTTCAGAACTTGTAAAACGGACATTCTGATTCAAATCAACGTAGCAGGTTGGTCAACCTACAACAAGTCGCGGACTCACTGAGGTAACGATCAAACACGCAGTGTAGTAGTACGCGCCATGGAGGGGGTCTTTTGTGCCTTATCTCTGTTAGAGGCTAGAGTGAATTGAGAATTGTTATATGACATAATGTAACGATTCTCAATTGCACTCAAGCATGATGATTAAAGGAAAACAACAGCTTAATGTGGATTGTAGGCCAAAACCGAGGTCTCAAACTAGTGTTTGACTTTACAGACGTGTTTTGTTTTCATAACAACAAACAATAATCTCCTCTATATTTTGACCTATAGTGACCATGTTAAATAGTTCAAAGTGTATCCTACGACGCTATTTGGTTGAAACCATTCTCTTCCTTCTAACTTTTGGAAAGATGGAAATAGAAGATCATGAAGTGAATAGTTGGGGTAAATGTGTTGGCAGCTGGTCCCATGGGCAAGGCTAAACTCAGCCCTGTTTTTTCAAATTGAACCAAATCAAATTAGTGCCAGGGAATGGAGACTGTGATTGATTTTTCTCTACAGATGCACAAAGCCTTGTTTAGCTTAATCACAACAAATTTGAAGCCAGCCGACAATACTTCTCAATCTTCTTCGCTCTCTGAGCAGGTGAGAGGCTTTATCCATTATCAATCAAATAAACATGGAACACAATGAGTTTAGACGATGGCACACTCATTTTACTTTGCTTGTGAGGATTTTGTCAATCTTTAGACAGGACAAAATCATTATCAAGGTGAAGCCACCTTTCCAGATCTCTCCTATAATGTGTTTAAGAGTAGGATTTAAGGTTAGCATTATGATTGAGTTGTTTAGGTGAAATCCTTGCTAGGTTTATAACTTGAGTTTATGGGGTCATGATTCTCAGAGACTGCATGCATCAAGCATCAACGCTGCACTGACATTTTGAGGTGGGAATATATTTAGTCAGAATTCTTCTCAGTTGTTACTATGACACCACCTCTATTAAAACTGACTAACAGACTGAGGTGATTCATTTGATAGAGACCAAACTAAATTAAATATGTGAACTAAGACTGACCTTTGGCGGTTTGATATGCTACTTATGTAAAGTGTAGACGAGTATATACTTATGATGACAGTATATTATTTTTCAGGAAAAGTACATTTTGTATCAATAGGAAATTATACAATTCAAGCAGACTTGACTCAATTTTGGAACAACATATGCAGCCAGTGTCAATATTGAATGTCACAAAAAAAAGTAATTTTTCTTGTCATATCACTATTTATATTTTTACACTTTTTTCAGCTGTAGGTGGTTATTGAATGATCGTTTTACATTATGTTTTGGAAAGAAATATTTCCTCAGTTCAGATCTCTGAATTCATTGCTGATAAATTGCTAAAGAATACACTCACCTAAAGGATTATTAGGAACACCTGTTCAATTTCTCATTAATGCAATTATCTAATCAACCTATCACATGGCAGTTGCTTCAATGCATTTAGGAGTGTGGTCCTGGTCAAGACAATCTCCTGAACTCCAAACTGAATGTCAGAATTGGAAAGAAAGGTGATTTAAGCAATTTTGAGCGTGGCATGGTTGTTGGTGCCAGACGGGCCGGTCTGAGTATTTCACAATCTGCTCAGTTACTGGGATTTTCACGCACAACCATTTCTAGGGTTTACAAAGAATGGTGTGAAAAGGGAAAAACATCCAGTATGCGGCAGTCCTTTGGGCGAAAATGCCTTGTTGATGCTAGAGGTCAGAGGAGAATGGGCCGACTGATTCAAGCTGATAGAAGAGCAACTTTGACTGAAATAACTACTCGTTACAACCGAGGTATGCAGCAAAGCATTTGTGAAGCCACAACACGCACAACCTTGAGGCAGATGGGCTACAACAGCAGAAGACCCCACCGGGTACCACTCATCTCCACTACAAATAGGAAAAAGAGGCTACAATTTGCAAAGAGCTCACCAAAATTGAACAGTTGAAGACTGGAAAAATGTTGCCTGGTCTGAGTCTCGATTTCTGTTGAGACATTCAGATGGAGTCAGAATTTGGCGTAAACAGAATGAGAACATTGATCCATCATGCCTTGTTACCACTGTGCAGGCTGGTGGTGGTGGTGTAATGGTGTGGGGGATGTTTTCTTGGCACACTTTAGGTCCCTTAGTGCCAATTGAGCATCGTTTTAAATGCCACGGCCTACCTGAGCATTGTTTCTGACAATGTCCATCCCTTTATGGCCACCATGTACCCATCCTCTGATGGCTACTTCCAGCAGGATAATGCACCATGTCACAAAGCTCGAATCATTTCAAATTGGTTTCTTGAATATGACTATGAGTTCACTGTACTAAAATGGCCCCCACAGTCACCAGATCTCAACCCAATAGAGCATCTTTGGGATGTGGTGGAACGGGAGCTTCGTGCCCTGGATGTGCATCCCACAAATCTCCATCAACTGCAAGATGCTATCCTATCAATATGAGCCAACATTTCTAAAGAATGCTTTCAGCACCTTGTTGAATCAATGCCACATAGAATTAAGGCAGTTCTGAAGGCGAAAGGGGGTCAAACACAGTATTAGTATGGTGTTCCTAATAACATGAGACTGACTTCACTCACCAGTAATAATTGCTCATGATTGCCTCATTGGAAACTGACTGACATAAACTCGATGTCAGGATGAATTAATGAAATGAAAAGGGCACATGTAGTCACTATCCTAGCTTGTAAAATTGTGGCCACATAAAAATGGAATGATTTTATATGCATTGCTACTTCAAAAATATAGGAATTAGGGATTTTTCAGTGTGCACAATCACAACACAGTTACAATTAGCATGTGGTATGCATTGGTATATTTTGTCACGTTTCACACCAGCTGGGACCACCTGAGGACAAATCCTGACCAAAATACATGTCAGTCAGAATTTAAAACCACAAATTAGGAGCATTTCTCTTCCCTGAAAGACATTAAATACTGGCCCTGGTTTGCAACTGGGTCAGGATATGTTCAAATCAGAGGTTTACAGTTAGTTTGAGAATCAATGTATTCCATGGAAAGTCCTTGCAAGTGTAGGAATACAAATGTATGTGTGTGTGTGTGTGTGTGTGTGTGTGTGTGTGTGTGTGTGTGTGTGTGTGTGTGTGTGTGTGTGTGTGTCAAAGGACTAATGGTTCTGCCAGTGGAAAGACAAACACGCCACAGATCTCATCTGTTCACTACCTCACACGTCATTTCCTTCAAAATAAACATTTCCTCCTCTGTCAAGCTTTGCAATGTGTCAATTCAATCGACGCCTCTTGAACCTCTGATTTTCTGGCATTCCCAGTGATAAATAGCTCAATCTCAGTCTGGCTAATGAGTTTTATCAGGCCGTCATTAATTAGCGACAGCAAAGAGCATGCACTGCTTTATTCTGGCTAAGCCATTTCTCCCATGCTTTTAATCTTCTCTGTACAAAGAGATAGCTTAGCCCCAGGTGACATTTTTGAACAGCTCTGAGGTTTGTAAGACTTCCAGTTTTACAGGCTCTGGTCAAATAGGCACAAATACAGGGAATCTGTGAAAGTAAGTATACTTATTCTAATGTTGATTCATAGACAGAAATGTCCGTATATCATTGTAAACATAGTGATTGTTGTGCTCCGTGTCAGTCTCCATCAGCCAGGAAGTATCATCTCAGATGTTTTAGAATATTCTTTAAATGGAAATTTAGTTTGTTTTTCAATGTGATGTGAACCACAAGATCTCACCTTGTCGATAGTCACATTACTATCCTGACAATTGATTTCTCAGGAGCAAGGGCACAGGAACCACGCTGCCCGTTGTGAATGATATAAATGATAAATGGACCTGCTTTTATGTCATGCCTGTCATTTTAAAAATGCAAGGATGGACTGCGAGGTGTACTATTAACGTTATGTGACATCTGTCAGGGGAAAAAGAGGTCAGTATTTGTAAGGTGTGAACAGAGGTGGTGTTTGACCTGCAGGTTGTGACCACGTCATTCACTGCGAGAGAGAGTTGAAAGAGAGTGAAATGTATCTATATCCATCTGTTTTATGCATATAAAAACAAACAAATATTACTAAAGCTGGTTGAGGTAGACAGTAAACACATATGTGATTTTGTGTGTGTCTGCTGTTTCAGGTTGAATATTGGGAAGAATGATCTGTTGATCTTTTATGACGGAGATGACCTTACAGCTAAAGTACTGGGTCAGTATGGAGGATCACAGTCCAGATTTAAGCTCTACACCTCCACAGCAGACCTTACCATCCAGTTCCAGTCTGACCCTGCCACCAACGTCTACGGCTACGGCAATGGTTTCATAGTCCACTTCTTTGGTAAGCCATAGACGCAGTGCCCAAGGATAACTCAGCCACATGGACTAAGCCAATTCAATTTTCAATTCAGTTTATTTTGTATAGCCTAAAATCACAAATACAAATTTGCCTCTGAGGGCTTTACAATCTGTACACATACGTCATCCCTGTCCCGGGTCCTCACATCGGATCAGGAAAAACTCCCCCAAAAAATAGTGAAAAACCTTTAACAGGGAAAAAAGGGAAGAAACCTTCGGGAGAGCAACAGAGGAGGATCCCTCTCCCTGGATGGACAGAAGCAATAGATGTCATGTGTACAGAATGAACAACATAACAGAGTTACAGCACATTCAATGAATATGACAGAAATTATTCATGTAATGAGTAGTAGGCATGGACCACGATCCAGATAACCACGATCGATGTCAGCAGAAGGAGGTAGAGAGGAGGGGGGGGGGGGGGAGAAGCGAGAGAGAAGAGGAGAGAGAGAAGAGAGAAGAGAGAGGGGAGAGGAGCTCATTGTATCCTAAGATGTCCCCCAGCAGTCTAGGCCCATGGCAGCATAGCTAGGGGCTGGACCAGGGCCGACCTGAGCCAGCCCTAACTATAAGCACTATCAAAGAGAAAAGTCTTAAGTCTACTCTTAAATGAGGTCACTGTGTCTGCCCCCCAGACTGAAAGTGGAATGGGAATTTGTTTTTGCAGTCTTAAAAAATGAAAGCAATAAGAAGCTGTTCTTTGTGTTGGTGGGACTTTTCCATCAGCACATATGATAAGAGTTCATTAATTCATAAGGAGATAAAGGCTATAGAATACAGATGATGGACAAAGAGGAATAAAGGGAGGGAAATCTTTTATTACAGTTTCCTCATAAATCCCATTGGTGGAATGTAAACACAAGACGTCAGAGAATGTTGCTTTCTATAGTTTCCACGTGCAAATATTTAGATATGTTTGTCTGATTAGACTCCCAAGGGACTGCTGCTGCTGCTGCCAGAGGGGAACCTAGAGCGTCATAGTTTGAAGCTTAGGGCCACTGACCGAGTGTTGTTATTTGATAAGTTGGGAATGAGAATGTGTTGAAACTGACCTTGAGACATACACTGAAAAACATTTGAGTGCCATTTACTTAAAAAAAGCTCGGTAACAATTTCCACACAGAAATTGTAAGTATTTTTTACTCAGACAATTCTCAAGTAAAGTTTACTTACTACTAAGAATGTTTTTTCACCCAAAATGTTCAAGTAAATTTTACTCAGCCTTTGTTAGTAATCTTTACTCAACATTTGTTAATACTCTTAACTCAGCTTTTGACAGTAATATTTACTCAGCATTTGTTAGTAATCTTTACTCAACATTTGATAGTATACTTTACTCAGGCTACACTGAAAGTACACTGAGTGACATTTACTTAAAAAAAGCTCGGTAACAATTTCCACACAGAAATTCTGAGTACCGTTTACTCAATAAATTATCAAGTTAACTTTACTTACTAGTAAGATTTGTCTTTTATCCAAAAGTAATTTTATGTTTCTTCCTTAAACATAAAATGTATTCAACCTTTCAATAGTAATTTTTACTCAAGCTACCTTTACATCTAATTACAAAAGATAGTTTAATATTTCATGGTAACTAGCTTTTCTTTACTGTTTCTATTGAAAAATATAAAATACTATTTACAGAATAAGTCCTCCATCTACCACTACTCTACACCACTATTCAAATATAAATGTATTACATTTATTAATCAGAGCTAAATAAAACAGTAAGGCTTGCACAAAACATGAAACGACAGCTGCTTTTAAACTACAGCACTTTTATTTGTCAACACATTAACTATTTACAGACATGCACCAATAAAACTTATAGTCTGGAGAGATATCTTCAGGACATCAAGCAACATTAAGAAAGAGCTTCTGAAACATTTCAAATGAGCATAGTCCTCTTGATGGCATCTTTGCTGACATCCTGTCAAAAACATGTGACTAAGAGATCAACAGACGACAGATATGTTTTATTAAGTTTCTGATATTCACTGGATTGAAGTGATTAATACAGTCTACAGACACAATAATGCAACATAAATAAGATGCTAGACATTGGTTACATGCTGGGTAAGTATTTAGGTATCTACGGATTGATTTACTTTTACATCGACAAGTTTATTATGATCAGAATAATCAGCAGAACACCCAGCATTTTCTGAATTTACCTGGAATTGATGGAGTTCCTCTCCAGACTCTCCAAATAACTCCACCAGCAGCGGATGATGACATCTCATCTGCTCGCAAAATAAGAATAAAGGTTCATTAAACATATAACTTCCCGCAGTGGCTCTCGGACATGAATGTTCTCTGGACAGGTTAAACTCGGCCGTCCTTTCCAAGTTCTTCTGTTAAGTCGTTTGGCTGAAGAACTTCTTCTGTGACGTCACCCCCTGAGCATGCGCAAGGTTGCCAGGTTCACTTACAGTTAGGTCCATAAATATTTGGACATTGACACATTTTTCATTATTTTGGCTCTGTACACCACAACAATGGAGTTGAAATGAAAAAATCAAGATGTGCTTTAAGTGCAGACTTTCAGCTTTAATTTGAGGGTATTTACATCCAAATCAGGTGAACGGTGTAGGAATTACAACAAATTAAAATGTGGCCATCCTCTTTTTAAGGGACCAAAAGTAATTGGACAAATTAATATAATCATAAATCTAATTGTCACTTTTAATACTTTGTTGAAAATCCTTTGCAGTCAATGACAGCCTGAAGTCTGGATTCCATAGACATCACCAGACGCTGGGTTTCGTCCCTGGTGATGCTCTGCCGGGCCTCTACTGCAACCGTCTTCAGTTCCTGCTGGTTCTTGGGGCATTTTCCCTTCAGTTTTGTCTTCAGCAAGTGAAATGCATGCTCAATTGGATTCAGGTCAGGTGATTGACTTGGCCATTGCAGAACATTCCACTTCTTTGCCTTAAAAAACTCCTTGGTTGCTTTCGCAGTATGCTTCGGGTCATTGTCCATCTGCACTGTGAAGCGCCGTCCAATGAGTTCTGAAGCATTTGGCTGAATATGAGCAGATAATATTGCCCGAAACACTTCCGAATTCATCCTGCTACTTTTGTCAGCAGTCACATCATCAATAAATACGAGGGAACCAGTTCCATTGGCAGCCATACATGCCCACGCCATAACACTACCTCCACCACGCTTCACTGATGAGGTGGTATGCTTTGGATCATGAGCAGTTCCTTTCCTTCTCCATACTCTTCTCTTCCCATCATTCTGGTACAAGTTTATCTTCGTCTCATCTGTCCATAGGATGTTCTTCCAGAACTGTACAGGCTCTTTTAGATGTTTTTTGGCAAACTCTAATCTGGTCTTCCTGTTTTTGAGGCTCACCAATGGTTTACATCTTGTGGTGAACCCTCTGTATTTACTCTGGTGAAGTCTTCACTTGATTTTCGACTTTGACACAGATACACCTACCTCCTGGAGAGTGTTCTTGATCTGGTCAACTGTTGTGAAGGGGTTTTTCTTCACCAGGGAAATGATTCTTCTGTCATCCACCACAGTTGTCTTCTGTGGTCTTCCAAGTCTTTTGGTGTTACTGAGCTCACCAGTGCGTTCTTTCTTCCTAAGAATGTACCAAACAGTTGATTTGGCCACACCTAATGTGTCTGCTATCTCTCTGATGGTTTTGTTTTGATTTTTCAGCCTAATGATGGCTTGCTTCACTGATAGTGACAGCTCTTTGGACTTAATATTGAAAGTTGACCGCAACAGATTCCAAACACAAATACCACACCTGAAATGAACCCAAGACCCTTTTATCTACTCCTTGTAAATTAAATATCGAGGGAATTACACACACCTGACCTTGAAACAGCTGATCAGCCAATTGTCCAATTACTTTTGGTCCCTTAAAAAGAGGGTGGCCACATTTGAATTTGTTGTAATTCCTACACCGTTCACCTGATTTGGATGTAAATACCCTCAAATTAAAGCTGAAAGTCTGCACTTAAAGCACATCTTGATTTTTTCATTACAACTCCATTGTTGTGGTGTACAGAGCCAAAATAATGAAAAATTTGTCAATGTCCAAATATTTATGGACCTAACTGTATTACCCCAAGTAAATGTTACTTGGTTGTGTCAGGTTGTACAGTCAATTCAGTAGTTAAGTAAATATTACTTTGTGTGAATGATCAAATTTACTCATCCAAATAAGATACATATTTACAAACAAAACCAAAATAACACATTAAATAAAATGTGACCTTTTAAAGTAAAAGGACTGAAATAATATTTTATTGTAGATTTATGTATCGTCAAAGTAATAATTACATGGCCAAAAAGCCAAATTTTTTTCAGTGTACTTTTGTCGACTCACTTGCATCACTCACAAAAACACACCAGTAACTTGCATGTGTGTAGGTGCTTTATGTAGCAATTCAATTCAGTTTATTGTGTATAGCCCCAAATCACAAATTATCCTCAGAGGGCTTTACAATCTGTACACATACAACATGCTCTGTTCCGCGACTTCACATCAGTTCATAAAAAACTTCCCAAAAAAAAATCTTTAACAAAGAGGAAAAGGAAGAAACCTTCGAGAGAGTAATCCTTCTCCCCGGATGGACAGAAGCAATAGATGTGATGTGTACAGAATGAACAATGTAACAGAGTTACAGCACAATCAATGAATATCACAGAAATGATTTATGTAATGAGTAGTAGGATGATGAACGATAACACCAGAAATAACAGCAACAGTGGATACAGTAGAATAATAATGATAATAAAAGCAGCAATGGTATTAACTAATAATAATAATAATAATGATAATAGCAGTAGGTGTGGGGCAGGACCAGGGTCCAGATAAAACCAAAATCCATGTAAACCTGTGAGGACAGAGGAAATATAGAAGGGTGGGCGTCAGCCGGAGTTGCAGTAGTCTAGTCTAGAAGTAACAAATGCGTGAACACATTTTTTTGCATTACTTTAAAACAAGATATGCCTGATTTTTAAAATGTTACATGGATATATGGATATAAATGTGGGCATAGGGTATCTGTGTGGTGCTGGTGGAAAGACCATTGAATCCTACATTTCACAAAGTTTCATCTTCTTAAGAACATGAGTGAGCAGATGTGTATGTCAGTCTGCCTATGACACCAAAGATATTTAGTTTGTAAAGTTAATATGGCATAGCGGTGGCTCAAGAAGTGTTCAAGGTGGAAAGGGTTGATCTTCTCAGGAGCATGCATGCCCCATATGAATTTAATGGCAGTTTTTAGTGAATTTTTAGTGACATTTACATTTAGCTATTTATTCAGTGCAAAAGTAGAAGAGGCCAGAAAGTAATTGAACATTTCAATGATCTTCTTCAGGGGATCAGGAATACGCTAAAACGTCTTTTCAGATTAGCCAGCAGTTAAAATGTCTTGCCAATAACCAAAGTGTTCAAAGTGCAGAGAGAGGCTGACTGCCATTAGTATATGTATGCCACTCAAACCTTAGATTTTCCAAATGTCCTGCCTTTTTTGCTTCCTTGTCTCTCTCTA
Source organism: Cottus gobio (assembly GCA_023566465.1). Taxonomy (NCBI): domain Eukaryota; kingdom Metazoa; phylum Chordata; class Actinopteri; order Perciformes; family Cottidae; genus Cottus; species Cottus gobio. Next base: position 4,085,628 of record CM042220.1, read on the forward strand.
ACCCATCCCTCCCCCCCACACACACCTGCAGAAGTAGCTCGTAATGACACCTGCCCCGAGCTTCCAGAGATCTCTAATGGCTGGAAGAGTTCATCTCACCCTGAGCTGGTTCAGGGCACCGTGGTGACCTACCAGTGTTACCCTAGTTATCAGGTGGTAGGCGCTGAGCTTCTCATGTGCCAATGGGACCTCACCTGGAGCGGCGATCTACCAAGCTGTGAAAGAGGTTGGTACACAAACACTGCCACTGAATCATCCACTTGAGAGCATTCAAGCTTAGTACCAGAGTGTCCATTGAGCTTGTATCACCAACAAGGAAACATATGTAGGAGTTGATATTGGGAGATCACGTCAGACAAATCCAACAAGCCTTGATTCCAAGCTAACTAGCCAAACAGCGTCTATACCTTGCAGGTAAATGTGTAACGCTGGCTGGCACAGAACAGGCAGAAACCCACAAGCATGACTGGAGACAGCAATAAGAATTAACTAGTTATTATTCATTCATGACATATCAGTCCACACATTATCATTGTCTTATTATCATTGAATTATATTAATTATAACGTCCTTTAAAATACCCATGGTACACACACACACACACACACACTACGCAACTCATTTCTTAATCCTCACAGGACTCATGTAACCTGGCTTAGACCAACAGAGCTGGGCTGTCTGATACTTTCTGAACAAACAGAGATCCCTGATACTTATGGTCAGTTGCCTAGTACAGTCAATCAAGCACTTACTTTGCCAGCTACAGGCCTATTAGTGTTGTAACTTGTTTGACTGCATGATTGACTTTTATTGTGAAGAGCATGGTAACAAGGAGTGCTTTTACTTTGAAGACGTAGAAGTAGAATGATACGTGTTTTGTTGACGCTAACAACAATGATGATACATAGAAAAAATATAAATGTCGGGTGCAAGAGCGCGTTCTGAATCACTTTAACAGTTTGTACTGCAGTTCATAAGTAAAGTTATTCCGTTCATACAAGACGTGTCTTGGTCCTCATTAGAAGCTCCACTTCATTCCATTTAGGTGCCGAAACCCGGAAAGTCAAGACTGTGAGACTTTAAACTTCGACGAAGTTGTAAGCTAACGCTGGCTAACACTAACGCTACCGCTAGCTGGAGAAATGGCCACACAATTTGAACGGATGAAAAAGAAGCGTAAAACAATACGCACCTCGACAACGAAGCTGTTAACTAACATTGAAGAAGAGGTGAGCGAAGAGGTGCCAGACTGTGAGAGACTCTGTGAGCTGTTATCACTATTATCGACGAGAGAAGAAAGTTTATTCGACAAAGGCATTGAAGACGGAACGGAGACGGATGTGCTTGAGTCAGAGATTGCCAGGACCAGGACCGCATCCTCACATTGAAAACCCGCGCCAAAAGATCCATTCAGAGGGCAGAGGAAGCTGTGAGTGTGTGGGTGAGCGATGCAAATTCAAGTTCAGTCAGATTGCTAAATACGCATACTGTCAAACTGCCAAGTTGTCAAGTCAAGTTGGTGATAGAAAAATACAGCGGAGAAATAAGCCAGTGGCAATAATTCTGGTCACAATATGAAACAGCTATCCATGATACGGCTTCCATGAGACGGCTTCACCATCTTTGCCGGAGATTTTACATTACATTTCATTTAGCTGACGCTTTTATCCAAAGCAACTTACATGATATACAGTATACAGTAGACCGTAGACACAGCAACGGTGAGCAATTAGGGTTAAGTGTCTTGCTCAAGGACACAACGACATGGACTGGCTGAGCCGGGGTTTGAACCACCAACCCTCTGATTGAAAGACTGACTTGCTAACCACTGAGCCACAGTCGCTAACCACTGAGCCAAATCTAAAGACTGTCCTTCCCAAACTTCATCAGCATGTTGACTTCCCAACAAGAGGGGACAACATTTTGGACCTGGTCTACACAACACACAAAGGAGCGTACAAGGCCTCCCCCCTCCCCCACATAGGACTCTCTGACCACATCACCATCATGCTAATGCCAGCATACAGACCCAGAGTGAAAGTCTCCAGACCGGTTCTGAAGCAGGTCCGGGTGTGGCCAGAGGGGGCCCCCTCTGCTCTCCAAGACTGCTTTGGCTCAACAGACTGGGAAATGTTTAAGCCGGCAGCCACATACAACAACCACACAGACATTGGGGAGTACACAGACACTGTTACTTCTTACATTAGTAAGTGCATTGATGATGTGACCCACGTAAAGACCATCACCACTCGGGCTAACCAGAAGCCGTGGCTGACAGGGGAAGTCCACTGGCTCCTGAGGGCCAGGAACAAAGCCTTCAGAGCCGGGGACGAAATGGACCTGAGAACAGCGAGAGCCAACCTGTCCCACGGCATCAGGAAAGCAAAACAGGATTACACAAACAAGATAACCTGTCACTTTAAAGACAGCAGAGACACACGGAGCCTGTGGCAGGGCATTCAGACCATCACAGACTATAAACCCGCGCCACAGACCTGCGACAGCAACATCTCTCTGCTAAACGACCTCAACAGTTTCTTTGCACGGTTTGAAGCACAGAACAGCACTCGTCCACACAAGACTCTGCCCCCTCCCCATGACCAGGTCCTGTGCCTGACTGCAGCCAGCGTGAAGAGGACTCTCTCCACTATCAACACCCGCAAGGCAACAGGTCCAGACAACATCCCTGGTCGTGTGTTGAGGGACTGCGCAGAGGAGCTTAAGGACGTCTTCACGGATGTCTTCAACACTTCTCTGAGACAAGCTGTTGTTCCATCGTGCTTCAAGGCCACCACCATCATACCTGTGCCAAAGAAATCCACTCCATCCTGCTTCAATGACTATCGTCCAGTGGCACTTACCCCCATAATCATGAAGTGCTTTGAACGATGTCACATATTAAATCCATTCTCCCCCCCACCCTGGACCCTTTCCAGTTTGCATACCGTGCCAAACGGTCCACGGAGGATGCAATCTGCTCTGCTCTCCACCCAGCCCTCACCCACCTGGACAAAAAAGACTCATATGTGAGAATACTGTTCATAGACTTTAGTTCAGCATCCAACACCATCATCCCAAAACACCTCGTCTGCAAACTTGACCAGCTGGGACTCAACGCCTCGCTGTGTAACTGGCTGCTGGACTTCCTCAGTGAGAGGCCACAAGCAGTACGCGTCGGCAACAACACCTCGAGCAGCATCACACTGAGTACAGGGGCCCCTCAGGGCTGTGTGCTCAGTCCACTGCTCTTCACTTTGCTGACACACGACTGCAAAACCACCTACAGCACCAATCACCTGGTCAAGTTTGCAGACGACACAACACTGATAGGTCTCATCACCAAGGATGATGAGACCCTCTACAGGAAGGAGGTCAACCTTCTGACCACGTGGTGCGGAGACAACAACCTCCTGCTCAACAACAGTAAGACCAAGGAGATTGTTGTTGACTTCCGGAAAGGCCACACTCATCACCCACCACTGACCATCAACGGTGTGGACATTGAGCGAGTCAGCAGCACCAAATTCCTGGGGGTGGACATCAGTGAGGACCTCTCGTGGACAGCCAACACGTCATCGCTGGCAAAGAAGGCACAGAGGCGGCTCTACTTCCTCCGCAAGCTGAGGAAAGCAGGAAGCCCCCCATCCATCATGTGCACCTTCTACCGTGGCACCATTGAGAGCATCCTGACCAGCAGCATCACTGTGTGGGGCGGAAGCTGCACAGACTACAGGAAAGCCCTGCAGCGCATAGTGAATGCAGCTGGATGGATCATTGGTGCCTCACTCCCCCCCCCCCCCCCCCCTCCCCTCCCTGCAGGACATATATGACACCCGCCTCACCCGCAAAGTGACCATGATTGTGAGCGACTCCTGCCACCCCTCACACGGTCTCTTCAGCCTCCTGCCCTCCGGTAGGAGATACCGGAGCCTCCGGGCTCGCACCACCAGGCTGTCCAACAGCTTCATCCACCAGGCTGTCAGGAAGCTGAACTCTTTCCCCACCCTCCCACTCCGTCCTCTTTAGACACTCATGTCTAAATGCTGCTGAACTCTGTCTGACTGCTGCTAACATACATAGTCATTCACAGTTCCAAATTTATGTTATTTATGTTGTTATAACTGCTTATATGTTTCTCTCTTTTTCTTAATTTATTTTTGCACTTTATTATTATTATTATTCACTATTCACTTTATGTTGGACAGAAGAGAAACGTACTTTCGATCTTTTGTATGTTTGCACATGTAAAGTATTGATATTAAAGCTGACTTTGACTTTTTTTTTTACTTTGAAACAGCTATCGATGATAACGACACACTGTGTAAAAGGGAAAAGTTCACTTACCTGAGATCCTATCTGACCGGAGCGGCTGCAAGATCTGTGGCAGGACTAACTATGATGGATGATAATTATGATGCCGCAGTACAACAACTTCAGAGCCGTTTTGGAAGAAAGGACATTGTAATAAGCGCACATATGTCCAGACTGCTCAACTTGGCTCCGGTGAAAAGATCATCAGATGTTGTAGCTGTCAGGCACTTGTACAATGAATGTGAAATACAGATCCGAAGTCTAGAATCCCAGTATTGCTACGGCTCATACCAGAAGATATTGCACTAGACTACCCCCGCAAGTCAGACTCTAGTGGCGAATGGAAAGTGCTTGATCTCGTCCAGTTCCTGCAAAATGAATTCCAAAGCAGAGAGAGAGCTCTTCACCTCACCAGACCAGGTAACACACAAAGAGACGTTATACCAAATAACAGATCATTTAGTAAGCCAGACCCTGTTTGTGAAAACAAACCTAAAAGATGGAACGTGCCTTCAGCGACAGGTTTGCACACAGCAAGTAATGTTTGTCAGACCTGTGTGTATTGTGATGGTGCCAACCATAAACCCGAACACTGTACAGACAGTTCTGTGGCTTCTCGCAAGGAGAATCTGATAAAACTGGGAAGATGCTACGTGTGTCTCGGTCCAAAACGCAAAGCAAAATTCTGCAGAGTCAAGGGTGTTTTGTGTGCCTTGTGCCATCGCAGACATCACCAGTCAGTGATCAAAGTGAAGCTAAGCCAGATGCTAACAGTGGTGGTACAGATGCTGTGGTATCCTCTGTGTCCAGCACAGTGAAACCGAGAGCTGATGTTCAGAACACAGTGTTGCACCAGACAGCCAAGGCATGGGCAGTAGCCCCAGCGGGGAGGACAATGGTACGCTGCCTGTTAGATGGAGGTAGCCAGAAAAGCTTCATTCACAAAGATGTAGTTAAAGCACTAAAACTGCCAGTAGTCAGGCATGAGACGCTGAACATCCACACCTTTGGATCCACTTCTCCTGTCACTGCACGTCGCAACATTGTGAGAGTGTCACTGGAAAACGTGGAATACACAGCAAAAAATTTAGATTGAAGCAGTGGAAACCCCTCAAGTTTGCACGGCTGTGATAAAGGTCCCCAGCGAACCTATCCAAGAGGAGTTAAAGAGAAAAGGTCTTCAATTTGCTGATTTTCCACCAGAGGGCACTGAGGATCAAGAAGTGTCAGTGTTAATAGGAGCAGACTATTACTGGCGAATAGTGACTTGCAGAGATCAGAGGATAACAGAATCACTAGTAGCCGTTGAAAGCAGCTTCGGATGGGTTCTGCAGGGTCCAGTTACCACATCCAGTGTAACCAATGCCACTTGCATGCACATCTGCCTAGATGAGGACACTAAAATAGCCAAACAACTACATGCTTTCTGGGAAGTAGAGTCACTGGGCATTGTTCATGAAAAAATCCAGAGCCCAGAAGAAACAGAAGCTCTTCAGAACTTTCAGAAGACTATAAAGTACAAGGATGGCCGCTACAGAGTTGAGTTGCCGTTGCGACCTGACAGACCAGATCTCCCAAACAACTTCAAAGTTGCAAGGAGAATATTTGAAGGCCTCAAGAGGAGACTGAAAATGGATGCAACGCTGTACCCAAAGTACAATGATGTCATACAAGAGTATCTGCAACAAGGCATCTGCGAGGATGTACCAGAGCACACCTCAGCGGCAGATCAAACTGAGGCTGTGAAGTACTACATGCCACATCATGCTGTTCCTCAAGAAGATAAAGTGACAACTAAACTGAGGGTTGTATTTGATCCATCATCACATGAAGAGAGTTGTCCCTCCCTAAATGACTGTTTACTGGCTGGGCCCAACCTGAACCCAAATCGGTTAGATGTGCTGATAAAATTCAGACTCCACCAGATAGCCTTTACTGCAAATATCACCAAGGCTTTCTTGCAGATAGAACTAGCAGAAAGAGACAAAGATGCTGTGAGGTTCCTGTGGCTACATGGACCTCCAACCAAAGACTGTGAAAATGAGCTGCGCATCATGAGAAAGAGTAGAGTGTTTTTTGGTTCCTGTTAGCTGCAACAATAAGAAAACATAAAGCAGTATGAAGCAGAACAGCCTAAGACAGTGGAGGCACTGACAGAGTCCCTCTACGTAGATTATTTTATCTCCAGTTCATGTGATGTGGATGAAGCACTTCTAGTTACCATAACAGCAAAGGAGATTCTGTCTCACGCCGGCATAAACCTGTGCAAATGGGTGACAAATTCACCGGACCTGAGAGACAACTGGACAGAAAGGGGAGTGGAGCATAGAACTGACACAACCATTTGTGGAAATGTAATGAAGGTGTTGGGGTTGGTATGGAGATCGGAAAAGGACAGTTTTGTGTTTGATTTAAAGGGATTACTGGACATTGTAAAGAATAAAGAAAACACAAGTGTGCTACAGACATCAGCCAGAGTCTTCGACCCCAGTGTTTTCCTCACTCCATTCACTATTTGAGTAAAGTGTTTGTTTCAAGAACTATGGGGGGAGAGGGGAATCGGTTGGGATGAGCAGCTTCCCCCAGACCTGGCGGAGAAATGGGATCAGTGGTGTGCAGCATTGCCACAGCTCCACCTGGTGGACATTCCAAGATAGTACCAGATTGAGATCCGACCAAAATCGCGGATTAAACTGCACGTTGTTAAATTCTAATAGATTAGTGAGCTTGAAATTACCTGTACATGTGTAATAAAGGATTGATTAAGTGTACATTACAATGCATAAGAAGGATATGATAAATAATGAAGGGCATTATGAAGGATATGTAATTGTATGTATTAAGAAAGTCACTGTATGTCATATTGTTTAGGTGTGAATGGGTTTTTATATAATGATTCTATAGGAGTTAGGAATGTGGGACTGTTTCTTGAAGAAGAAGTGGTTCCTTCATGTGTTGCTGGGGAAGGTGGAGTGAGACACAGACATTTGGGACCGGAAGGACGCGCGCATGGATACTTGGAAGATGGACTATTCCTTTGTCTCTAGAGGATGAAGAGCCTCCGCCTTCCCGAAAGCAAATGGACCTATGGACAATCAAGATGTTAAGAATAACTAACCAATGAGAGGGCCTTAAGCTCCGTGACTGAAAAGTATTTAAACTAATAACGCGGGATGTAAAGGTCTCTCTCTTCTGGACGCGAAGGCGACAGCTAACTGTTTACAGTCTGTGAATTTGCAGAAAGAAGGAAGGCCTCGAATCGAGTAATGTATAACTGTTTTGTCATCATCTTTTATTAAATCTTTTAATTATATAAATTTGAATATCTGAGCATTTCTCCCACGGACTGGCCGGGATAACGAGCAGAATCTTTCAACGTCTTCTGCGACGCCAGTGAGAAGGCATACAGTGCTGTTGCCTATCTGCAAGGACAGAACAAAGAAGGAGATCTTGAAACAAGCTTTGTGGCTTCCAAGTCAAAGGTTGCCCCACTGAAGAAAATTATGTTACCACGCTTGGAACTCATGGGTGCACTGATTGGAGCAAGGCTAGGAAATAATCTCCTCAAGCCACTCAACGTGGAAAGAAATCAGCTGCACATGTGGACAGATTCAATGATTTATTTCCATTGGATACGCAGCACAGCACAAAGGTGGAAGCCATTTGTGGCCAACAGAGTGACTGAAATACAAGGACTCACAAATTCAGAGTTGTGGTGTTACTGCAATGGTAAAACTAATCCTGCTGATTTACCTACCAGAGACCAGAGCGTCGAAAACCTCATCCAAAGCCTGCTGTGGTGGAGCGGACCTGCTTCACTGTTATCAACTGATGGGAAAAGGGACATGGATGAAGACTGTGTTGAAGATGAGGTGAACACTGAGCTTAGGTCTAAGTTTCAGGCTGTAGTACAGCTGACCAGCACTGAACAAGCTGAGCCACTATTGGACTTTGAGAAGTACAGTAGGTTAAAACCTGGATTAAGAATAATTGCATGGGTGAAAAGATTCATAGCTAATGCCGGTTGTAGTCAAAGGATTCAGGGAGAGCTAACTTCAGAGGAGCTCACTGCAGCAGAAGTGTATTAGGTGAAGATGACCCAAGAGCAGAGCTTCAGCCAAGAAATCGTCCAGCTGAAATATGGACAGGACATCATGAGAGATTCAAAAATCAAAGACTTAAAACCATTCTTAGATGAGAATAGCCTTATTAGTGTAGGAGGTAGGCTACAGTACTCTGATTTCAGTTTTAGACAGCAACACCCATGGGTGCTACCTAGAAATCACAAATACTCTGAGTTACTTGTTCAGGACTGTCATGAGAGAGTGATGCATTCTGGAGTCAGAGACACTCTAGTACAAGCGAGAGAGAGGTATTGGATTCCAAAAGGGAGGCAGTTAGTCAAGAAGATGATATCACATTGCTACATCTGCAGGAGACTGAAGGTGAAACCAGCACAGCAGTCCACGGCTCCATTCCCCAGAGACAGAGTGACCAAGTCCTCTGCCTTTGAAGTTATTGGGGTGGATTTTGCAGGGCCATTATATGTTAAGGCTAGTGGTCAGTCTAAGAAGGCATATATTGCGCTTTTCACTTGTGCTGTCACCAGAGCAGTGCATTTAGAGTTGGTTTCTGATCAGACTACAGAACACTTTCTGTTGGCTTTAAAGAGGTTTATTGCAAGGCGAGGATTGTGCAAGGTTGTTATTCAGACAATGCCAAAATCTAAAGGACCTATGGAAGTCATTCAGAGTTTTTCACTGACAAAGGAATCACCTGGAAGTTTATTGCAGAGCGAGCTGCTTTGTGTGGTGGCTTCTGGGAAAGACTTGTGAGATCTGTGAAAACCTGCTGAAAGAGGATCCTGGGGAAGGCCTCACTGAACTTTGAGGAGTTGACAACCATGATCACAGAGATAGAGGCTGTGTTGAACTCCAGGCTGCTCTCCTATGTACATGAGGATGCATCAGAACCACAACCACTCACACCCTCTCATTTCTTGGTTGGGAAAAGACGCAGAGACTCTTAGCCAGCTTTTGGAACCGCTGGAGAAAAGACTACCTGATGGACTTGAAATCAGCTACAAGTGCGAGACACCCACACTCATTGTGCTGAAGGTGGGAGATGTCATCCTGATTGGAGAGGACAACACACCCAGGCAGAACTGGAAGATGGGAAGGATAAAAGAACTGTTCCCTGTGAGGGATGGACTCATTCGTTCCTGTACTGTTCATACCTCTACAGGCAGTTTGTTGAGGAGACCTGTTCAGTTGATATATCCATTAGAGATAAGTTAAAGTAATGGGCTGAGTAGTAATAAACAACTGTTCATCGGGCGGGAGAATGTTGTAACTTGTTTGACTGCATGATTGACTTTTATTGTGAAGACTTTGAAGACAGGAAGTAGAATGATATGTGTTTTGTTGAAGCTAACAACAATGATGATACCTAGAAGAAATATACATGTTCGGTGCAAGAGCGCGTTCTGAATCACTTTAACAGTTTGTACTGCAGTTCATAAGGAAAGTTATTCCGTTCATACAAGACGTGCCACACAGACTCCCCGCGGAGAGTAATCACACTCGCTGTCTCTCGGTTGTTAAGGTTTACCTGGATAAAATATTCCAGTGTTTAGCTAAGACTACAAAAAGACACATACTATCTAGCTATCTGTACACTTAGGCAATGACACAAGCAAAACCCGCAGCTCCTCCATTCTATGATCATAAAACTGATTTACGGCAGCTGACCTGTTGCAACAACAATGGGTGTTACCAGGAAATGTGGCTCCACCCACTGGAAATGTGGCTCCACCCACTGACCCGTCGCAGGCGCAGACGCGCCGCAGACGCGCCTGGCCGAGCTCTGGCTGGCTGACTACTGCTGATTACTGCTGACTACTGCTGACGCTGACTACTGCTGACTACTGCTGACGACTGCCACTATGTGCCGGTGCCACAAGGGGGAGCTCGCCTCTACTGCTCATTAGAAGCTCCACTTCATTACAATTAGGATTATGGAGTGGGTTTTGTATTACATACTCTTTAATCCTTTGGATTTCGAAACCGGTTGTTGAATTGGATTATACTGATATATTCAGAACCGCAGGCTTCAGTCCTTACAATGGGTTGATCTCACTCTTCTTTAAACTGTCATGTGCAGTTTCTATTAGATCCATCCCAAGGATTGTTGGGGTTAAAGTTTGAGGAAGAGAACACAGGTGTTCCTTAGCAGATGGCATTGAGTAGCAGTGCTTCTTCAGCAGTATATTGTTAGATTTATTTTAAATATTATTTTATTTAAGATATCAGGTTTCAAGATGAATTGGTGCAAATCTGACAACATGTCAGATTTATGTCTTAGGGCAAAACAGTGTGCAGATCTCACCAGTATAATGCAAATAAATATATTATATGTAATAACATTAGTCCAAAATATTAAAATGTAATGTAGATAGATGTAAACTGATAAATATGAGTTTATAGGGCAATGTATGGGGCATTATTGAAATGGCATTTGCAGCTCATTTTATTTATATTCAGTGATTGTGTCAGTCAATATTCCTCAAACATTTTTTAAACAGTGAAATCAGTTACTTAGAGAATGTCTGTAGAAAATTGATTCGAAAAGTATAGTGCAAACATTTTAGGATTCTTCTTAAGATGATAAAGAGGGGACTTTGTAGATATCTACAAATTAGGAGCTGCATAAAGAGTTTGGGGGTTATTTAAGTAAAAAGTAAAATGAGCAACCTTTTCAAATTTTAACAATTAGTCTCAGTTTAAAAAAATGTAAATACTCTGGTGACTGTTTTGAAAAATCTGGGAAAGAGATTGTTGTTCATAGGAAATATGAAAATAAATAGTTGCTGAAGTCAGGTGTTCAGTTTGAGATGCAGAGTGCAAATTTACTCACTACTAAATTATTCACAGCTATTATTATTATATTGTACCACATAGCTAAACGAGTTGAAGAATGGGAGGCATGGATGATGATTACTGATGGACGGAAGGATCCAGGTACTATGAGTAGTATAGGAGAGCAGTTGCATAAACCATTGCCAGAAACTCTCCATTTGTGCTCATCAAGAGACAGGTCTCTCCCAACAAATAGGTATCGTCAAACTAAAAACTGGACCTGCATTGGCATGCGTGTTGGAGCATCAAGGATTGTTCTCCGACAAGAGTCAGTCAAGGCCTGTTTTTTGATTTTGTTTAAAATAAATGCCTCTTTTGTACCTTTAATGACCAAATGCAGTCTGGTCATATTTCTGGTTTTATAAATGAAAATGTGGTACTTCATTCATGTAATATTTTATTGACATGTTGTGTTCCACTTTTTGTCTGCTACTTACCAATGATTGTTATGTAAATATTGTCAATATATAACTGTTCATTGCTTTAATGTATTCACTTACTGCAAATGTTTCATCATGGCCCTGTTTACACCTGGCCTTTAAACAACCACCAAGACTCAGTCGTGATCTGACCACCTGGCCCACTTGTCGAAGGACATCAGGGACAGCTTTATCCACATATCTTTTATCGTGAGACTTACACTTTAACGTCCTGATGCGTCCCCTACAAGCACGTAATAGGAAAATACATCACCAAAGATTTGGCTCTCTCAAACAGCATATGCTGTTGTAGCTGAGGGTTAGGAGTTTGTGCTGATACTTATGAAGGTAATACAATAAAAACACAGAGGCTCTGTAGTCTGAACCAAGACATCAAACTCTTTATTGCGCCAACATTGTCAATGGCAACATATTACAGCTACACTCTTTCTGTCCTCATCTTTAACAATAAAAGCGATAAACATATACACCACATTATTGCTTACCAGAAGGAACTTAAATTCACTCAGCGACATTTACTAAGAGGCAACTCAACCGAATGACTTACAGTGGCTTTGTCCATGACGTCTGAGACCGTTGAAAATCCCATAGAGATATATTACGAGTGCGTCAAACATCTTAGGCCATACATATTTCTTCTTTAAATTTCCAGCAGATGAGGCACAGGAAGTGCAAATGGAAATGATGTATGTGTGGAATCTGATCACAAGTAGTCACTAGAGACGCATGTGGAGACGCATGATAATGCCGACTGGGCTTTGTTTGATTATATATAATAAATTCTGTCTTGTACACCTTCATAATGCTCAACGTGTTGATCATACTTTGTACATCTTTACCTCTCCAATCCCTTTTTCCACAGGCTGGTGTTACAGACCAGCTGCTTTGGTAAACATGAGTATGAAGTGTACAGTTTGCTGATGTTGAGTTTAAGTAACATCTCTGTCGAGGGGAGACAAAGAAAGACAGAACATTTTTGTTGACAATAACCAACTCTCTTTCCTTGTTTGTCCATCCAGTGTTGTCCTGTGCTGACCCTGGAAAGGTGGAGCACAGCAGACGTGTGCTGTCAGGTCCCCATTTCACCGTGGCTTCAACCATCCAGTTTATCTGTAACAAGGGCTTCACTCTCTCTGGAAACAGCCTGCTCACCTGCTTCAACCGAGGGTCCATGGGCCCCAAGTGGAACCAGAAGCTGCCGAGATGCCTGCGTACGTACGAGTTAGTGTTTCTCTGGGCTTTTGTGGTTAGACCAGAAAATGAATTCAAATGATAAGACAGAAATTCCATTTAATTTAGACAGTCTGGTCTATGCTGCCACTTTATGGAGTGATTGGCCAGGTGTGTGTCTGGTTTTTAATTAGTTTTAGAGTCCCATATGGCCTGAAGCTTTTCGCCTTCAAACTGACTGATCAAGAATTATCCAATAAAACTGTCAAGTTTAAAGATATTGAATATTAGCACAAAACAGTTTTTATGTAAGATTAAAAGTTTTATAATATTACTCAACATATGTATCAGGTAAGGCTTTTGAAATTAGTTTATTTCTTTAATAAGGGATTGTGATGGAAATATTTTCGGTCTTTTTGTGATTTTAATGTATCCTGCTACTCCTTTGTTTCTGATTCAGCTGGCAAGTGTGTCAGTCTGATTACAATATAATTTCCTCTTCAAACAGCCTCAAAGGCATTAACCTAATTTGCATGAAGGTCTCATACTATGTCTCACCTACTTTCTAGGTTGAGACATATGGTTTGATGGCACTGACTAATAATTAATTTAACCGGACAACGGAAATGACTTTGGAGAAGATAAACTAGTTCATTGTTATGCATGAGGCAGAGATCATGACCAAGAGACAATTATAATGTCAAAAAAGTGCAAAATTGTACTTCTAAAAATGCCAAAAGTCCCCAATCAGGCAATATTCGTCTGCTCCAGAGGGGGGTAGGAGAGTCTCCTGTGCAAGAACGAGGGGAGCCCAAGAGATAATCTGCGGACGCGGCGGAAGTCCAGCAAACCGGAAGTGGGACACGCGTTTGACGTCAGGGGGAACCACGGGAATCCCGGCCACATTTATATGATACCCGCCCACCGTGATTGGCTAGTAAGGGGCTTGAAATTAAAGGGAATAATAAAAGCTCCTGTCTGCTACACGTGGAAACACAACACAAAATGAGTTTACAAACAGTCCATACACACATACATGAATACTAAGCTCTGATTCAACATACAGCCATTATGCCAGAAAAGGCAAGTAACCATTAACATAAGACTCCCTTGAGCAGTTAGCGTCTAAGCTAATTATAACATGGATGTCAATGCAGAAATGCTAATCGCGATTAGCATTGTGATTAGCATCTATACAACACAGGTTTAAACTAAAACGGTAAACACACAGAGAATATATAATAGAAGATATTTACATGCTACATGCAGAAGTACTTACAGACTTAGATCTGTAGAGGCTACCAGACAGTAAGTGTAAAAAGTACCTGCAGCATGTCTTCTCAGTAGAATCTGAACTAACTACGGTAAGAGAGGAGGGATAAACAAAGGTGCAATTGCATTCTGCACCACTTGGCGTCTCAAATGCAACACCTGAAAATGTGGGGCAGAACACTCCCTGCTTGGTATTGATGAGGGGCATCAGCAGGGCCACTATGACAGGGAGCAGGGCCGGCTCCAGACAGCCACGATTACATTACATTTCATTTAGCTGACGCTTTTATCCAAAGCGACTTACATGCTATACAGTAGACCATAGACACAGCAACGGTGAGCAATTAGGGTGAAGTGTCTTGCTCAAGGACACATCGACATGGACAAGCTGAGCCGGGGATCGAACCACCGATCCTCTGATTGAAAGTCAGACTTGCTAACTGCTAGCCACAGTCGCCCCCATCCATGATCCCCACGATCCATGGAAGCTTGAGGAGAGGATGCTCCCGGGAAGAAATTGAGTTAGTAATGTGCATTGAAGAGACATGAATTCGTCCAGAAGGATGGAGAAGAGGAGAAAAGGAGAGAGAGATGAGGAGAGAGGAGCTTGTTGTATCCTAAGATGTCCACCAGCAGTCTAGACCTATAGCTGCATATCTAGGGGCTGGACCAGGGCCGACCTGAGCCAGCACTAACTATAAGCTCTATCAAAGAGAAAAGTCTTAAGTCTACTCTTAAATGAAGTGACTGTGTCTGCCCCCCAGACTGAAAGTGGGAGCTGGTTCCACTTAAGAGGAGCTTGATAACTGAAGGCTCTGGCCCCCATCCTACTTTTTAAGACTCTAGGAACCACAAGTAACCCCACATTCAGTGAGCGCAGCGCTCTGGTGGGACAATATGGTACTATAAGCTCCCTAAGATATGATGGTGCATCACCAGTTAAGGCTTTGTAGGTAAGAAGAAGGACCTTAAATACGATTATTGATCTTACAGGAAGCCAGTGGAGAGCAGCTAATACAGGAGTAATGTGATCTCTCCTCCTAGTCCTCGTTAGTACACGAGCTGCAGCTTTCTGGATCAACTGGAGAGACCTAAGGGATGAGCAGAGCAGCCTGATAATACAGAGTTACAGTAATCCAGTCTTGAAGTAACAAATGCGTGGATCAATGTTTCTGCATCCCTTTGTGTCAAGATGTGCCTGATCCTTGAAATGTTGCGTAGGTGAGTTAAGGCCATCCTTGAGATCTTTTTCACGTGGGAGTCGAAGGACAAGTCTTGATCAAAGACAACTCCTTGCTTTGGTGACAGCAGCGCTGTGTGTTGAAGCACGGCCAGATTGGTTTGAGTGTTTGGAACAGGAGAAGTATTTAGACTGTTCATCTGATGTGTCTCGCAGAGGGTTTTCTTCTTTGTTTTCCTCCATAATAGCTGCTGAGCTGTATTTCTGGTCTGCAGAGTGTTTAATCCAATTTGAATTTAATAAGTAATAAGTCTTTTTACTATTCTGCTCTTGCTTCTGAAAGTTAGCTTAGCAGATAGCTAACAGCAGATCCATGAAATAAAGACCCAGGAATCCAGAGTGAAGTTTAGGGTTTTTAGTAAGAATCTTGATCATGTAAAACGGTGGAAACACAACATGAAATGAGCTTACAAACACTTTATACACACATACATGAATATTAAGCTCTGATTCAACATACAGCCATTATGCCAGAAAAGGCAAGTTACCATTAACATAAAACCTCCTTGACCAGTTAGTGTCTAAGCTAATTTTAACATGGATGTCAATGCAGCAATGCTAATGGAACACATGAACATTCATAGTTTAGGTGACTTTGAAGGTCCAAGCGAAGATAAATTAATAGCATTTAGTCAGTGTCATGTCTAAACGTTTTTTGACCTGCAAATCAACCAATTCATGCTTAGTTTGGCCTTAGTACGCTTCTCAGATTGGAGTGCCTGAAACCTCTTTCAGATGGCAGATGCTATGACATTTTTTGTAACTTTTTTAAAGAGACAATCACACTGCATGCAGAGATTGATGTGGGATGGAGTGTGTGCACACATACAATCAAAGTACAGTTTCTGCCCCTGACAACAATAGGAGTTTAACTCAGATGGGAGTTTTAACAATTAACAAACAAGAGTTGTTTTAAGTGTTTGCAGTGAAATATATAACCTTAGTGTTTGAAATGATTACTGAACATCACAAGATCAACAGAGCATCCTCAGCATATTTCATGGTAGTCTGCCTGTTGGACTTTGACAGTTGTTGTGCAGAAGTGTCATTTACCATCTTGCTAAATATGATATTAGAAAGAGAGTCATTCACTGCAGATCGTGAATTTTTCATACCTCATTTGATGGCAGTCTGGACAGAAATATTATTGTTAAGAAATATCAATAGTGATTATCATAGCACATTTCCTACATGGTCAATCTGAAATGTTTCTCCTCTTTAACTCCAGCTGAGATGTTCGAGCCCTGCGGTCACCCTGGAACACCGACCTATGGGATCCCCAGCTCCAACAAGCTCCGCTTCCAGACTGGAGAGACTCTCCACTACTCCTGTCTGACTGGCCACCAGCTGCTGGGTGAGCCTGTACTCCGCTGTGTCCCTGGACACCCATCCCAGTGGAGTGGGCTGCCACCTGTTTGCAAAGGTACAGAACTGCAACCTAATATCTGCAATGCATTGTCAGGTCAACTTCAGTTATGTATAATGTCAAAGTGTCTGTTTCTTAAAATACATGATCTAATTTAAGACCATAAAAATCTATGACATCCTTATACAACCATTAATATGTGTACATTCTACATAATAACACATACATGGCTCAGCTCAGATGGACTGATTCGGTGTATAAAAATAAAAACTGGAGGTCAACCCAAACCAGCTCTCAGCAAGTGACTCTGTTTCTGTTTGGAGAGGGCTCAGACAGATCTACAAGCCCAAAACCCCCCACTCGATGAACGACCTCCGCCTGGCAGACGAGCTGAATGAGTTCTACTGTAGATTTGAAAGACAATGGAGCAGTCCTGACGCCATCCCCCACAGCCCCATCAACCAGCCACAGACCACCAGTTCCCCCTCCCCCAGCCCATCAGGGCCTCACGCCTCTGTACCACCATTCACAGCGCTACCCCCTCCACAGTGACCTCCCTCGTTATTCGGGAGAGACGTTAACAGGCTTTTTAAAAAGCAGAATCCCCGCAAAGCAGCCGGCCCTGACTCTGTCTCCCCCTTCACCCTGAAGCATTGTGCTGATCAGCTGTCTCCGGTGTTTACAGACATCTTCAACACCTCCCTGGAGACATGCCACGTTCCAGCCTGCTTCAAGGCCTCCACCATCATCCCCGTCCCCAAAAAAACTAGGATCACAGGACTCAATGACTACAGGCCCGTCGCCCTGACCTCTGTGGTCATGAAGTCCTTTGAGCGCCTGGTGCTGTCCCAGCTCAAAACCCTCACCGACCCACTCCTGGGCCCCCTGCAGTTTGACCAAAGAGCCAACAGGTCTATGGACGATGCAGTCAACATGGCCCTCCACTCCATCCTCCAGCATGTGGACTCCCCAGGAACCTACACCAGGATCCTGTTTGTGGACTTCAGCTCTGCCTTTAACACCATCATCCCGTCTCTGCTGCAGGACAAGGTCTCCCAGCTGCACATGCCCGACTCCACCTGCAAGTGGATCACAGACTTCCTGTCTGACAGGAAGCAGCACGTGAGGCTGGGGAAACACGCCTCAGCCTCTCGGTCCATCAGCACCGGTTCCCCCCAAGGCTGCATTCTTTCCCCTCTGCTCTTCTCCCTTGGACTCATCTCTGGTGGGGATGAGTCTGCCTACAGGTGGGAGACTGACCACCTGGTGACCTGGTGCAGCCAAAACAACCTGGAGCTCAACGCTCTGAAGACAGTGGAGATGGTTGTGGATGGAGGAACAGAGGATGGACTCGATGATGGCAGTGTAGAAGTGCACCATCATTGTCTTTGGCAGGTTGAATTTCCTCAGCTGCCTCAGGAAGAACATCCTCTGCTGCGCCTTCTTGGAGATGGAGCTGATGTTTAGTTCCCACTTGAGGTCCTGGGTGATGATGGAGCCCAGGAAGCGGAAGGACTCCACAGCTTTGACGGGGGAGTCACACAGGGTGAGAGGGGCTGGTGGGGCTGAGATCTTTCTGAAGTCCACAACCATCTCCACTGTCTTCAGAGCGTTGAGCTCCAGGTTGTTTTGGCTGCACCAAGTCACCAGGTGGTCAGTCTCCCACCTGTAGGCGGACTTGTCCCCACCAGAGATGAGTCCAATGAGGGTGGTGTCATCCGCAAACTTCAGGAGCTTGACGGACTGGTGACTGGAGGTGCAGCTGTTGGTGTACAGGGAGAAGAGCAGAAGGGAAAGAACGCAGCCTTGGGGGGAACCGGTGCTGATGGACCGAGAGGCTGAGACGTGTTTCCCCAGCCTCACGTGCTGCTTCCTGTCAGACAGGAAGTCTGTGATCCACTTGCAGGTGGAGTCGGGCACGTGCAGCTGGGAGAGCTTGTCCTGCAGCAGAGACAGGATGATGGTGTTGAAGGCAGAGCTGAAGTCCACAAACAGGATCCTGGCGTAGGTTCCTGGGGTGTCCAGATGCTGGAGGATGGAGTGGAGGGCCATGTTGACTGCATCGTCCACAGACCTGTTGGCTCTGTAGGCGAACTGCAGGGGATCCAGGAGTGGGTCGGTGAGGGTTTTGAGGTGGGACAGCACCAGGCGCTCAAAGGACTTCATGACCACAGAGGTCAGGGCGACGGGCCTGTAGTCATTGAGTCCTGTGATCCTAGTTTTTTTGGGGACGGGGATGATGGTGGAGGCCTTGAAGCAGGCTGGAACGTGGCATGTCTCCAGAGAGGTGTTGAAGATGTCTGTAAACACCGGGGACAGCTGCTCAGCACAATGCTTCAGGGTGGAGGGGGAGACAGAGTCCGGGCCGGCTGCTTTGCGGGGGCTCTGCTTTTTGCAGCCACTGCCAAGGACAAGGGCAGGCTGCTACGCATCCTTCGCTCTGCCGAGAGGGTGATTGGCCGCAATCTGCGTCCCTCCAGGACTTGTTTGCTTCAAGGACCCTGAAGCGGGCGAGGAAGATTGTAACTGATCCATTTCACCCTGGACACAAACTGTTTGTGTCCCTCCCCTCTGGCAGGAGGCTGCGGTCCATCAGGACCAAGACCTCACGCCACACCAACAGTTTTTTCCCATCTGCAGTCGGGCTCATCAACAGAGCCCGGGTCCCCCACTGACTTTACTGAGTCTGTCACCCCCAGACAATTTCCCACTGGACACTCCCCTGCACACACCTCCATGTCTTATATTTAAATACACTCAACACTTTAACACTACACTTACATACCATGCACATTCTGTGCACTTTATCTTATTTTTTATATTTTGATATTCTACTGTTCAATTGTAAATATTCATTCATCCATTCTCATTTATTGCACTGCGTTTACTGTTTACTGTTAAATGTGTATTGTTAAATGTTAAATGTATGCACCTCCCGCCAGGACAAATTCCTTGAATGTTAAAACACACATGGCAATAAATGGTTCTGATTCTGATTCTGATTAATGATCCAAAATTTACCTAAAATTCAAATCATAATGGCTTTTCTATAATAGTGCTGATCAAACTAAAAAGAAGAAAAAAATGCATAAATCAATAACTGTTTTGTTTGCTCAAATTAAGTATTTGCATGATCATTTTACTACAAAATATATTTTGTATGCTCAAAATGGGATACAAATACAACACCATATTCATAGATTTTACTGAAGAAAACTTTGACTTCTATGGATTAGAGTTGCGCATTTTGGTTAATCTTGGGTTACGATGGGTTTAAGCAGGACCCAAGAGCAGTCACAGAGACGACAGGGTAGGTGAAGGAATGGGTTTTTATTGAATGACAGCTGATGATTTGCAGGGCAGGAGGTAAACGCAGTTATGGAGGTGAGGTGGCTGGGCGGCAGGGCAGGCATGGATATCCTGGGCAGAGGGAAAAGAGGTTAGTCAAGGGGAAGACATTTGTTGAATTTTCTTTTGTGGGGAAAAAGGTCAGCCAGAATGAGTTGAACTGATAACTATTTACTTTTTTATAATTTTGTAATTCATTATGCTCTTTTCCCCCCTTGTTAAACATTGCTACTGTATTCCTCTTAGCACATCCGGCGGAGTATGATGAGCACATATTAGATGGTAAGTTATGCCAAGCAGTACATTTTGCCATAGGCTTTCACCAATATTTATAGTTTTTAGCAATTATATTAAACAACTTTGATTTATTTTGCTTATGAATTACCTTCTGCTGAGAGTTCCAAAACATGACATACAAATACAGTCGAAATGTTTGTTCTAAACAAAGGGTATGTTAACACTTTACCTGTCAGGCTGTAAGACATTTCAATGTTCCTTTCCATCTTCAATAGTGTCTACTGCAAACCTAAGAACGAAGGGGGCCCAAGTAGCATTTGCTGTCTTCATCCCCGTCATCCTCCTCCTCATTCTCATCATTGGGATCTACCTCTACTTCTCAAAGTAGGTTCAAATGATCAATGAAGAAGGGAAAAAATATTGACATGTTTATAAATATTTATCTACTCACTGACAACAGATCATGATTTAGTGATTTGTGAAAAAAGCACAACGACAGATGGATGCTAATGATGCTACATGAGTGTGCCACGGTAAATAGGCAACTGTTTGGTAACATGTTAGCTAAAACAACTACATAATGGGGGTACAATCACTTGTTGTGTTGAGGTCATCTGTCCCCTAAAGTGTTTTTTAAAGATCTCTTTCCCCTCAAGATCCTTCTGTATACCATCCACCTTCACAACACCGCCATTACTGATGGCCTACACCTCTCCTTATTAGCACTGGATTGAGACAATGCCTGACTCAATAAAGCAGGAGCAAAAGTATAAATAGACACCACCTTTTACTGCCGGTTCCTGGGTGTCCTGCATGGTATATGTGATCTGTTGGTAACAACATTGGTTTCTGACCTCTTGGACTGAAGAGAGGGATTTGCAACAGAGGAGTATCCCTCTAAAAGGATGGACAGAAGTACAACAGATGTGTGGCATGTGTACAGAATGAACAACATCACAGAGTTACACATTCAATGCATATGAAATTATTCACATAATCACAAATCAAGGATTTCAGTACACAATGACAAAGAATAGAGCAGTGTGTCACCCAACCAGAACATACTGTATGACGCAGCGAAAGCAAAGATAATTCAAAATTTGATTTATTTGTCTGTTATTATTAAAGAGGTAAATTAACTTTATGAATGTTGCTGTTATTATTTGAGGATGGTAATTTTTTCCTAATAGGATTAGATTATTTCCTTCTTTGTCATGCATGTATTCTCGGTCTGTGCTCAGGGTTCAGAAGAAATCACTGCAGCTCTCCCTGTCCTCCAACTTACCATATGAAAACATCACTGGAGAATCTACATTCGACAACTCAGTTTATGAGACAACAGTGAGTCAACCTATGTCAGACTTTCAAAGCGTTGGCTAGCGTTTGCTCACCTTTGTTTAACTGGGCCTGGTGCATTATTCTACAGGTAATTTGTTCATCTCCGGTGTCCCCCTGCTCCTCATTGCTTCTCTCTCCCAATGCCCATCATCACTAGACCCTTGGTTTAAGAGAAGGTCTTTCAGCATGGCTGGTATAACCTGCTGTAGTGGCTTAGACTAAGAATGAGTTGTTGGGAACCCATTCCTCTGGCTCTTTGTATGTGGACAGTTTTTCTAGACTACTTCCTGGCCTCAGACTTGCTTTGGTAATCTGAACCAATCAACGTGGTATTATGCAACACTTTTGCACAAAACTGACATTTGGTCAATCTTAACACTGCATAGTGTCTTATCTTACAACTTTAACCCTTTCACTGTGTGTGTTCAGTTTATAAAACTTAATTGCAACATTATGGTTGCCTAAAAATGTCTTATTCCGAGTTCGGTTGTATTTAGCTCCTCCCTCCTGTGTCACTTCTGGTTCCAAACAACCAAGATGGCGAAAGACAAAAAATAAGATTACAGTAGCCAAAATGCCAAACTTGAAGCTTCAAAACCACAGTCCACATACATATTGATGACGCCACAGTCATTAAGACCACTTTGTATACACAATCTATGAGCAGAACCCACTTAAAGGCCCTAAATGTCAGTTGTAATTTACTGGTGTGGATTGCTAATCACAATTTCAATAAAGGTTGCATAGATGTGTTGGCTCACATAAGCCTGGAGGTTCTGGGGCCCTGGACATTACCAACCAGGCAGAGTGGGCAATTGTACCAGGCCAGTGTACAATATGTAATTGCAGTTCATCGGGGTTGAGTTTAGGGTCTTGCATGATTCTCTGATGTTGTGGCCCTATCTTGTTGATATTGTCTGGTTCCCTTGTCTCAAAGTCAATGGCTCTTTTTTATGTGTTTTAGGTTAGGTGAGAGTTTTACCTCAAATCTTCTCAGGTCAAGAGCAGAAAACAGGATATTTGACTGAGGATCTCCATAACTCCATAATTTCCTTCATAAAGCACAATTATGTATCTATAATTAAGAACTCTGGATATGTTAAATGTATACTGCATTCTACCAATATAGTAGTATATCCCCTTGGACTATATACTGTATTATTTATAGGGTTCAGCATCATTCCATCTAATTCAATTATTTCTTGGTGTTGAGTATCCTTTTTCTCCTTCTTTCATGCTGGCAATCCTGAAGAATAATGAGGTGAGTTAGTCCTGTTACGGCCAGTGAAACACAGGGGGAAACAGAAGTCAAACACACTACCAAACACACAGATACGGTATAGGTAAAACAGTCTTTACTTGTAGGCAGGGGCTGGGTACACGAGAAGGCAGTCAAAACTATCAAACAAATCAGGCAAAAATCAGAAAAACCAGGAACATGAACACTAGCAGATTTGATGTCTTCAGTAAGAAACACTGGGCTTGAGCCTGAAAGACCCATGCAGGGTAGGGGAGTTAGAAAGAATAGATTGAGAAATGGAATAACACACATAGTCTTTTCATTTGTTCATTTTAGAAAATGTGTGGCTTAGTCACTTGAAGTTGTGTTGCTCTGTGTTGTATAAGCAGCTCCCTCTGTGACCTCATGGGCTTATTCTCTCCACAGGAAACAAGAGAATACGAAGTTTCGATCTGAAGACAATAGTGTGTGTTTCACTACGGACAGATAAGAAGCCTGCTGGCCTTTTCAACGTCTGTCAGATTCACACCTTTAGTGACTCCCTCAACACTTCCCTGTTCTCTGTACACTGAATATGAGCCTCCCTTTATTTACCCAACAGAGACATCACGCTACCCCTGGAAAGGCTGGGCCACCGGATTATTTTTCTAGCTCTTCAACAATAACAGTTCAGCAGCAGCAGCAGTTTGTACAGTTTTTAAACCTGTGCTCGCATCCTGAGGACTTTCAGTGAAAAGTACCATCTCGGAAAGCGGAGGGAAACAATGCAGGGCTCGTGCCATTAAGTGCATATAACCTTAGATGTTACATTGTGTTATGTACATTATACACTATATGTATTCTACCACCATATTGCTTGGATTCATGGGATGTCTATCAAAAGCAAAATGTCCCAATTGAATGTCATCAAAAAATAGCATGCTTCTATCAGAGTATGCCAAAGAAATGCCCCTCGAAATTGATGAAATCTTAAGAAATTAGAATGTGCTTTGAATAAATGGCTCTTGGAGGAATATATTTCTCTTCCTGAGATCAAGATGAGAATATTGATATCTTCCTCATGTCTGTGTATCAAGTACAGAGTTAGCCTAGCTCAGCATGAAGACTGGAAGCCAGGGGAAACAGCTAGCTAAACTTAAAAAAAACACCAACACCTCTAAAGTTCAAAGAACAACGGAATCTCATCCCCAGTGTTTCCTATCAATTACCTAGACTCTGGCCCACCAAAGTCTATTCTGCCCCAGCACGGTTCCATAATTAAGCAAAAGTATTCCTCCACTTATCTTGTGGGCTGGCTTGGCCCTCCCTGTGCGCATTTTTCTCACAGCAGTGCACATCAACCGACTCTAGGCTCCGGCCATGTCAACTTTACAGCACCCCACACTGCTCATTGGGACCTCTCATCCAGTGTGAAGTGATGGAGGCCCCAGTTTTCGAGTGCAACTAGTTGCATAATAGTTGCATAACTAATAATAGTTGCATAACTATTGCATAATATATCATTGGATTATAATTATTGATCGATTAATGTGTCCATCACTTTAATGTTGCAGATTGTAATGGTCAAGCTAATTGTAACTACTTTTATTAGGCTATATGTAACAGATGTGAATAGGACAGGGAAGAAGTCAACTCAGATAATGTTTTTTCCAGAATTTATTTACTTCTGCATAAGACAATAAAACACACACATTATCTTCTGGCCTCTCTCTCTCTCTCTCTCTGCACATCCGCTTCCCTCAGCAATATAGAACTATTGTCAAGAAAACAGGACTACATTAAATCTGAATTATAACAATTCTTATCAAAACCATGAATCATGACATACAAGTGGAAAACCGCAACCCCAAATGGACAAAATAAAGAGTTAGACTGCGTGAGTTAGAGTGACTCAGCAGAACCAGGGAAAATTAAACAAAGGAAAAACACGTACTTGCAGATGACAATAAAACACACACATTGTCTTCTGGTCTCGCTCTCTCTCTGCACATCTGCTTCCTAAACACACAAAACAAAATTTACTCAGGGAAAATATATACGACAGGGCAGCCGGAAGTAGCTAATACAAATGGCGCCAAAGAGGCTTAATGAAACAGACACAAAACGTATATTTTAACCGTCTGAATGACACACAACAGGTGGACACCGTAATCGTATTACCGACCGCGTGTAACATAAATGGTTACATTTTTAAAGAATATAAAAAAATAGTACAACATAATTTCCCCTACAAATTACCCTCAGCTATAGAACGATTGTGAGGGAAAGACGGGACTGCGGAAGCTTAGGAGGCGCAGAAGAGGTGAAACTCCATTTCTGCAGGAAACAGATTTTTAGAAATAACACTAAATAAAAATGACAAAGTTTATTATTAACTCTGTTACATATATGGTAAACATTGTAATGTAACACTGGTGAATTCTCAGAGCATACAATATGGTCAACATCTTAGCTTTAAAAATTCAACATCAGAGAAACATTGTCCATCAGCTTGAAATAAGTTTGAACACCAAGCATCATTGATGTCAACACAAAGCTTACCGCTCCTCTTCTTATCAAAGTCATGGGTTCTGTCGGCGTGTCATAAAATCAAATTCAATAACTTTATTTGGGATGTGATGAAAACTTCCAAAGGAAATATAATACAACAGCAGAACAGAGTTTTAGCCTTTACAAGGTGTGGAACATATATGTGGAGAAGAGCTTGGTGGTTTCTCTGTTTCCTATTTCCTTCATTGCTCGGCTCAAAGTCATATAAACTGTTGGAGAACAATGTTAGCTAATGAAGCTACGCATTAGCTTCCTAGCAGAGACAGGCTCACAGCAGCAAGTAAGAACTGGCAAAGGCAATGTTGCACAATTAGTTTGTTTTAAGTGGGCTGTGGACATTTCATTTTCACTTTGAACAGAGCCTGACTTGCTGTTTCCCCCTTGCTTCCAGTGTTTATATCTAGGTAGGCTACCCACAAGCCCTGGCTCCAGCTCTGTGCTGAAAACTAATTGGTATCAATTTTCCCATCTACTTTCAGAACGAAGGCAATTAGGCATATTTCTCAGGATGTTACTGAACCATAGACAACATCAAATTCCCATGGGGAAGTTTTCATTTATGTTTTAGAATGATAATCTGGATTTTATACATTCATATGTCACATGCAGAGTTGCAGACAAAGGCATCTTGTTTTGTACTTGGTTTATAAGTATTGGTTTAGTGTAACACTTTTAGTGACATCCCATGTATTAAACTTTCTTTGAAGCCAAAGGAAATGTGCTCCAAGGTTTGCTGTTGCTCATATTGCCATTGCTGGTTTGGATAATGTGTCTAATTGCAGACCATTACTGTTCAAACATACAGTATATATTGTCCTATGATAATATGTATCCGAAGTGGTTTGATGAAAATAATAACCTATTTTTGATTTATGTTCATAAAGTAAGTACGTTATGTAAGCTACTTCACAAACATCTTCAATAAAAGTTGCTGTTCAGATAAAACAATGGTTACTTTGATATTGCGTCTCATTTGCCAAATCACTTTTCTCCTTAGCATTGTAGGAGAGTCAATTGTTATTTTTTGGTTCTTTCTATTGTTTTCAGGTCATATAGACACTCTCATTCTATTTCGTCCTCTCTGGCCGCCAGAGGCAGTACTTAACACTGGATGACATGTATCAACAGTCACAAGGAATGCTAAGGAACCTAGCTTGTCTGACTCAAGCAGAGGAATTTGGACGAAGAACCGCACCCAGTGGGTAAGCAGGCAATGGCCTACACTATCCAGTAGGACAGGGGCTGTTTTGAAAGGGCACAGCCCTTATTATGCTGCGTTCACACCAAACGCGGCGCGAATATTCGTGCTGTGATACAGAGTATCAAGAAACTTTATGTGGTTAATTCTCGTCATTCGTGCCTGAAAGGGGCGGGGCTTATCTCTGTGGCTTATCTCCGTAAAGCAGTACTGTTTCCGCCATCCACCATTGAACTAACCACTAGTTCTGCTTTATACTTGTTGTGGAAGTCCCACAAACGTCGAACAATCAAACGCCCCCGTGTCTGGGTTCATAATATTATCCATAGCTGTACAACTGCGTCTGAATAACGGCCGCTTTCAGAGATACTTCAGGCGGACCAGCAGCAGTTTGATTTAGCAATGGCAGGACTGACGGTGATGACGCACGGAGCATCTCAACGCCGATTGGCTTTCGCCACGCAAATTCAGCGTCATTTGCAACCATTCGCGTCTGTAAATTGACTTTGCATGGAATCTACTTGCGCAAATAATTTGCGCCGAGTTTTGTGTGAACGCAGCATAAGGTCCACCATAACAGACAAAAAGCTGCTCCGACCGCCGTATGCACACGGTGGCACCGGGCACAGAAGCTTTGACCTCTCCTCTCCCGGTGGTCAAACTGTGCAAGCTGGATAGGCATGTTGAGATACGAGCATGCCAGCAACTTTGGGAGAAACGCTCCATTAGGCCACAATGTGACACCCAAGCCATCTGAGTTCCACCTCAGCCAGGATTCACTCACCGACAGGGCGTGTAGCTCGCCTACTCTCTTCGCCGAAGGGATGGCAAGGAGAAAAACAGTCTTTGCCGAAAGACAAAGGGAGGCGTACATAGGGTGTCCAGAACCACGGACAAATCCCATGGAGGAGCCTTCGCCTTCGGATGTGTGCTTCCTGCTTTCTTACAGTGCAGACACTTTTCTGCTTGCTCTTGCCTCTGCTTGCATTTTTTTGCTAATACATTCTGATATTCTGTTTTTCTTCTGTGATAATCTTTGAGCAGCAGCTCCTGGACACTTCAAAATCACTGGGACTCTATTTCTCTGTAGATTTAACAGGCTATTGCTACTAATTCTGCTGGTTTAAAGACAAATTGCTATAGGCTACTTAGCAGCTAAGCTAAAGCTAAGTAGCAACAAGATGCCACCCCTTTCCATGGACAACGAAATGTAATGTAATGTAACTATCCCATACAAGGGCTGGCTAAGTTCATTGAAGAAATCAACAACTGGATGTGCCAGAATTTTCTTCAATTAAATAAAGATAAAACAGAAGTAAATGTTTTTGGTTCCAAGGACGAACGTTTGAAAGTGACCACTCTGCTTCAATCACTGACGTTAAAAATCTCAAACCAAACCAGAAATCTAGGTGTAGTTATGGATTCAGACCTAAACCTGAACAGCCATATCAAGACAATTACAAAATCAGCCTAGTATCACCTGAAGAATATATCAAGGGTTAGAGGACTTATGTCTCAACAGGATTTGGAGAAACTGGTAATTTATCTTCAGTAGACTTGACTACTGTAACGGTGTGTTCACATGTCATTTATCTTCAGTAGACTTGACTACTGTAACGGTGTGTTCACAGGTAATTTATCTTCAGTAGACTTGACTACTGTAACGGTGTGTTCACAGGTCATTTATCTTCAGTAGACTTGACTACTGTAACGGTGTGTTCACAGGTCATTTATCTTCAGTAGACTTGACTACTGTAACGGTGTGTTTACAGTTCTCAGTAAAAAGTAAATCAGAAAGCTGCAGCTGATACAGAATGCTGCAGCTCGAGTCCTCACTAAGACCAGGAAAGTGGATCACATTACTCCGGTTCTGAGGTCTTTGCACTGGCTACCTGTCAAACAAAGAATTGACTTGCTGCTGGTTTATAAAGCACTGAATGGCTTAGGGCCTAAATACATTTGTGATCTGCTGCTACCTTATGAATCATCCTGAGAGGCAGTGTTCAGCTTTTCTGCTCCACAGATCTGGAACAAGGGTCCTGAAAGCTGCAGGTCTTCTGAGACCCTCAGCTCCTTTAAATCCAGACGTAAGACTGTTTTGTTTGCTGTTGCCTTTAATTAAACCAGATTCAAGGATATTAAACAAGTTATGCGTCTCACTACTGCATTTTATTTATATAACTGCACTGCAACCATTATTTAATTCTGTATTTTTTGCTTTTTAACTGTTTTTTAATGTTTTAATGAATGTTCTTAATTGTTTTTAAAATCGTGTTTTCTTCTGCAATATGTTTTGATGCTTTTAATAGTTTTATGTGAAGCACTTTGAATCACCTTGTGTGAAATGTGCTATACAAATAAACTTGTCTTGCCTTGCCTTCGGGTGCTCGGAGGGCGCAGTCACTGAGCCCCTTTTAAGGACAGGGACACCAGCCTGTGGCTCCCTACAGTGTCATTGTCGACTTTAGCATGCGCCCATGAAATAGTAGCAGCTGCATACACCCTCAGGGTAGAGGGAGACCGGCCCTTGTGTAGGAGGGACTGCAAAAACTCTAGTACATTAGGCACGGGGCCCTGTACTGGGTACAGTCAGAAAACAGCCTCCAACTACATTCGTAGAATTCATGTGAATTTGCGCACTGGTATTCAGAATTGTCCTCCTGACTGGTTCCGTGTAGCCTATCGGACCCTGCAATGGCCAGACCCATAGTTTAAGGCAGCTGGGATCGGAATTCCAGATCCGACCCACTCTTCCTGTCGGGGATGCGCCATGGCGTCCCGCAGCATGGGAAACCAAATCCTGGCTGGCCATAGGGGGGCCATCAGCAAAGGTCTGTGGCCCTGTTGAGAAATGAGGAGCATTGGTAAGATCAGAGGAAATGAGGGGAAAGCATAAAGAAGACCCTCTCGCCATATGTGAGACAGGCCATCTTGAACCAGAGGACTGGTCCTCTCCCTCAAAGAGAACCAGTGGGTCGACATCTCCGAGGCAAAGAGATCCACCTCTGCCCTGCTGAAGAGACCCCAGATGCTGTGCACCACCTCTGGATGAAGCCGGCACTCCCCTGATGGAGGTTATGCACAGAGAGCTCTTCTCCGTGTTCACCCTGAGGCCCCGCAGGGTCACGTGAAAGAAAAAGCGAGTGGTGTCCTGCGCAGCTTGTAACCGTGAGGGCGTATAGATTAGCCAATCATCAAGGTACGACAGTACGGCAGTATCTTCACGACCTGTAAATTGCAAGGGTTAAAGGGCAGCCGCGGAATACCCGTGGGGAGAGAGAGTCCAAATGAAAGCACCCTGAACCAAAAATAATGGCCTTGGAAGGCAAAATTAAGGAACTGTCTGTGGTGAGGCACAATGGGAACCTGAAAATAGCCATCCTTCAAGTTGACAGACGTGAACCAGTCTCCTCTGGAGACGGCACGATGGACAGCTGCTTTGCTTGGCATGTGAAACGGTAAGACCCTCAGGAACTTGTTGAGTCCCCTCAGATCTAGGACTGGGTGCAGTCCGCCTTACTAGGAAGTAGGTTGAGTAGAGCCCCCGGGGAGCTGGAGGCTGAAAGTGACCTTAGGGGGCCGACATGGCATCCCTGGGTCTGCGAGGTGCAGGCATATCCCTGTGAAGACCAGAGAACTGCTGCCTGACCAGCTTGTACAGTCCGCTGAAGCACCTATAGAGTAGCCAAGCCGAAGAGCTCCCCAGGTTCAACTGGGACGTATGGAGGGTTCTCCTTGATGTCTCAGACAAGGGTGACTACGCCAGCTGCAACTGGCGGAAGGTCTGAACAAGGATGAACATTAGGTGCCCAAGTTCCCTCGACATACGTGCTAAATGCCTGCAGTGAAGCATCACTGAGGCTGGTGGCAAAAGTGTCGAAAGTAGTCTGCTGCAGAGAAGCTGAGAGGGCAAGCATGCAACTCCCTCGGATATTCTTCAGAGGGAGGGATAGAAAAGGTGGCAGTGGAATCTTATCATTGAAGAAGTTCATGAAGTTATTACTACTGAGGTCTATAGGAATAAACGGCTCCACAGAGCTGTGACTCTCCGTCATCCTGGCCACAATGCTAAAGAGAAACCTGGGGTTGTTCTTGTTTTTCTCTATTATTGATGATTAATAGGCTGCTCTAGCATTACTGGGTCTTCTTACATGTTGTCAGACTATCTCACCAAAACTATTACATCTTCGAGGTAAATAATCTACTTCCCACTCATCCCAGAGGTAAATATTGTACTTTTTACTCCACTACATCCTAGAGGTAAATGTTGTACTTTTTACTCCACTACATCTCAGGGGTAAATATTGTCACTAAAGTTTTGACCTGATGCGTGGAGCTCAGCTGGACATAGGTTTGTGGAGGCTGAAACAATCAATAAATCCTATAAATATTAGAATTATGAAGTTTTCTATCTGAAAGCTACCCTGAGGCGATCATATTTTGCACATTTGGCCAAACTAGAAAATGACAACAGATTACTGCCTCCCTCTGCTGGCAAGGGCTACAAATTACCCATCAGTCACAAGGCAGGGATATGTCTCGTGTTCTATCTGGTTCTGAGTAATTGTAATGGCATTTCTCATTATTATTTCTTATTATTTTCTGATTGTTTACAAGCCAAGTCTTGCTTTCTTGGATTTGCAGAGGACGTAGAGGCACCTCTGGGCTTTTTGTTGTGTTGGCTGTCAACAAGAGGTCCTCAATGATGTCCACCCACAGGAATTATATATCAGCACCATTGATGGTCAGTGGTGCGTTGAGTGTGGCCTCTCCAGAAGTCAACAACAATCTCCTTGGTCTTGCTGTTGTCCAGAAGGAGGTTGATGTCTCTGTATCACATGGTCAGAAGGCTGACCTCCTTCCTATAGTGGGGCTCATCATCCTTGGTGATGAGACCGACCAGAGTTGTCATCTGCAAACTTGACCATGTGATTGGTGCTGTAGGTGGTTTTACAGTTGTGTGTCAGCGAGGTGAAGAGCAGTGGCCCCTGTGCTCAGTGTTATGCTGCTCGAGGTGTCGTTGCCGACACGTACTGCTTGTGGCCACTCACTGAGGAAGTCCAGCAGCCTGTTGTTGAGCCCCAGCTGATCTAGTTTGCAGATGAGCTTTTATGGGTTAGGGTTAAAGTTAGAGTTAAATGCTGAAATGAAGTCTATGAACAGCATTCTCACATATGAGTATTTTGTGTCCAGATGGGTGAGAGCTGGGTGGATAAAAGTGTCAGCTAAATGTAATTTAAGTAAGGGATCTAACTTCCTTCATCACTGCCACTCACACCTTGCATAAATATGGTGAATTTATTTAATGACCCAAGATAAAAGTCAGAAACAGTATAGTGGAGGTAGTTATGGTGGTAATAATAGTCCCATTGCTATTAGTTGTCATTTTATTTGGTAGTAGGCTAGTGCAAAAAGTTGAATAAAATGGAGGGTACTGTCTGTGATAACAGAACATGTTCGCTTTAGGACCAGTAAAACGAGATTGTAATTGCAAGCAATAGGCAACAGTGGTAATAATTAAATTACGAAAGCAGCAGTAACGTAGTCTGTATTACTGGAACACATACAAGCAGAGGAATCAGTCATTCGTTGGCAAAACGGTTATCAATACAAGCAACGGTTCATATTTTCAGTAGTAATAATTAGTAGCAGTCTCAGTTAACGAATACTGCTCTACGAATGGTAAGGGTGAATGTAACAGTCTTGTAGCCAGATACAATATTGAGTGCAACCTATTCACTCCTTGTTACAGTGTATGCTCGCAATTATCTATATCCGTTCCGATGCGCATGCGCTTCCGGCGGTTCGCGGTTGCGCCAACTGGTAGAGGATGTTGCTAGCAGCCTGTGTAGATGCACAGCCTTTTTCACAACAATAACATCAACCAAATTTGCATCTCCCATACCCTGATTTGAGGATTATACGTTACGAACGCTATCGTAAACCGTGCATTGGACCGCGCCACGCCGAATATCCTTCAGTTTTTTCAGCTTTGTTGACAATGGGAGCGGAGGGGTTTGCAGATTTACACGGCTCCTTTTTGCAGGAGCAGAAACAAGAATCATGGCTGGCCAGCTAGGCCGCAGATGGATTTTGTAGCTAACAGCAACAATCTGTTGATATAAAATACTGCATGCTGGCTTGCCGCGGATCGGTAAAAGTGGTGCTCAGAAACCCGTGTCACAATTACACGATTATCGTTGATTTTTGTTGTCTTATTGGGCCCACAACACCAGCTAGGGAGACCGTTAGCTTCACAACCTTGACTGGTTTGCGTCTTGCCTTCGTAGTTAGCTCCTTTAGCCAGCTAACGTTAGCCTGTATCGCTTGGCTAGCCATCCTCTGGTTAAACACATTTGGTAAAATATATTTACTACGGGATTTACTCGAATCGTTTTGTGTTGGGAAGGTATTTGTATCGCAAATTCCTTTAGCAACGTCTGCACCTGGATGAATGTGGGACAAAATGGAGACCCCGACGATTGTGTACGATTTGGATACCTCTGGGGGCTTAATGGAGGTGAGATCGCTTTGCTCGAAGGCAAACATTAAGTGAAATGCTCCCTTATTGCTGATACATTGAAGTGCTCTGCCATCACATTAAGTGTTGTTATTATTATTGTTGTTAGCTCACCTCCCGGTGAGCTAACTTAATAAAGCGGGTTGATAATGGAGGCCTCAAGGAAACAGTAACGTTAGCGCTCTCCTCAGGCTTAGCATTGCATGGGCACAGCTGCCATATAGCTGCTATTTTTGCAACTCTTTTGACATGCCGTCTGTTGGGCAGCAGTGCTTTTTTTAATTTTATTAAAGACTTGAACAACTTTTACAGCAAATCCAAACACTTTTGGCGCCCCCGAAGTCCGAGGAGGTAGAGAAGAGGAGTCGGAAGTTGGTGAGAGACGTCCGGAGGAGCGGCAGGGCCACCAACCACGACACCTGCGACAGTTGCCGGGAGGGGGGGGATTTGCTGTGCTGTGACCACTGTCCTGCAGCCTTCCACCTCCAATGCTGGTAAGCAAAAGCTATTTGAACAAAAGAGTCCCTACGCAAAGGGATGCGTTATGTACGTAACGATTAGAGTCCGACACGGGTCTGTGCTTTCGAGTCTGCGGTAACCTAGCTGTATCCATACACTACAGGCTGAATACTAACTTTAGTTTCCCTGATGAAGTTACGTCGTGCTGCAGTCATTGCCATGTGACATGCCACTGTAAACGTGTGGATTATGTTCTCCCCCTGTTGTTATTGTATCTACTGTTTTTTCAATGACATTTAAACTGTACACATGGGCGGGTCCTCCCATATTCACTCTAAAGCCAGGCGACTGGACCTATGAGGGCGGTAGCGATCCCTGGTTAGCCTTTTGTAAATTTGAATTAGAATGTACCTTGCTGCTCAGATAACCACTTGTATGCCGAATTCATCAGCAACTATACATACAATATAACGTACCGCGAGGTTATGTTTCCGGTAAACCGGATGGCGAGGGAATTAATAGTGAAGTTTGATGAATTGGGTTCGGCGAGTAAATACTCTATGACTCCATAAATACTCAGAGTTTGCTCTATGTCGGTATCGGGTCGCTAACGTTGCCTCACTCTTTGAAGAACGTGTGCTGTTCCATGTGGCTGCTCATACAAGCAGGGCGTCATTTCAGTCGTTATTGTCTTAAATGAAAAGGCGTGTAAATACGATGTGCTGAAGCAAGAAGCGGCTACAGTTAGCTCGCTGTCAGTCGCCCTCCTGGCGCGGCTGCAGCCACTGGAGCTGCTGCTGTTAAAAAATGGAGTCGAGACTACCTCTGTTTACAATATGGCGACCTCCCTGCTCTTTTCTCTATTCCACCGCCATTTTACCAATCTTTAAATCCAGCTTTGATACAGGCGGTTTTTTTTGCCATTGTCTGTGAGTGTGTACGTCAGCGTTATGACGGTGTTTGCTGTGGACGTGTTACAAAGCTCGCCCCGGTGTCACGCGTCTCCGGTGCCGCTCTGCATGTCTCCCCGTTAAACAGCTGCATGCACGATTATTTTAACTGTGGCATTTGGAAAAGTTTAGCTGTCACTTGGAAGCGACCAGCAGAAACGTGTTATCCATATATGGTCAGGCCTTTGAATGACTCCCTCTTCACAATGTGGAGTTACACAGGGTAACTTGATGCATGTTGATCATGATCGGGAGGTTTTAGGCTGTAGTTTTAGACATGGCTTCAGATGGGTCCTGCTTGTTATACATCAGTCATTACATTGATCTCCTTCATTCATTGAGGCACTGGGTGTGTTATTTTACTTTTTAACTTTACCTTAAATGGAATATTGAGGATATTTCCTCATGTATGTTCCAGCTTTTGTAATACGAATGTGAACAATTTAAGAAATTGAGATTACATCATTGACATGTATTTTCTTTAATGAAATGCAATTGTCAATTCTAGTAGATGTGACACTGTAACATTGGAGAACTATGGGTGCATCCCAAGTCTATTAACAGCATCCCTGTTTCCCTCACTTGCATCTTTTTTTTTGCAAAACCATCCAAGGATAGAGGACGAGGATTTTTTTTTTTTATGAGACGTCCTTTTCTCTGAAGCGTCACGTGAAGCGACATCTGTTTCAGATTTTTTGTTTTTTTTCGCTGATCACAGCTGTCAGTCGGCTTTAACAGCTACAGAGAGTTATACCAGAGTTTGTCTGTAAACATTATCACTGTAACAGAATTTCTGGTCTGGACTGTTTTTAGCAGGTATTCAAATAAAAATGTGATATTATACGATCATCAAAATGATCATATATTGTTTTCAGTTGATTTAATGGTGTTGAACTACTACTTATATTAATAAAGACACAGTTATCATCACTGTCAGAGTGGAGATGTTTTCTCTGTACTCTGTTATCTGTTAATCAAAATGCATTGAGTATTTATGCGCAGTGTGTGGTATTTATACTGTTCTGTGTCCTGTTTATACGCTCAGGTTTGATTTCTACCAGCGGAATGTGTATGTCTTATTTATTAATTATATACGTCTGTATGTTTTGAAATTCTGATTGTGACATCATCATAAAATAACTCACAATATGATTATGGTTTCTCTTCAACACTAGAATAATTTTTTTAGGCTCAATGTTTTAGGTTAAACTTAAATTATATAACTCCTCTAACCCGACACTCAGGAATGATCAGCTTCACGTGACTGAATGGAAAGGACGATACATGATGTAAATAGTGTTTCCCCTCTACAGCGCTGTCAATATGGTGACGCAGAACAACTTCTGGTTCGAGCGAGGAAACAACAATTCAGATACTTGGGATGTACCCATGGTGTTGAATACACTTGTGACTAGTAATACATTAAATGTAATTTTTCTCACAGTATTGTATTCAAAATCATGATCAAAATGTTCCTCTTCACATGAAACTAGACAACATAATTGTGAAGCGTGATATAATGACTGCATAGATGAATGTTAAATGATGATGTATATTGATTTGTCTGCATTGATTATTTTTGTTTTTTTTACCTTCTTACCTAAGCAATCCACCTCTAAGTGAAGAAATGCTTCCCCCAGGGGAATGGATGTGTCACCGCTGCAATGTTCGAAAAAAGGTGAGTGGCAGGTCTTCTCTATCTCTTTTCCCACCAATGTTACTGTCATGCTGCTGGAATAAATGTAGAGAAAAGTGTTTGCTTGTGTGCTATATGGACTGATACATCTGTCTGATGGTCTTTGTTTGCTGAAATCAGAAGAGAGAGCAGAAAATGGAGCAGACCAACGGCCTTCCGGAGAAGTCCTCCTCTAAGCGCTCTGTGTCCCCAGCTGTGGAGCTGGATCTCAATGCTGGACCACTGCGGCTCGACGGCCTGCCTCCGGGGGCTGGGGCAGCAGGACCCGGTCTACGAGTGGCCCAGGTACGCCTCTTGGATCGCAGGACCAGCAGCAGGCCGAGCAGCCGGCCCGGAACGCCCACCTCCAACACTTCGTCCACCCCAACCCCATCAGAGGAGCAGAACGACGGGGAGGAGGAGGCAGCTGAGCCCGAGGAAGAAGTTCAGGGCGCAGAGCTTGAGGGTGCAACGCTATCCACGCCAACTCCACGCCTCCTCAAAAGGCCCTTTCAGCTGCTAATAGCAGCCGCTATGGAGAGAAACCCTACGCAGTTCCAGTTGCCCAGTGAGCTCACCTGCACCACTGCACTACCAGGTCAGTCAGGCATAATGACTTCCTAAACATTTACTGTGAAATTATGTTTTCAAATGTTACGGTGAAGGTGAAAAAAAAATTAAGTAAAATACTTGAGGGTGAAGGAATAATCGACTCTTCAAGGCCTGGTAACCTTTTGAGATCCTAAATCACTAATGACTACAACTATTGGAGAGCTGCTAATTTGTCATGAGAACTTAAGTTAAGCAAACAATTTTAGTCGCTCGGACCCTATTGTTATTCGGAGGGGTATTATTATTCCTCCTGATTCTTATTTTTCCTCTTTGGCCGCATATTTGGGTTACTTGTCAAAATTTGGCACGCCTGTCAGGCTTGGCGAAAATAGCGATCCGACATAATTGTGATTTTAAAAAAAAAGGCTCTCTAGCGCCCCTTAGAAGTTGTCCCGGCAACGCCGCTTGCCCAGATTGTCGGATTGACATTCACGCATGTCCAACTCCACCTGCTCTACAAAAAAGCCCCTCAGACCCCTAAGCTCCGCCTGCTTAAATTTTCTGCCATTTGGAATTATGTGGAAAACACCCTTTTTGTGGTTTTCTCCTACACGCTTGGTCCGATTCATACCAAACTTGCTGTGCATCATAATTGGAGATGTATCATCATAAATGAGTTAAAAAGTTCTGATATCTCATTGCGTTTAGGAGATAACGACCAATGAACCTCTTAGGGGCGTGTCTTGTTTTGCAATGCTCATAACTTTAAAACTATTTGTCCTAAAACCTTTCATATTGGCAGCATTTGTGCACATTGCATCCCTCAACATGCAATTAATTTTTCGTGCATTTACACAATAGGGGGCGCTACAGTAATTATGACGTTTTTTGGTGTTTATTGATGAGATTTGCATTTTTACTTTAACAAACTCCTCCGATCGACTTAAATTCTGTTCAGGAATGATC
The DNA here is from genome assembly GCA_023566465.1 of Cottus gobio. Classification (NCBI taxonomy): domain Eukaryota; kingdom Metazoa; phylum Chordata; class Actinopteri; order Perciformes; family Cottidae; genus Cottus; species Cottus gobio. The sequence continues at coordinate 4,123,377 of CM042220.1, forward strand.
TCAAGACCCGTAAGACCTTAACAGCATCAGATTGACATGCAATTTACATGACGTGGTCTGTACTTCACATAGAGAAACATGATTCATGTGTATGCTGTTTATCTGTGTTTCTGTGTGTATTTCTCTGTGTGTCTCTAGATTGTTGTAACTCCAAGGTACTTCATGCTATCGGACCAAAACGTCTCGTGCATTATGCCAGACAAGGTCTGAGCACATTACATGAAGAAATGTTTGGTTTGTGATACAGCATCGGATTGACATGCAATTTACATGACGTGGTCTACACTTCAACTAGAGAGATGTGATGCATGTGTATGTTCCCCTAGTGGCGAACAGAAATCAGCCAAACATTATCGTGTCATGTGAATCCGATGCATTTTTTCACATAGCGCTGATTTCCTTTTGCCAGGCGGCGCTTTGACTACGAGTGAAAATATCAATATCCTTGTCAATATCCTCACGCGGGGACTTTTATCAAGCACGACAAAAGAAGAAAAATAAAAAAAAAGCCCAAATTGGCCAAATTGCTGTAGCACCCCCTAGTGTTTAAATTGCACGAACTATCTTTTTTTTGTGCACATATGCTGCAAATTTGGAGTTATTAGTCCAAATAGTTTTAAAGTTATGGGTATTGAAAAACAAGACACGCCTATAAGAGATTAATTGGTCGTTATCACCTAAACGCAATGAGATATCAAAAAACGTTTGATACAGCTCCAATAATGAGCCAAAGCAAGTTTGGTATCAATCGGACCCAGCGTGTAGTACTAGTTTGCAAGAATGCGTCGGCGGTCCAACTTCTAGGGGTGCTAGAGAACCATTTTTTTTAACACAAATATGAAGTCTATATCAGATGGCTATTTTCACCAAGCCTGACATGGGGGTCCAAATCTTGTGAGATTGAGTACCCCAAAAATGCACCTAATGTACAAAAATAAGAATTAGAATAATAATAAAAATCCTAACAATTTTAATAGGGCTGTCTGAGAACTTGTCCTAACAGCTATAGCGTTACACTCCGTCTATAAACAAAACGGTACCTGTGAGCTTCTCATCTGAACCACTTCATAGTTGCTAGTACCTGCTGTATTCTGACGTTTATACTCTTTAAACACAGGTTTTATGTTGTGACATTTACTGGGAATAAAACTTTCAGCTCCATGGCAATCTCCCTCCAGCTATATAGGTTTTTGTAGTGAAATGAGGAGGTATCGTAGAGATAACTCCTCATTTCAGCTCCACCAATCAGCCGCTCCTCTATTATAAATCTTTCAAAGAGAGCAACAGGAATACATAGATACTGGGTTCTGACTACAGTCCAGCTCAAAGTTTTTGAGAAACAAAATCCAACCAATATTTGTACTGTATTGAGAATCAAATTTGAATCATGACCCCAATAAGTGAATTGTGAAATACTTACTGAAAGATTCACACCCCTAATAACAACAAAGCACCTTGATTATTAAAGTGAGCCTGGATTGTATTGAGCACTTCAGATGTCTGATAGATGACGGCATAAAGGTATCTGGTTTGGATTTCTAGGCAGCAGTAAACGAAGGAGAAAAGAGGAGCTACTAGGGAAGCCATTCAGGAGGCCTCAGCATGAGCTGGATCCCAATGGTCTGGTCCCTTTACCAGTCAAAGTCTGCTTTTCATGCAACAGGTTAGTACAAGATTACATGATTTGTATCATTATTTGCACAGAACTGAAATGTCTCATGTCTTGTATTGATTTCCTTGTATTTCCTCGAATAGGAGTTGCAGGTTGGCTCCACTGATCCAGTGTGACTATTGTCCTCTTCTGTTCCACATGGACTGTCTGGACCCTCCCCTCACAGCTTTACCTGCTGGCAAATGGATGTGTCCGAACCATATTGAGCATTTAGTGGTAAGATGCTTGGTCTTGGCTCAGAGCTGAAACAACTTTTTTGTCTTTCCAATAGAATGCTTAGTTTTCCCGTTCTACTGTTTGTCTGATGTGCAGCTGAATCAGAGGAGCCTGAGCCTATCTAGCCGCTGTCAGCTGTTTGACCATTTCCAGGACAGGATGTCCCAGCACGCTGTCAAGTTGGACTTTCTGCGTAGAGTCCATCGGCAAAACGCACCCAAGCGGCGCACAACCCACCAGCACAATAAGAGGACCATCAAGGTAGATGGGCTGCTTCAGTGTGCACAGTTGCAGTGCACAGATGGTGACACTGCAACCAATATTTCTTCAAAGGAATTATATCACAGCATCCCAAGTTGAAATTTGAGCAAAAATGTACTTGGGGGGGGGGGGGGCAATCGATACGTGTACGTATATCCCGTTTCGTTCAGAGACATCACATTGTTAGGACAAGTTTGGATCGAGCATTTTCGTTATTTCTTTCAATCACTGTTTGAACTCAGGTGCCAGATGCCATCAAATCCCAGTACAAGAATCCTCCCCCCATGCTGACTCCTGCGGGGGTGCGCCAGTTGGAGCTGGTTTGTAGCGGTATGCCTGACCACCAGCCCTCAAAGCACCCCACCTCAGAGGGTGAGCAGCAGGAGGTAAGCAGACTACAAAGAATCACAGTTTTGTTGAATATTGTTTGTCATTTTCAATCAAACATGTATACAAAGTCGGGAAAAATAATTTTAGCTTCAACTTTTTTCTAAATCAGGATGTTGATTTCTTCCTGTGACAAAAATGTCTCCATTAGATAGTACGGGGTTGTAAAAAGACTTGATGGTTGCTTCCTCTGTTAAAACCTGGTTCTGGTGTTTTAAACAGTGGCTTCAGGACGTCATCGCCCTCCAATGCAGCATCATGCGACATCTATCCATCAAGCAGAAGGTTTCATCCACAGCAACCACCCTGTCATCAGTACCAGCGTCTGCAGACTCTGTTTCTGAGCAGAAAACCACTGCTAAATCATGTATAACGTCTGAGGACATAAAAACGTCTTTTGAAAGGACTTCTTCCCCCGACTCCTGCTCTAAACACTGCAGTACACCTGATGACCCCCAGGGGGCCTCTCTATCAAGAGCAGAGCTGGGCATTTGTAAATGCAACACACCACCATGTCAAAACTGTAGGAAACACAACGGACCTCGAGCAGAGGAGTGTCAGCCACCCAAAGCCAACGGACCTGTAGACTATAACAGTACATCAGTCTCATGCAGGAAGGCTGAGCTGCAGCACAGACTGAAGCCCACCACAACACCCCCAGTCACAGCTCCTGCCTCTGGGCTGGTGAACCACATAGGAGCAGAAATGGTGAAAAAGGAGGCCGAGAGTACCACACAGGCCTGTGCTCAGAAAAACTGTCCCACTGCCCTGACAATATGGCCCCACAGTGGGGAGCAGAACCACAGGAGCCAGGCAGAGCTCCAGGAGGAGTGTATGAGCAGCGATGAAAAACCCACCTACTCCATCACCAGCAGCGCCTGCTCAAACACTCCAACTAAAAGCAACCAGGGGCGCAACTCAACCAAGCTTGGGCCATCATCTTCCCCCACTCCAGGTACACACTCCGAAACCTATAAACTGAGGCTTCCCAGGTTCATTTGAGGTTCTGTAGGGATCATAGCAAAAAATAACATATCTGGTGTTTAGAATGTGTATTTTATTTTCACTCATGTTGAAGGTCTTTAGTAATTCCATTGTAGTTGTTTGGGAGGAGGTTATGCCCCCATTGTCAGTAGCTATAACTACATAACTTGGAAGTGTGTAGTTCTCGTCTGTAAGAAGCATATTGACACTTGGTCTACAGTGGCAGCTCCACGTTTCTCCCAAACTCAAGAAACCTTGAGATGTAGAGTCAGAGGATGTTTGGGGAAAGCAGGGTGAAATGATTGAGTCCAGACCACTAAGCTTCTGATAACATGAAATATCTGAAGAACTAATTTCCCTTCGCTGTGTCAGTCATCATTCTTGCTCATATAACTTTATTTATTTTATTTAGGATAGTTGGCAAAGGTAGAGTCAGTCACAAGAATGTAGTCTGACATACTTCATCTGCCTAGTAAAACAAATGCATGTAGGGCAAATAAAAAAACAACAACCTCAAACTGTCAGCATCTACTCAGGATGTTACTACTCTTTTGATTTATTCTGTTCTTTGTGTCAGTAGTTAATGTGCTTGAGGTCATTGTTGTGTGTTGGAAAGTTAGTCTACCCACAGCAGTATGGGCCAGACTTATGTTGTTAAAAAGACTGTCTTTTGAATGACTAAAGCATGTGGAGCTACAGGCCTTATGCATCTGCAGCAATGCAACAAATTATCCTTTTGTAGAGTGTTTCTTCAAGTCTGTGGTCATTTTTACAGCCTGTTGGCTTGTTCAAAAATGTCTACTGTACACTGCTTGCCACTTTCACTGAGATACTTTATAGCCAACCATAGCTCAACAACTCCCTCTTGTGGTCAGTGACAAACATTTCACAGCTGTTTCAGGTTCCCTCAACATCATCAGTGTGATATGATAAACAGTGGGAGAAAAGAAAACAAATGGAGCTGAATATGCTGCCGTTCAATTTAGAGTTAGGAATAGGGTTGTCTTTGGTACACAAACACATTTAAATAGCATACTGTGTAGTTTTGAAATGGGTGGTTCTGCAAGTCCATATGCAAGTCTCCAGATCCGCCACAGCTGTTGATCACAAGCCGTTCCGTTCCGATCTTTCTCCTCTGCAGACATAAAGGCCAGTCCTGAACTGTTGCCCAGCACTCTCTCCTCCATCACCAACCTGTCCAGCTGCATGAAAGATCGAAAGGATGAAGAAAGAGGTAAGTTTGTTCACTCAATACTGACATCTGAATATACTGAGCCATTGTGGTATTCTATAAATGTCGTGCTGTGATGAAGCAAAGTAAGTTTGATGCTCGTTATCTATTTTTGTTTTTTCTTACTGTTATGTCATCGTTCTTGTTTATATTGTTATTTCTTGTATTGTTTGTTTTTACCATGTAGTGCCTTGAATACCTTTTTTAAAGCACTATACACATAAAATGTATTATCATTGATGGTCCTGTGTGTGTAGGGATCGAGCTGGACAAACTGGATGCAGAGATGATCAAGCTCCTGGCCTGGCAGAGGATCCAGCAGCTTTTCCCCCCCAAAGTGCCCAACACTCCGTCTCCCCCAGTCTCCAGCACTGCCCCCAAAACCCCATCCCCCTGCCCTGACAGTAAGACACTAACTTACCTCTGACACTGCTATTTGTTTGTTTTAAAATCTAATTTCTTGAGTGGATTTTATTAAGCTGCCAAATAATTTTGCATAACTGCTTCAATAGTATTTTATTGAAGATTTGTATCTGCAGTACACCTTTGAGCCTGACTGTTTATAATTGTAGCCTGCTCTTAATAGTGAGCCCTGTATGAAAGGTGTGTGTATATTTTGTTTGTCTTAAGGCCTTTTCACACCAAGAACGAAAAACTAAACCAAAATGCAGAATTTGGGCTTGCAATCTTTCTGTTCAAACCTTTGATGTTGTTGTTTTTTACTATGATTAACCTACACTTAGCTCTACACACCAGCACGGTGCGCAAGACTGTGTAGAAAAGTTAAATTGTGTGTAACACCTGAGCCACATTGCACTGGTTTTCATCATTCATGACTGTACTGAATCATATGTGTTTTATTATTATTTTTTACATGGCAAATACAAGGCTGATGGTCACTTTGTAATTGTCAGTTTATAATGCCTCCATGGCTCCATAGACAGTGAGCTCAATTACCCCCATTGTTGGTAAGGACATAAGTATGGAGTAGTTCAAAGCAGCATTGATCAAACATGGCACGCAATAATCCACCTGTATGATAATTTGTCTTTTGTAGATTCAAGGCCTTCCCAGTCGCTTTTTAATAATCTCACCCTTTATTATAGCGGACACTAATTTATTAAATCAATTTCCATATTGTTGTGAAATGAAATCAACAGATTGACATTGGCTGGCTGCAAGATATGAAAGTTTTAGATTCTGTATGGATAGGCTTGAATAGGCTTGAGATAGATGGTCTTGAATTTTGAAATTGTCGAATAATTTATTTCGCACAAATGCTCTGTGTTTGGTCTGACCTTTACTGATGAGGATAAAACTCTAAATATATTTATTTGGTCTCAGTTATAAAGTATTTACCTCGTTTCAACAATCATTCAGTAGTTTGCTCTTCTCATGATTAATCTAGAAGGACTAGAATGAGTTTGTTCGTGATGCTTTGTCATTTCCCCCCCCCCCCCCCCAGAAAAACAACACTGCAAACACTGGATGAGAGTGCCATGTAATGACTAGTATAGAGATTGTTTTTAAAGTATTTCCAAAGTCCACATGCTGAATCTCTTCCTACCAGGTCAGAAGAAGGTGCAGGCCCGAGCTGTCTTCTACCCTCTGACAGGAAAAGGAGGCGCTGTCAGCATGTGCTATAGGACGTTATACATAGGATCAGGTGAGATATGCTGATGGTATCACAGTGATAGTGCTCCTGCAGAGTGGTGTTTTAACAGGTGTACTGATGTCTTCTTTAACCCCGGTGCCTGGGTGGTGAGTGGGGTTGAGTATCAAATCTTCAAATACTTGGATACCAACTGAAATGGGTCTGTAGCACTAAATATAGAAAACTGTCAAATACAATAATTGTATTTCTTAATTATTTGAATTATGTGTTTTTATGCCATAATACTTTCAAACGTCCCAAAGTCAATGTAAACTGTATGGCATTACATTGACTTTGGGAAGGTTGAATAACAATATGTCTTAGAAAGATAATAGGAATCTGCAAAAATCCAAATCGGGAATTGGCTAAGACAAATTGCAATCTGTGCATCTCTATTAAAGACACTTTTTTTCTTTTCTTTTTTCTAAAAAACCTTTTTGTATCACTACCCTAATCAGTGTTTCCCCTACCATTTATATTAGCCCCCCCCCCCCCCCCCCCCCCCCCCCCAAATATAATGAGTTCCGCCCTGATGCACACAGACACATGTGCGCACACACACAGGTGAGCGCTGAGCACACGCTAGATGGCAACAGTAGCTCTCCTGAACCCGGAGCAGCTCTCCTGAACCCGGAGCAGCTCTCCTGAACCCAGAGCTGCTCTCCTGAACTCGGAGCAGCTTTCCTGAACTCGGAGCAGCTCTCCTGAACCCAGAGCTGCTCTCCTGAACCCGGAGCTGCTCTCCTGAACCCGGAGCTGCTCTCCTGAACTCGGAGCAGCTCTCCTGAACCCGGAGCTGCTCTCCTGAACCCGGAGCAGCTCTCCTGAACCCGGAGCTGCTCTCCTGAACTCGGAGCTGCTCTCCTGAACCCGGAGCAGCTCTCCTGAACCCGGAGCTGCTCTCCTGAACTCGTAGCAGCTTTCCTGAACCCGGAGCTGCTCTCCTGAACTCGGAGCAGCTTTCCTGAACCCGGAGCAACTCTCCTGCGAGGAGAACCCGGAGCAGCTTTCCTGAAACCGGAGCAACTCTCCTGAAACCGGAGCAACTCTCCTGAACCCGGAGCAGCTCTCCTGAACTCGGAGCAGCTTTCCTGAACCCGGAGCTACTCTCCTGAACTCGGAGCAGCTTTCCTGAACCCGGAGCAACTCTCCTGCGAGGAGAACCCGGAGTAGCTTTCCTGAACCCGGAGCAACTCTCCTGAACCCGGAGTAGCTCTCCGGAACCTGGAGCAGCTCTCCTGAACTCGGAGCAGCTTTCCTGCGAGGAGAACCCGGAGTAGCTCTCCTGAACCCGGAGTAGCTCTCCTGCTCTTGCTCAAAGGGAAACGAGCCAAAGTGCTGGTGTCTTGTACCAACAATAAGCCTGTTGGCTTCACATATTACAAAAGTACACAGAAATAAAACTAAGTCATTAATAAATACATGGAGAAATTTCTGTACTTTTGGGTAAATGTTTACGTTACGTCGCTAACAGGTTAAGCATGCGCAACTCGCTAATACTTGGCGTTTTGCCAAAAGCTTCGTGAGATAATAATAATAATAATAATAATGCATTTCATTTTTATTGCACTCTTCCTTCAAAAGAATCTCAGAGTGCCACAGTTCAGTGTCTGAGTTGCCCTTAGGTGATCAGGGAGACTGTTCCACAAGCGTGGCGCTGCCGAGCAAAAGGCCCGGTAACGCCCATGGTGCGGAGCATGGTGTTGGGGACCCGAAGGAGCGAGCGGCCTGTAGATCTGAGGGTGCAGGTGGAGGTTAGGGGAGTGATACGTTCTTGTAGGTAGGGAGGTGCATGTCCATTGATGCATTTATGGGTGAGTAGTAGGACTTTGTAGTCAATCCGGAATGAAACAGGGAGCCAGTGTAGTGAGTGGAGAATGGGTGATATGTCTTGATCGTCTTTTCTGCTGTTGCGTCTCTCAAAGCAGAAAACAGATCTCAGCTCAACAGCGTTTTAAAAATATTTGTAGGGGAAAGTACCTCACTGCAGCCACGAATACTGATAAAACTTGATGGCTCATATATATCTGCACTAATTCTGTATTGTTTTGCAAAAAATAATTAGCTTATTGTTTTACACAATAAGCTATTTAGTAGTAACTAAATAGTAATAATTTTTGCACAGATAGAACTTTTTTTCATTGTTCTAAGTGATTGCAATTTATTTATTTTTTGATCAGATGGAGCAATCCAGTTTACTTGAAAGTGATTACAATTTAATTTATTCTATTATTTATAAAAGCACAGATGGAGTCACAAAATGATGTTATTTACAGAATAAGTTTGAGAACACTGCTGTAAGTGTTTGTGCCAGTGTTGTTGTCGTCGTCGTTGTCCCCACCTAAGGCTAAGGCTGTAAACCTAGAGGAAACACTGCTAATAATGCGCAACATTGGTCAAAAATGATACTTATGTATTCTCTATGTAAGTTGATAGGAACCTTTGAGTTCTTTATATATTTGGAATATAAGGAGCATATATTGTTTAAATACTTTTTCCCTTTTCTACAACTTCTTTGTTTTTCAGAATAGACTATGAACATCATTCTGTAAAAATGTAGTTCTGTGATTAGTTTTCTCCACTAGAAGGACATCCTAGTGGGCCCTGCATCACATTTTCTCGACTAGAAGGGCACCCTAAAAGGCCCTGCATCATGTTTTCTCCATCGGCAATTACTTTATGAACTCTCAGACAGAGCTTGTGACCTTATGGGGGCTTATTTGTCTTAGCCATTATTTGATTTTTCCACAAAACTGTAACTCACTAATATTCTAATGTTTCTGTAAAGGTGCTGACATGGACGTGTGCCTTACAAACTATGGTCGTTGCAACTACATATCGGGGAAACACGCCTGTATTTTCTACGATGAGGTATGGGCTTTTGAACTGTTGTGCTGCCTAAATGTAGACGTATGTTATTGTTCTTTACCATATTTCTCCACCTCTTTCTACTAGACACATTAGGTTCTGTTGTTGGATCTAGTGTACATGGATTCTGTGTGTGTCCTTTTTAGAATACCAAGCATTATGAGTTGCTTAACTACAGTGAACACGGCACCACAGTGGACAACGTCCTCTACTCGTGTGACTTCTCAGAGAAGGCCTCTCCATCTCCACCAAGCGGGCTGGTGGCCAAAGTCCAAGGCATCATACGTTAGTACATCTCATTCTCACACTCCAGTATTCATAGAATGTGCAGTTCCAGAAAAGATTTAATACTCTGCTCTTTCAGTGTCAAAAAGAAAAGTACTTTGTACTGAAAGCAAGTTCTCCCTGTGTTTTCGGTCCAGGTCGCAGTAAGAAGCGCGAGGATGACGAGGGTCCCAGCTCCGTGGTGGGTTTGTTGCCGGCTGGTGGAGTGATGAGCAGCCAGCCTCAGGGCAGCTCCGAGCTGTCGTGCAGCTGTAAGGCGAGCAGCTCCAGCCTGATTGGAGGCAGTGGGGCGGGTTGGGAGGGCACGGCCCTGCTCCACCATGGCAGCTACATCAAACTGGGTTGCCTCCAGTTTGTCTTTAGTATCACAGAGTTTGCAAGTAAGCAGCCCAAAGAGGAGCAGACCACAGCGCCTGCCGCCAGCTGCAACAGCAGCAGTGTGGCCACCACCACCACCACCACCATCACACAACTCCCTAACACTGCCACAGTGAGCAGCCCCTCCAGCCAGGATGAGGCCGACACTGAGACTGTCTTGTCCCACCAAGTGCCCGTACTGCGCTCCGACCCTATTCCATAACCTGCACAGGAAAACCCACCCACCCTCCTTTTTGTTTTGAAACTTCCGAGTCACAATGAAGGGAAAGTTGCACAGCTGGTTGGTCAACCGGGAAAAAGTTTATTTTTTCATTTTTAATGGTTTATGTCTTTGCATGAACTTGAAGTATTATTGACAATCTCTTGTTTTTTAATGACTGACCAGTAACCCTATGTTCACTTAAGACCGTTAAGACTTTAAGCGAATATTATTTACCAATGCTCAACTTTTCTTTTGCCAGTATATTGGTCATGTATGGTGTAACATTATTTTGTCAGTCAGCTCATTTAGCACAAACCTTTTATTTTGTAGTATTGAATTTCATACATTCTACTTTCTGTTGCTACTTTTGCACCATAGGTAGCTATATCTATATGAAAACATACATGCTTACACACTATAATATGTATATATAATGTAAATATATATATATATATATATATATATATATATATATATATAATTCAGTGTTTCTCAATTGGAGAAACATTGGATATCATGTAGATTTACCATTGTTTGGTTTTTAACTGTACAGTTCATAGAATTTGTGATACTGTGTAGAGTACCAGAAGTTTTGTGATAAAGCTTGTTCTTAGTCTGTACTTTCCGCTGTAGTCAATCTGTAAATATCATCTTGTTTTAGCACTCATTTTAACATCTTGTGCTGCTTTGTATATAAGCACTCTTAGTCTGTACCTGCTCGTCTGTTCAAACGTGTAAATACAGAAAGATTTTCTAAGAACAAACCCAAAGGATTTGTGTCCTCAGTTATTTTTTGGGCTTTTGTAGGGCCACTATGGACTTTGCGTTCCCGGCACTGGTAAAGCAGGGTTCCCACGGTACCTGGAAACCATGGAAAACATGGAATTTATTTTTTCATTTTCCAGGTTTGGAAAAGTCATGGAAACTGAGCAAAAGTGAACACTTACATGGAAATTGAAACAGTTGTCCTGGAAAATTTTATTGGATGATGTGTAAAATAGTAATAAAATGAAACTATTGAGCACAGAATTAAGATGAGTTTATAAAAACCCTTTACATGTGAACAGCTTTTACTGTAGATAGAAATGGATGATCCCATGTAGAGCATGCTCTTGGCATCCTATCTGGTATATTGGATGTTGGAATTTGATGCAGGCAACCTGGTGATATGGACTTTAAAAGTATAGTTTCGGATTGGTGGACTTCGGGAATAATAACCGAGAAACGTTACTCGCGATCTCAATAGAAGGGTCAAATACATGCATTTCCCAGCCAACATGGGAGCCTTGACATCTACAGTGAAACTTCTTATGCAAGTTTATCCTCAAATGTAAGTAGCTGTGTTTTAACTGTGTGGTAAACCTGGGTTTATCAACATTAGTTAGTAAGCAGTGCAATCTTGCTAACTAGCTAGCTGCAACTTGCTAGCTAGCATCTTACACTAGAATTGTTGAGGTAATTTTTGCCTTGCTTTTAAAATACTAGAACTATGTTTGATCCCCATATGTATTTCACTCATTGACTTTTCCTAAAACCGTGTTATTCACCACATTTAGGGGAGTTTGTTTAGAATTTGGATTCATTAATGATGGTTACCAAGCACATGCAGTGTGTGAGCAATCTTGCTAGCCAACTTTCAGCTTGCTAACTAACTAGCTAGTGTTGGCTAGCTTGCATTGCTAGCTAACTACCAATACATTTTCACATTAGGCTGTGACATTACTTCTATACTAGTTGACATGACCAGTCTAGTCTTGATCAATTTTGTAACATTCATTCTTATATCTACTTTTAGCTATTTTGTGATTTTTCGTTTTTTTCTTTAAAAAAATGATACTACTAAATAGGAACATTTGGGGTGAGACATTTTTGAAAAATCATTGATCATGACCAGACTGATTCTATACATCTATACTGTTAAGCTAAGCTGACTAGTGAGGTTGCTGTACTGAGGAACCACAGGGGAACCAGCCTTATGTTTTCCCTTTTAGGTTCATTAGTTTGATTTACAAAAGCTTTTACAGAGTAAGAGTAGGCATACTACCCCTTCTACATAAGACTCATAATCTCAAATGTGTGATGCATTAGGAGTGAGTGACAATGACACGCTGCAGATTCAAGTCCTATTGGAAAGATGACTCCCAATACAAGGACTGGATTGGAGAGGTACCAGGAGATGTCCACAAGGCTTATTGCAAGTTTTGCCGCAAGTCATTTGACATCAGCAATATGGGGGTCGCTTCCCTCAAGAGCCATTCAAAAGGACAAACCCACACCAAGGTAGCTGGACAGCTAAATAATGAAAGAAGAATGACAGATTTCTTGACTACAAAAACAGGAGAGGGAAGAAGCGGCCCAACAAGCCAGGATAACGAAAGTGACAGTCAGGTGCCCAGTACCAGCAGTGAACAGCCTACGGAAAAAGGCTCTGGAGCTCAGGGGAAAACTTTTTTTTCAAGCCAAGCTGTATTTGAAGCAGAGATTCACTGGGTCATGAAGATGGTCAGGTCACACTTCTCGTTCAACTCCAACTCTGACATTTCAAACACATTTGCTCAGATGTTCCCAGACAGCGAAATTGTCAAACAATTTACATGTGGCGCAACAAAATCGGCTTACCTTATATGTTTTGGCTTGTATCCTCATTTTAAAGAGCAGCTGATCGAAGACGTAAGAAAAGCAAAGTGTCATGTAGTGTCTTTTGACGAATGCCTTAACAAAGTGACACAAACAGAACAGATGGATATCATTCTGCGCTACTGGAGTGAACGCGAAGGGAAAGTAGCTGTGCGTTACTTCACTTCAGAGTTCCTAGGACACACACAGGCAGAGAAGCTCATGGAGGGTATCAACAGATCCCTGTCACCTCTGGACCCCAAGAAGCTCCTGCAAATATCGATGGACAGCCCTACAGTGAATTGGAAGTTCTTAAAAATATTCCAAGAGGACAAGAGCAAAGAGGACCCAGATGCACCAAAGCTCATCAACCTGGGAAGTTGTGGTCTGCATGTTGTGCATGGAAGTTTCCAGACCGGAGAAAGGGAAACAGGTTGGAAAATCGGAGATGCGCTGAGAGCGCTTTGGCAGGTGTTCCATGACTCGCCAGCAAGGCGAGAGGATTTCAGTGAGCTGACTAAAACGGCAAGATTTCCTCTGAAGTTCTGTGCCACTCGATGGGTTGAAGACTTGCAAGTTGCTGAGCGGGCAATCGAAGTGTGGCCAGCTGTGACGGCGTACATCCACAGCCACAAGAAACTTCTGAAGAGTAAAGTGCCAACATCTGCGTCCTACTTGACAGTCAAGAAGGCAACCGAAGACCCTCTTTTCCTGGCTAAACTTGAGTTTTTCGCTTTTGTTGCAAGACAGCTGAAGCCTTTTTTGGAGGTATTTCAGACAGATGCCCCAATGGTGCCATTCTTGGCAAAGGAGCTCCAAAGCACCCTGACAGGCCTGCTGTCATGCTTTATCAAGAGAGAAGAGCTGGCAAAGATCAAGACACCTCTCCAGCTCACTAAATTGGACCCCCAAGAGAAGCAAATCCATGTCCCACTCAAACACCTGGACATAGGATTTTCAACCAAGCAGGCTTTGCAGAAGGCATCTGAGAAGCTCCAGGAAAATCCAGTGAAAATCGTGGAGTTCAAAAAAGAATGTGTCTCCTTACTCGCAATGACCTGCAAGAAAATGATGGAGAGAATCCTCTCAAGTATCCAGCTGTGCGGCATATGAGGTCCCTTGACCCTGTGATGATTGTGACAGAAACCGAAAGTGCAACAGCAATGTTTGAGAAACTCCTTCAGGTTCTCCTCAATGCTGGATGGTGCCCTGCCACAAAGTGTGACAAAGTCCTTTCTCAGTATGAAGCATTCTCACTCAATGTCAACACAAACCACAAAGCAGAGTTCCAAGAATTTGTTTACAGCTGCAGACTGGATGAATTCTTCGGAAGATATCTCAGTGGCAAAGAAGAGTATGCAGAACTGTGGAACATCATGAAATGTCTCTTCACGCTGTCTCATGGACAAGCTGCAGTAGAAAGGGGGTACTCAGTTAACAAGGATATGCTTGTTGAAAACCTACAGGAGAAGACGCTAATAGCAATGCGCTGGGTCCACGATGCAATGGCTGGGCACACAGATGAAGCTCTTCCAAAAGACCTCAAGCAACACTGCAGAGGAGCAAGGACAAGATATGAGATGTTTCTGGAAGACCAGAAGAAGTTGAGAGAGCAAACCACCAAAGAGAATTTGGTATTTTGGTATTTTGATATGCTACTGTTTCAATGTAAATATTCATTCATCCATTCATCCTCATTTATTGCACTGCGTTAACTGTTAAATGTGTATTGTTAAATGTTAAATGTATGCACCTTCCCGCCAGGACAAATTCCTTGTATGTGTAAACATACATGGCAATAAATGGTTCTGATTCTGATTCTGATTCTGATTCTGATTCAGAAGAAAAGAAAGGAGCTCTGCCAGGAAATCCAGAAAGTAAAAACAAAGCGTCAAAAAGTAATGACAAGCGCAGAAACAATGGAGAAAGAAGCACATGAAATGGCAGTCATGGCAGAGAAGAAGCACAATTTTACACTGCTGGCAAAATCAAATGCCTATCGGAAAGGGGTCGCTGATAAAAAGGAAGAGGTGGCAGCTCTAGACAAAGCCCTGAAAGAGCTGCAAGAGTCTGTCAATAAGTTAAAGCAATGAGGTATGTGCAATAGCCTTTATGGATGTATGAAAGATTGTAATATTTATTGGTCACCCTCCTAAAGACAAATATAACACCATTTTAGCTTATGGAGATGACCAATTTTAACTCAAAATAACATTCTGTTTCAGATCTTCAGACTGTAGAGAGGAGGAGGAAGAGGAGGGGGAGAAGCCAGGAGGGCACAGAAGGAAAGAGGGAGGAGGAAGAGAAAAGGGGAGAAGATGAAAGAGGAGGATAAGGGAGTAGAGGATGACAGAGGAAAAGGGAGAAGAGTGGAGAGGAGTTGAGATGAATAGGAAGAGAAGACAGGAGCGGACACGAGAGGGGAGGTGTGGAGAGAAGAGGACAGGATGAGATAGGAGAGGAGTGGAAGAGAGAACATATATCAATCCCAGTGCTCATGTGTCTCAAAGTTCCAGTTCAATAAATTGTTCATCTACAGCTTGTTGCATTATTTCATGCATTGATATTATCATTAAGACTGTGGCAAGGTTCCCCCCTGCCCGTGGATCCGTGGCTCCCACATACACACCGGACTCGTTCATTCGTGGGTTCAACATGCTTTATTCAACACAACACTCTGTCTCCGACTCCGCATGTCACCAACCACCCCTTTTCCCTCTTCCTGCCGGCTTAAATAGCCCGGCCTTTGCGCGCTCATTGGGCCCAGCTGTCGCCCGTAACGAGCTCCAGCTGATCCCAACGAGCGCGCTTCTCTCTCCCCTGTCGCAGGTGCGCCAAACCACGCCCCTGCCCCACATATCCCCACCGCCCGCTCTAGGCCGGGTGCCACCGGCCTAGCCAACTCCCCCCCCCTCCCCTCCATGGGGGCCGGGCGAGGGAGCCAGCCGCAGCCTTCTGCGCCCCGGCCTATGGACCCCCGCGCGGGGCCACGGCTAATACGCCCGATGCCAACGGGTGGCCCGGGCGTTGGCATCCCCCCTCTGGTGGGTCATTGGGGCGGGACGTGGTCCGGACGGCGGACGCACTGGCGCCCCGGGGTTCTCGGCGCGCCTCCTCCCCCGGGACAAAACAGCCCCCGTCAGCCGCCCGCCGCAGCCACCTGCAACACAAGAGAGAGAGAAAATTAGGGGAAGTACAACCCAGTCGGGGCCAAATTGTCCCCGCCCCCGTCGGCCAGCTGAGCCCCGGCGCGGGGACACGCCGCCTGCGCGGCCTTCAGCCTCCGGCCCAGCTCCCGGATTGTCCGCTTATCCCTGAGCCGGTCCTCTACGGCCCATCGGAGTTCCCCCCATAGCCGCATGTTTTCCCGGCGCAGCCGCCCTGGGTCGCTGCGCCTGCCGTTCTGCCGGCCGCTTCCGCCGGACTGCCGCTGGTACCCCGGTCGGCCCTCTTCCCTCTGGCCGAAGGCAACCAGCTGGCTCCGGGGTGCCGTCCGGTCCCGCTCGTCAGCCCGTGCCCGCCGCTGGCACCGGCGCTTCCGCCACCATCTTCGGCCCGGCATGGACCGGCCCGGGATTCGCACCCCCTGGTCCACCTCCATGACCGGGCAGTCGGCTTGCCGGTGCCCCGGCTGCCCGCAGGTCCAGCACGCCGGGGGGGTCCACGGAGGGCTCCCCGCGTCCAGCCGGGCGTGCCCGGTGTTCTCGGGCTCCGGCGTCGGCTCCTGCCGGGCTGGTCCTGGTTCCGGCCAGATGGTTCGGCGTCCCCAGGTCTCCCTCATCGGCCACCGCGGGGACCACTCGACGTGCCCCGGAGTCGGAGCCCAAGGCCCTCCCCGGCGCGCTGGTCGTTTCTTCGGGGTCGGCGCCGTCTGCCTCCGTCGCGCCGGCTCTCTCCGGTCCGTCGGCCCCAGCGGCGCGGTTTGTTGCGCCGCGTCCGCCCGGGGCCCCTCGCCGGTTTGCACCGCTCTTTCTTTCCGCGCGGGCGCGCCGGCGGTCTGGAGCGCCACCTCTCGCCGCAGCACCTTGCCCGTCTGGGCCGCCGTCTCCCTGCGCGCGGTCGGGCCCGCCCGGCCCGGCACCGCCGTCTCCTCGGGCGACTCCTCCGGCAGGCCCAGGGCCCGGTAGTCCTCAGCCAGGGTGGCAGCGGCCACCAGCCCCCGCGGCTGGCGGTCCCGGACCCAGGCGGCCATCTTCGGCGGCAGTCCCTCGGTGAACTGGTCGGTAGCCACCAGCTCCATCACCTCCTCGAGGTTCCCGACCCCTTCCGGCCGCAGCCACCGTCCCGCCTTGCGCCGCACCTCCTCCGCGAACTGGTAGGCCGGGACCCCGGACCCCAGTCGCAACGCGCGGAACCTCCTTCGGGCGTCCTCCGGCGTCCCCGTCTGGCGTACCTCCGGGACGTCGGCCCCCTCGCGGTTCTGCGCTCCTCCTGTTGGTGCCGCCGCAGCTGTTGCCGCGGCCCCGGTGCCGCGCCGTCTCCGCGCCTTGCCGCGCCGTCCCTCCGGGGCCCCTTCCGGCCCGAGCGCCATCACGGCGCCTACCGGCTTGCCCCCTCGGTCCGGCCTCAGCGGCGCTCGGTCCTCCGGCCGTTGCGCCAGCCACGCGATCCACTCCTCATAGGACTGGTCCCACAGCCCCATGTTGGGCGCCACTGTGGCAAGGTTCCCCCCTGCCCGTGGATCCGTGGCTCCCACATACACACCGGACTCATTCATTCGTGGGTTCAACATGCTTTATTCAACACAACACTCTGTCTCCGACTCCGCATGTCACCAACCACCCCTTTTCCCTCTTCCTGCCGGCTTAAATAGCCCGGCCTTTGCGCGCTCATTGGGCCCAGCTGTCGCCCCGTAACGAGCTCCAGCTGATCCCAACGAGCGCGCTTCTCTCTCCCCTGTCGCAGGTGCGCCAAACCACGCCCCTGCCCCACAAAGACATAATCTCTAAGCATTTACAATGTAGACTTGACTGGCACATCTTAATCAAGTAAGTAGTCAGGTGTCCTAGGGGGTTGTGTGTGTGTGTGTGTGAGGGGAGGGGGGCCCGGAGGGGTGCGCGGATAGGGGCAGAAAGCTTCAGGGGCCTATAGATCATCACTTAATATGGTACCTGGAAAATCAGGAGGTAGCATGGAATTGTTTTTCAAGGCAAGCGTGGGAACCCTGTAAAGGTTATAAGGGAAACGGAGTATTAAAAGTGTTTTGTGAAAGTCTTGTGATTAATGTAATTTTGATTGAAAAGGTCAGGTAACGCAGAGAAAGTAGATTGCAGAAGTTATGGCTGGTTTAGGGCAGACAGTGGAAGTGCTTTTTGACACCTGGGCTGGTTTTTAGAAAGTTAAGTAGAATTCTGTCCTTTTACTGCATAATTTGTGTGTGTTCTTAAAGTTAACGAATCGGATGGATAAGTTCAACCTGGACCCTATTTTACCATAAAGTGCCGTAACTTGGAGTGTGGCTGTAGCTCATGGGAAGAGTGGTTGCTCTGAAACCACAAGTAGCCTGTTCAATCCCTGGTCTCCATAGTTTGCTTGTCGAAGTGTCCTTGAGCAATACATGAATCCCCAGTTGCTCCCGGGCGCCTAATGGCAGCACACTGCTCCTTGGATGGGTTGAATGCAGAGACCAAATTCCACAAGGGGATTAATAAAGGGTTCCAGGGTGCTGGAAGGGAGGCTCCGACCGTTTGTCAAACCTCCGATTCAAGACAAACAGTGCGGGTTTCGTTCCGGCCAACTCTTTACCCTCTCAAGGCTACTGGAGGGGTCCTGGGAGTTTGCCCAACCAGGCTACATGTGCTTTGTATAGACTTGGAGAAGGCTTTCGACCGGGTCCCTCTGGGCTTTTTGTGGGGGGTGCTGCGGGAGTATGGTGTGCCGGACCTGTTGCAACGGGCCATCCGGTCTCTGTACGCCTAAAGTAGGAGCTGTGTACGTATTATCAGTAGTAAGAGAGACACGTTCCCGGTGGGTGTTGGCCTCCGCCAGGGCTGCCCTTTATCAAACTTTATTTTTTTTTTAACTTTGGTTTGTGACTTTCATGGACAGGATATCTAGGCGCAGCCGGGGGGCAGAGAACGTCAGGTTCGGGGATCTCGGGATAGCCTCTCTGCAATTTACTGGTTGGTCGTCCCAACCCTCACCTATGGTCATGAACTTTGGGTCGTGACCAAAAGAACGAGGTCTCGAATACAAGAGGCCGAAATGAGTTTCCTCCGTAGAGTGGCCGGGCTCAGTCTCAGAGATAGGGTAAGGAGCTTTGACGTCAGGAGGGAGCTTGGAGTTGAGCCGCTACTCCTTTGTGTCAAAAGAAGTCAGCTGAGGTGGTTCGGGCATTTAATTAGGATGCCTCCCTTTAGAGGTTTTCCAGGCATGTCCAACAGGTAAGAGGCCCCGGGGAAGACCCAGGACACGCTGGAGGGATTATATCTCCCAGCTGGCCTGGGAACGCCTTGGGATTTCCCAGAATGAGTTGGTAAATGTTGTGGGTGAGAGAGAAGCCTGGATCAGCCTGATTGACCTGCTGCCACCGCGACCCGACCTTGGATAAGCGGATGAAAATGGATGGATGGATGGATTAATAAAAGATAATTTAACGAGAGTGCTGCAGCTGCAAATGGGTCTGCAATGTATGGCCACTTAAAGTGCTTGTGTCTGCCACTGACCGGTTTAGATTGTTAAGTGTCTGACAACATTATGGAGAGGACCATACAGAGATACAAAACATGTTCCTTTACCTCAAATTTTCTGTTTATTGTGACATGTGACTTGTAGTAAGACTCGTTATCTATTATAGAAGATTCAATTCAGTTTATTTTGTATAGCCCAAAATCACAAATCCAAATTTGCCTCTGAGGACCTCACATCGGATCAGGAAAGAAACCTTCGGGAGAGCAACAGAGGAGGACCCCCTTCCCCGGATGGACAGAAGCAATAGATGTCATGTGTACAGAATCAACGTAACAGAGTTACAGCACATTCAATGAATATCACAGAAATTATTCATGTAATGAGTAGTAGGCATGGACCACAATCCAGATAACCACGATCCATCTCAGCGGCCGGTCAACACCGGCCGCAGGTTCATCGAGGCTTCATCGTTTACATATACAATCTCAGATCGACCTGATAAATACGACTTAAACCAGCTTAGTGCGGTACCTTTAATATCACCTGTTCTAGTCTCTGTAATAAGATGCCATGGTCACTGGTGTTGAACGCAGCACTAAGGTCTAACAGGACCAGTACCGAGACAAGTCCCCTATCTGATGAAACTAGAAGTTCATTCGTTAATGTCACCAGTGCTATCTCCGTGCTATGGTGCTTTCTAAATCCAGACTGACAGTCCTCAAATAAACTATTGCTATGTAAAAAGTCACACAACTGATTTGCAACTACTTTCTCCAGCATCTTAGACAGGAAGGGAAGGTTAGAGATAGGTCTGTGGTTAGCCAACACCTCTGGATCTAGAGTTGGCTTCTTAAGAAGAGGTTTAATTACAGCCACTTTGAAAGACTGTAGTAAAGAACCATTGATAATATCCAGCAGAGAGGTGCCAATCAAAAGCAAAACCTCTTTGAGCAGCCTCGTTGGAATGGGGTCCAGGAGACAAGTAGAAGATTTAGAAGCAGAAACCGTTGAAGACAATTGGTCAAAGCTGGAAAAGGAAAAAAGCCATCCAAACACACATCAGTGCCCACAGCCGCCTCCATGGCCACTCCACCTGAGGATAGACCGTCAGTGGCCGAGGGCAGGAGATCGCCTATCCAGCCTCTAATTGCCAGAATCTTGTCATTGAAGAAGTTCATGAAGTCATTACTACTAAGGTCTGTAGGAATACACGGCTCCACAGAGCTGTGACTCTCTGTCCGCCTGGCCACAGTGCTAAATAGAGAAAAACAAGAACAACCCTAGGTTTCTATTACTGATAAGTAGTAGGCTCCTCTGGCATTACAGAGGGCTTTCTTGTATGTTCTCATACTATGTCGTCAAACTAACCGGGATTCCTCTAGATTGTTGGAACGCCATATACCTTCCAGCTTCTGTGATGCTTGCTTCAGTATGCGGGTCTGAGGGTTATACCATGGAGTGAGCCTCCTTTGTTTGATGATCCTCTTCTTTAGAGGGGCTATTGAGTCCAGTGTCATTGTCAGGGAGCCAGTAGCACCATCGACGGGATAATCAATCTTGGACGGACTCATGTTAGAACAGGAGTCCTCTGTTATATTGAGACATGGTAATAATCAAATACAGAAGGAATCGCTCATCCTCGGGTCAAAATGACCCTGTGTACCTCTCCCCAAACCCCGCTACGCGACGAAGCTTCTCGAGCCCCAGTTGAAATGTTCTTGAGTCTGAGTTTGCTGACAGTAAATGTTTTCAAGCCCACATTGGCTCAAACTCCCTGATGAAAGTTCTCGAGTCCACGGTGGCTCTTGATAAGTCAACTGCCTCGACTTCATGCCCTTGATGTCAGTGGTAGGTGTGGAGGTTATATCATCTGCGAGGTAGTTGTCTTTACTTTCAAAAATACTCTAACGCGCATTGGGTGGACAGTGGGCTTGAGATCGAGTGGGCTACAACATGAAGCTTCTCGTTCATGAAGTGGTTCACTTTACTTTCAGAAACATATTTTGAGTCTACTTTCAAAAATATGTTTGACTCTGATGTGCGTTGGGTGGACAGTGGACTAGAGATCGAGTGGGCTACAACACAAAGCTTCTCGAACCCGAGTTGGCCACCACCATGAGGCTTCTGGAACCCAAAGTGGCTCAGGACTACCTGAAGAAAGTTCTCGAGCCCACGGTGGCTCAAGACCCATAGGTCCAGAGGTTTGCAAGATGGTTGACTTTACTTTCAAAAATATGTTTTGACTGATGTGTGTTGGGTGGACATTGTGTTCGCGATCGAGTTGGCACGACCCCTCTGTCTAGACAGAAGGCTTGGATTACGAAAAGCCAAAATGAAAAGACACACACACACAGTAGTGGGCAATTACACATTTATATACATACATCCACGGGGAGTGGGAGGTTAAAGAACTATTACTAATACAATCTGTCAATGATATCTGTCCAGATATCTTTGGTACCCTGTGTCCAGTCGTGTGCTGCTCGTGGTGCTGTTGCTGACGGCGGTGCTGACGGCGGTGCTGGTCGCCACTCTGCCAAAGTCATCATGACTGCACGTCGTTTAACCAGAAGTCAGGTTCTTGATTGCGGTGCCAGTGCTGATTGTGGTGCTGGTGGCGGTGCTGGTCGCGGTGACGGTGCTCCTCTCCCCCACTCTGCCAAAGCCATAGTGTCTGTGCGTCGTTTAACCAAAGGTCAGCTTCTCAATTGTGCTGGTGGCATTGGTGGTGGCCGCGGTCATGGTGGTCGCGGTGATTGTGGTCCTCTCTCCCACTCAGGCAAAGCCATCGTGTCTGTGCGTTGTTTCACCAAAAGTCAGCTTCTCAATTGTAGTGGTGGTGGTGGTACTGATCGTGGTGGCGTTGCTGGTGGCATTACTGCTGGCGGTGCTGGTCGTGGTGGTGCCAAAGTCATCATGACTGCGATTCGTTTCACCAGAAGTCAGGTTCCCGATCTGCGGTTGTCTCAGAAGCTCAGCAACAAACATGTGATGACGACGAGGAAGAAGAAGATAACGAGGATGACGATGGGGCGGAATGCGACCCAATGGATGCATCGTGTTCAGACGAAGAAGAAACCACAGCCGCAGCAGCTGTCACCCAGAGAGGCGAAAGACAGACCTTCGTGTCAAAAGACAGAGAAATATCATGGTCCTCAGCAGCATACGACCAAGAGGGATGCACAGTGTGAAATGCTACACTGATGACCCCTGGGCCAACAGCCTACGCTACGTCCTACACCTGTGACATTGCCTCGACTTTCTGCATGTTTTTCACGCCAGCCATAGAAAGAATCATCCTGGAGATGACAAATCTGGAGCGCTCGCGAAAATACGCCGACAGCTGGAAAGGGATGGACGAGACTGACCTGCACGCCTACATAGGGCTGCTGATCTTAGCAGCCGTATACAGGTCCCGGGGTGAGGCTGCCGATAGTCTATGGGACGCTGAGAGCAGCAGGGCCATATTCTGTGCCACAATGTCACTCAAACGCTTTAACACTGTGGGCGGGGGCGTGGCTAGCGCGCCTGCGGCACACAGAGAGAGAGAGGGACGCTCGTCTGGATCAGCTGTGGCGCTCTGGTTGAGGCACAGCTGATCCAGATGAGCGTGGGATTGCGTGGGCGGGGGAGGGAGCTATAAGAGCTCCCAGAGCCACGCAAGGGGAGGAGAGCTAGGCAGGGCATGTAAATACATGTGTGGAAAATGCCTAATAAAAGTTGTAAAAGGAGAGAACTGGTGTCGTCGCTATGTCTGGAGCTCCATCAGGCCCACGGTATAAAGGACCCTTGCCACAAACACGTACTCCAGGCTGCTACGCTTCGACGACCGCGAGACGAGAGGCGCGAGACGTGCACCTCCAGTCACCAGTCCGTCAAGCTCCTGAAGTTTGCGGATGACACCACCCTCATTGGACTCATCTCTGGTGGGGATGAGTCTGCCTACAGGTGGGAGACTGACCACCTGGTGACTTGGTGCAGCCAAAACAACCTGGAGCTCAACGCTCTGAAGACAGTGGAGATGGTTGTGGACTTCAGAAAGATCTCAGCCCCACCAGCCCCTCTCACCCTGTGTGACTCCCCTGTCAAAGCTGTGGAGTCCTTCCGCTTCCTGGGCTCCATCATCACCCAGGACTTCAAATCGGGAGCTAAACATCAGCTCCATCTCCAAGAAGGCGCAGCAGAGGATGTTTTTCCTGAGGCAGCTGAGGAAATTCAACCTGCCAAAGACAATGATGGTGCACTTCTACACTGCCATCATCGAGTCCATCCTCTGTTCCTCCATCACCGTCTGGTACGCTGCAGCCACTGCCAAGGACAAGGGCAGTCTGCAACGCTTCATTCGCTCTGCCAAGAGGGTGATTGGCCGCAATCTGCCGTCCCTCCAGGACTTGTTTGCTTCAAGGCCCCTGAAGCGGGCGATTGTAGCTGATCCCTCTCTCCCTGGACACAAACTGTCCCTCCCCTCTGGCAGGAGGCTGCGGTCCATCAGGACCAAGACCTCACGCCACACCAACAGTTTTTTCCCGTCTGCAGTCGGGCTCATCAACAGAGCCTGGGTCCCCCACTGACTTGACTGACTCTGTCATATCACATTGCTAAAATCATGCTTTTAGAACATGCCTCAAAATGAAAGAGTGCCCTTTTCATGGGTCCTTAATTGCAGGCTGCCTGTGGCCTGCCTTACCATGCATATTTTACCATTACATTACTTTCTTGCAAGTGGACATGAGATCCATTGCTGAACAACTAAGTGCTGTGTTCAACTTGGATGCTGGACAGGTGGAAATGGAAATCGTAACGTTGCAAAATGATATCCACCTCAAAACCCATCAGTCTGCATCAACCCATTGGTGCCATGTGGACACAGACATTGTATGCAAAACAGCTATGAAAGTTGCCTGCCTTTTTGATTTAACCTCTCTCTGTGAATCAGCCTTTTCCGACATGAACTTCATCAAGAACAAACCCAGAACATGCCTTAATGATGCATACCTACAAGACTCACTCAGAGTTGCAGTGTCAAATTATACTCCAGATTACAGTACATGGTGAAGAGTTTGCAATGCCAGGCTTCCCACTAACAGACATTTCCATAAAAAGAAAAAGATAACAATAACAAAAACATGTAAAAAATAATTTGTTCAAAAAGTGTAACAGATGTTATGATTTGTTAAAAATGCTACAGATTTGTGATGATGATGATTAGTATTAATGTAATATGATTCATTTAAAAATATTTTTAATCTTATATAACTGATCATTTGTACAGACAGAGTTCAGGATTTGTTAAATGTTACAAAGGTAGTGGTTAGATATGAGAGTTAATCATTTCCTAAAAAATGTTAGAAATGATAACTTTTAACAAAAATATAACAGGTGTGATTTTGAACAAAATGCTACATATGTGCTTCATACAAAACTGTCAAATATATTTACAAAAATATCAGAGATGTGATACCTCTGACTTTCAAATGTTGAAACAGATTATCAGAAATACATGTTGCATTTTTAAATATATTTGGGTTTTCTACCATCATTGTTGTGGAAATTATTGTTAATAATTATTGTGAGGAATAATCAACATTGGTATGTGATCAGACAGTCACTTCACATATATTATTATTAATAAAAAAAGGTGATTTGTGCAACATTTGTATTTAGGAAGTTTGTGTCAAACAAGTAGCCCTTCATATTATTTTGTACTCTTGAAGTAGCTCTCGGTTTCAAAACGGTTGGTGACCCCTTGTTTAAGGGAAGATATCTCAAATTGTCACCCTCCAGTCTTTTTGTATTCTGCAGATGAGGTCGTAGACTTCACGCCGTGCGGTGCTGTATTTCCACATCAATAAACTGTTTTCTTTTTACTCATTTTATTTAGTTTTCAGTTGTATGTCAGGTGTACATGATATTCAGGTACAGTGTACAACACACTGGGAGAACAACAATAAATGGCGTGAGTCAGTGATGACACGTCATCAATGTGGGACACACCTTTACGCTTTACCGGTGTGTCCCACCACGGTGCACGGTCAGAAATAACTTTGGCCGGGTGATGGACTGAGACTTTCTGAACCGCCACCGTGCGCACCTCCTAGAGCGCAAACGTGTGTTCCACATTGAAGACGTGTCACTACTAACTCGTGCCGGCCAGTTGACGTGCCGATGCACGTCAGTAGCACGCATGTTTCTCAGTTTGGTGGTACAAATGATTGATTATGAGTATCACCTGGATTGGTCTTATATACTTATAACTGAGGTGGCGCGTGTCGCTGCCTATGTCTGGACCAGTGACGAGCTTGCTAGCTGGCTCGCTAGCCATAGCTAGCATAGTCATAATTCAGTGTTTTTTAGGCTTTACTAATGCTAAATAGTGTGTACTTGTTATAAAGTGCTACCAAAACGTGAAACACGGCCTCCTCGCAGAATGTCTGTCCATTCAGCTCCACACAGCGTGTAGACAGGCTCTATGCAGAAGTCCACACACTGACGGTCTGACCCACTCAGCAATGTTCCAGGGACCACACTCAGGTCCTGAACGAAGCCCAGCTCTGGAAAGGGATCTGTTGTACCTCCTCTCTCCTGCTGCAGCATCCTTACCTCCTCTGTCAGTCTCTCGGTCAGCCAAAGCAGAGAAGCCAGCACAGGTGTGTCTGGTCCACGAGGAGCACAGCATGCTGCCGAGCCCTGGTGCTGTACGGTCTTGCACATTCATCTTGGCCCTGTTTACTTTCAGATTGCTGGTGTTCAGGAGACTCATTATTAAATAAATAAAAGGCAACAAACAAACCTGCATACCTAAAAACCCTTCTATTCTGTGAGACCTTCCAATTCATCCTCATCCTGGTCTGCCCCTCTACTGATGTTCAGTACTAGTTTCTTCACCTTGTACCCCTCTGTTTTAGTAAGGCCTCCCCTTTCATTGCGCATGTGAAGCCAAGCAGACCTCAAGAAGTTCTACTTATCAGAGAAGAAGTGCTCTACTTTCACTCCCCTCTCATGCATAGTTTTCTGGAGAAAACTTTAAAGTCTGGCCACACTGTAACTTTCCTTGCCCCTCAGGAGCCCAGCCCAGGGCTGGGATGATCCACTACCAGCAGAGTCCCCCCCTGTACTGGACCCAAACTCTTCTGCTGCTCCTCCTGCTGCTTTCTTTGAGCCCACTTGCCTGAGAGCTTCCACTGTCCCCCCTACTCTTCCTCTTCAGACTGGCAACTTTAAGCCCCTCGTCATCTGCCTCCATGTCAGCCTCACTTCCTGTCAACACCATATCTCATCTACCTGCCAGACCCCACTGCCTGACCCAGCTGCTGGACCACGTCCAACCGGCTGGAGCCAACTTGGCTCCTCTTGACTCCCCTCATCTACCTGCTGGAGCCTACTTGGGTCCTCCTGACTCCCCTCATCTACCTACTGGACCTCACCTATCCCCTCCTGTCCCCCCTTCCATACCTACTGGACTCCACATGTCCCCTCCTGTTCTCCTTGTCCTGAGGGTCTCTGGCCTCATCAGGCTCCTTCTGGTTCTGCACTGCAGCCGTCTGCCCCTCAGCAGGGTTAGGGCTAGCAGCGCTTCGCTCAGCTGGGCTCCTCTCAGCTGAGCTCCTCTCAGGACATGCTCTGGCCTAATGTCCCTCCCCTCTACAAACAAAACATTTAATGGACCCTGAGGTTGATAACATAACATATTTAAAGTCCTCCACCCTGACCACGAGGTTGAGATCCATGAGTAGCTGGACACGCTGGACACGTGGTGTCTCACAGGGGGTGAGACCACGTGTCTCAGTAGCGGAGACCTGAAACCTGAGGAGACCTTCCTCACCTGAGGAGACCTTCCCGTGCCTCGCCAGCTCTCTGGTCAGAGCCTCGTCTCTGATGAACAGGACACGGTGACCCTGACTGCCGGCGTGGAGAGCGGCATCACGGAAACACAGAAAGATCATTCGGGCAGCGGACTTCAAGCTGTCGTAACCCACCAACTGCCCCACAGCCAGCCCGCACTCCTCCAACCAGGGAAGCCCGTGATCTTAACGCCGTGCTTCTGTGTCAGCCCCTCGCTTATCAATGGAGTCCAATCGCCAAAGACTTTGCACTATTCATATATTCAAATATATGTAATTGTAATAAATTATTGTTAAACTCTAAACAAGTCTCTCCTGATTGAACTGCCAGCTCCACTGGAACTAGTCCGACCACTACAGGACAAC
Source organism: Cottus gobio (assembly GCA_023566465.1). Taxonomy (NCBI): domain Eukaryota; kingdom Metazoa; phylum Chordata; class Actinopteri; order Perciformes; family Cottidae; genus Cottus; species Cottus gobio. The sequence goes on from CM042220.1 coordinate 4,150,968, forward strand.
AGAGGGGGCTGGAGGGCCTGTCACACTCACACAAATTAAAGAAAATTACCCATTCTGTCAGATTGACAGGCAACTGTCGGATTTGATGTCAATCATCATTGTTCTCATACTCATCATCATAACACAATTTAAGAGCCTTCGGTATACAGCATCACTGTATGGTGATTCACACAGAGTCTAAACATGTTTTTTGTGGGGCAGGCAATAGAGAAACAGTCATGGGGCTGTTGGAGTTTAAAGGGGTAGTTTCCTTGATAGCTTAAATAATGATAGCTTTTTGGAAATGGTTTCCAGAGTAAATAGATCTTGTGGATGAACTGAAATATTTTGCAAAGGGAACGCTGAGCTAATACCAGGTGTTGACAATTACCTGTATTTACCTATATAGGTGAATTTGCAATAATACAACATTGAAGTAATTGACATCTGTCAGATTAAACATATTGTTCACCTGATCAATGGGTAGCATTTATGAGCAATGCTCATTAGGTTGATAAAACAGCCAAAACAAAGTGAATGTGTTTGGCTGATTAAAACACAGTGTAGGTGATCACACAGAACAGGACACGATAGACCTTACCAAACGCTGCCGGATTCTGCCTGTTATTTGCCAACCCACATGGGGATAAACAAGAAGACTAACTGCTCTGCTGTTGTTTATGCATTTCAGTAACCAAAAGTATTTGTCTTTGGGAACCATGAAAAATGATTTGATGTGATTTCAAGTGTTGGACAGACTGACAGAACATTGCTGTCCTGCTGCTCGAAGGTCAAAAACCAGTGTTGACTTTTAACCTACAGTCATGTGGCTCTGCTATTGTTTTCTGAAGCAAATAAGCACTCTGTGACTCTGGTTAATATGTTAACTATTCTGAGATCACAGTGTACACAGTAACATGTCAGCTATCAATGAATGAGTCTTGTGGGAAAATATAAACCAGACTTATGACTTATTTTGCCTGTTGTGTAGCCAAACATAATTCACACCGACATTCATTTGAACTGAAATTATGTGCAAAACATCGCTAATATTACCATAAAATTACGATTTTCTATAAAATGGTTTGGATGTGTTACATTTTGATAAGATAGGACAAAAAACACAAAAAAGGGAGACAAAAAGATGGACAAAACATGTAGATGCTAGCAAACACACACACACAAACACACACACACACACACACACACACACACACACACAGATGCACCACCTTATCAGCAATCCCAATTTATCGCAACAGCAACTGCAGGACACCAACCAGCAACAAGCAGCTCTTTGAATGAACTGTGACAAGGTGTTGTTCTTTCCCCCCTCCCTCTTTCTTCTGTCTTCCGGGAACACTAATAGGCTCCATGCAGGGTAATGTGACCAATTGAATCATCCTCGCCCTGGAGCTGGAAGCTGCAGATCGGAGGAGCTGAGAGCGCTGCGCTCAGTCTGGCTCCTACACCAAGAAAGTTTTCTTTGGGGTGACACTACCAGTTTCTGCTTGGGATTCCTCTGGGATTTTACACCCGGCACTCCAGGGAACTAGTGGTAGTCTTTCCATCTGCCTCGGTCAACTTGGGAGACCTTAGACCAGCTTTAAGGTGAAAAAGGTCAGAGGGCCCCTGTTTAGCCCACACTGCTGCGCTTGGTGAGTATAAACTCCAGCGAGTGACGTTGGGCAGAGCTGAGGCACTGATACCAGGAGAATGAGGGAATGATCAAATGTCATCTGATCAGTGTTTGGGATCTCTTAAGGACCCTAAGCAATGCAACTTGTTGTATCCATGGATTCGTCAGGATTTGGATGGATTCATCAATTATGTGCATTTTATAGACTTTATTAATTACAATAAATGCAGTAAATAAATTAATTCCTAACTATTTTTTATCAGCTAAAACTCTTCTACCACCCGGAGGTGTAAAACAGACTGTTGCTAATCCAGTTTTAGTTTCCATTATCCAGAATGCCCTTGTGACCATGTTCAAGCATGATCACAAGGGCATTTGAAAGTCATGGTAACAAATGTTAATTTGTATTACTATAATCACAATTGTATATAACATATGATCAAACTGATTTGTTTTCTTTTTCAGACATTTACATTGTGCGATACAGTGCCGTTCACAGGGAATAGAAGAAGTGAATAGCTGCAGACTTAATGTTACATAAACCCCTCTGCACCCCTCTGAGTAGGTGACAAAGAGACATTTCCACTAACTGGCTCTCTTAAAACTTTTACGTTAACACAGATACCTTAGAGACAGGAAAATGGCTGACTAGGCATCGTCACGCGTAGCCATCATTATGACTTAAGTAAGTTGAAGTATTCCTCCAGCCTCCAGGACTTTACCCTACTCACAGCAGTTACACAAAGTGTTGTTTGTTTGCATTGTCGACAACTCACAGCAAGGAAAAAAACATGTTAATGTCTTAATGTATAATGGAATAATACTTAAAATTGAAAATATGGATTCAAAATGTGTGGATGTGTTCACACTTACACATAATAAAATTTAAAAATATATATGCATATGTGAAAGTAAACATAGCCAGTGTTTACTTGTTTAAAAAAAACATACTTTAGTACAGCACCTAAACGGTTATAATATTAGTTAAAAAAGAACATACTTAATTCAGCAAGACAGATATTATTTACGATGCTTATGTCACACCCTGCAACTTAATCTACTGTGTATGCAAAAACAAGGGATAACACAGCTGGAATGTGTGACTAATGTGTGATGGTTCTGTTTTTTAAGTTTCAAACTTAAAAAACAAGCAACCATCCATCTCCAAAAATATCAGATATTTGACTGATATGCATCTGCTAATTTGTTTTCAAGTAAAAAAAATACCCCCAAAATTAGGATAAAGGACAATACAATTACAAATGCATTGTTTTATTCTTTTGCTTAATCATTTTTGCATTGGTTAAGTTTATGGATTGATGGCCTTGGTTACATATTCAAGAAGTGACATGAAGCAAAAGTTACTTTTTCCCTAAAACTAAGTAAACTATCATCCATCTCTAACCAAAATTACTAAAAATGTAACTGACAAACATAGCACATAATACTATCTCAGTATTCTTCTATTGAACCTACTAAAGTTAGTCAGGGAAGACCCAAAGCAAGTCACTTTTTTATTTGTGCTTTTAAACTCTTATTTTGTTGAAACATGCTTTAGAATCTATCCAATATTTGAAATATTTCAAACATTAAGTATGCGTAGTTTCCTAACAACTCTAATAATCTATGATGTCATCAAACATAATTTATTTTAATTTTAACATCACTCATCTTGCCCTCACATTGGATTTATGCTTTTGTTTGAACCGTACATGTAATACTCTCCCCCCTGTTTGGATTTGAAACATCATAAGAAGATAAAAGTGCATAATTAATGCATGTGTAAAATAATAGTGAATCTATATTGTAATTGGGGAACAAGATGAGTGGAGAGCCATGCAGTGCAGTAAGTTTAAAGCGCCCTGCAGATGAAAGACGCATTCCTACTCTGCATGTTGCTGTGTTCTTCAGACAGATTCCCAGCTGGGACCTGCTCTAATCTCCTGGCAACAATATTGACATAGAAATAGAAACGCTGACGAGTGCAGGGCTCTAGCTGTCTGCCTGTCAGAACTGCCTTCACATGCATCTGGTGCTCGGAGTTCCTCCACACACATGTCCTGTTTAAATTAGATACATGGTGATTTTGTAGATACAGCTTAACCTTGGGACTTAAAGGAACAGTTCCACATTTTGGGAAATATGACGATACAATGTGTATTGCTTTACCCAAACTTAAAAAGGAACGGGATGGATATCAGATTGGTTTGGATTTATTTGTAGCCTGGATACTAATAAAATGTACTAACTGCTGCTAACCTAGATCCATTATTATTATTATTATTATTATTTTATTATTATAAACTTTATTTGAAAAATAATAAATATACATTTGAAACAGTGTCTAAATCTTTTTCAAGAAAAGTTATTTCACTTTCGTTTGGGATTAAAGTTTACAAATTTGACATTGACTTGTTGGTCTTGCCTTCATAGCCGAGACTCAACACTTATTTTGATTTTTTTCCCACCTATGCAAGAATGTGCTCAGCACATATCATAGCCATCCTCCATATATATTATAGTTTTTTTTGTGTTGAAATTAGCAGATGTCAAAGGAAAGTTTACATCAAAATGGGAAGAGTTTGTCCTTTTTATAGCATGCATTCATGCAATCTGCTCAATCTCATTTAGATTTTTTTGCAGTTGGTCCTTATTTCGTGTGTGGTGATAGGTTTGTCTATGTGAGACTATGCTAGTGCCAATGAAATGCTAACATGCTAAACATTAGCAAGAATAGGCTAACATGTTGATGTTGATCAGGTAATGTTTACCACGTTCACCATCCCAGTTAAGTATGTTAACATGCTAACATTTGCATTCAACTCAAAGTACAGCTGATGGAAGTTATTCTTTGCAGATATTTGGTAATAAAATAATGTATTGGACACATACAAATTTTGAATAACTGTGAGCACAAAATTCCATCACAATCTATGTAATAGTTGTTGAGACATTTCTGTCTGGACCAAATTTAGATAACAACAGCTGGTTGCTTGATCATTTATTTACGATACAAACAGAAATATAGTTTTGGCAGGTAACATTGGAGCTATATTTTGAGCAGCTGATTACTGCTACAGGATTCAATCAATTTCAGATTTCCTTTGCACTGGACACAGAGATAAAACTGATATATTCTCATGAAAGATTACTAAGTATTTTGCCATTTCAATTTAGGATCATCCTGACTGCTTGAGAACCACCTGCAACCATGACAACCAAATCCAACAGCAGCGTTCTGGGTGGCAAGGCTTCCTCCTCTCCTCTCTTGTCTTCTCCACCCCGCCAACGCCTGGTTACAAAAGATGGACACTGTGCCCTTCGTCCACCTCTGTGCTCTTCAGGGTCATGGCGCGGAACCTTGGGAAGAGCCTGGTTGCTCGCCCTACAGGACCTGTGGGGACTGTTGGTGGGTCTGCGTTGGAGATGGGTCCTGCTGGCCTTCTGCACATCCTTCCTGGCTCACTGGCTGCTGTTTGCCTGCATGTGGTACTTGCTGGCCCACCTCAACGGAGACCTGGCTGTGCAGGACCATGATGCGCCCCCACAAGGGCATGTGGTTTGTGTAAAGCACATAACCAGTTTCACTGCTGCTTTTTCGTTCTCACTGGAGACACAGCTTACCATCGGCTATGGCACCATGTTCCCCAGTGGGGACTGTCCCAGTGCCATAGCACTGCTGGCTGTGCAGATGCTGCTGGGGCTCATGCTGGAAGCATTCATCACAGGTACAACTCTTCTATTTCTAAAGCCTTGTCACCACAAAAATGTACTCTGAGGACTCTCAATTACCAATTTAATGCACACATTGGGATCCAGACTGGAGCCAAAACTAAAGCTAATTATCGTACAGGTCAAATGTGATTGTGTATAACATTGATTTTTATTACATTTTAAAAACTGTGGGTTGTTTGAGTTTGGAGTCACAGTCTGTTTCCCCATCAATGTGGTAAACGCTTACATCAAACCCATTACATTACAAACCCCAACCAAATCAGTTATCTTTTAACACCTAGTCATATCTTGATATGAAAGCTTTGGGAAAATACTTGTTGAATATTGTTGGTTGTTTGTAATCATAAAACTGCATGAATTAATTGGGAAGCCAGAAAACGTAATGCAATAATGAACCACTTTGAATACATATCAAATCTTTTAATGCAGACAAAATGTGACATCTGCAGGGCGACCCTTGGAATTGCATTTATATGGAAGGATCAAATCAAAGTCTATGATTGAACAATTACTTATTTTAAAAGTAGTCTAAAAGCTGTCACTTAATATTTTGTTCAGTAAAGAATGTATTTAAAACAACTTTTAAAAAGTCCATAAAATAGTCAGTCCTGCTTTTTCATGGAAGTCAGATTATCTAATATTTCAGAAAAGTCAAATATTTGTGCAATATAATATTTTTTTCTTCTGAGATAAACTAGCTCCACCTTGAGCAGCTACTACACTAAAATGCTGCTTATAGTTAGTCTGGGGGCATTTTATTTTCTCGAGAAAAAGTACTTTAAATAATAGCTCTGTACTTAAAATGTTCCAATATGTGTGTGATGGTGGGTGGAGGAGGGGCTAGGTGGCACAAAGTGGAAAACTAACTTTTTGTGATATTACCTCTGTTGCCATAATCAGAGCCTGATTTGTTTTGTAGCATGATACAAATATTTTTGCAGCATCAAAGTCATATTATATTGTTCCAACCTTCAGGTGCATTCGTTGCCAAGATTGCACGTCCCCAGAAGAGAGCAGGAGCTATCCATTTCAGCCCTCAGGCAGTGGTGGGTCAACACCAGGGCCAGATGTGCCTCATGCTGCGAGCCACTAACCTGCTGCAGCGACCTCTGGTGGATGTAAAAGTGAGTGCTGTGCTCTACAAGGACCATGAAGGTCAGGCCCTACACCAGACCTCTCTGTACTTCCACTTGGATCATCTAGGCCAGCAGCCCTGTCCTTTCTTCATCTTTCCACTCACCTTTTACCACCCCCTAGACCGTCAAAGCCCACTCTATCCCACCCTGTGTGAGGGCACGTCCAACCACTTTGAATTGGTGGTCTTCCTGTCAGCTTTGCAGGAGGGAACGGGTGACTCCTGCCAGAAGAGGACCTCTTACCTGCGCCAAGAAATCCAGTTTGACCGTTGCTTTGTCCCTGCCTTGGGGATGGATGCTCGGGGGAGATACATGGTGAGCACCCAGCACTTTGACACAGCCCACTCAAAGGAGTCTTTGAACAAGGATTGTGTGGTGCAGATCAATGGTGATGGCAGCGACAAGATGGAGTAGGAATGCTAGGTTGGAGTTTTGAAGTAATAACTGGGGATAACAATGGGGTAGATATTTTTGTCAGGAGGTAAATGATTTAATTTGATAAATCTGAATCTATGTCTTAAGATTTAAAATGTAAATGTATATCAGATATGGGTGCTGATTCAGACTGCCTCAGTTTCTTCCTCTATTTAATTGGAGTCCCTAGTTCAACAATCAGGGTATTTTCCTGTCAATCATCAATGTAAATCAACATAACCAGTTGTGTTGGTTGGAATGCCTGGCCAGCAGGGGGCACCACCTCTGGGAAGTTTGTGTGAACAAAAAATAAAATCGAAGTTGTAAATAAATTATTAATACAAAATTGATTGATATTTCATAATACTTACTTTTCATGTAAGGTTTTGTAACTGGATTGAATTATATTGGTGGTGGCACAGTTCATTTCAAATTCATTTTCTTCTAGTGATCCGTTTCGTGTCATAAACACAGCCTATGTATAACATGACAGTTGGCATTTACAGTGATGGGCCCACAGAGATTTATCACCAACTTGTTCTTGTGAATGATTAGATTGGATCCTAAAGAGCAGCTGGCACCTTGTATGGCAGCTTCTGCCATTGGTGAATGTGGGTGGGAATGCTGATATGGTGTATAAAAGATTTGACAGTGTGCATCTGTCAGCTTGTTTTTCTGCCCCAAAGTGCTGGTAAAAAAATATTATGAATATAACTTCAAGAAAATGTTTCATCTAAATCTCCCTTGTATATTTCAACATGTCTGACTTTGTTGACAATAATTTGAAAGATGCCCTGATCAAATGTAGCACACAGGGATTTTTAGAAAGGATTTATAGAGATTTGTCATATCCAAATTAATTAGATTTTAATGAGAATTTGCATGCCATCACAGTTTGCTTGAAATTTGTAGAACTGAATTCATTGAAATGTTCTTTGATCAATCACAAATAATTAATTTTCCAAACTTTAACAAGTTAAGTCAACATTAACCGTGTAGTGAGTACATTTCCAAATTCCTGACCACAAATTTATCTACATTCAAATCTAATTCCCGCTGAGACAAATACCAGTCCACAGGCTACCAGGTAGTGCGACAAATTCAAAAAGGAGTATTACAAGCTAGGATGGGAGCAATAATGAATGGAAAATACAGGACTGGCACCAGACAGATGGAGTGGTTGGTCGTGATAAACCTTTCCATTTTTAACTTCCATAAGCAACATATTAAGTCACACTTCAGTGGTTAGAAAAAAGGTTTTGCATTGAACCTGGCCATGCCACTGAAGCCTTTCTGTATGGTTTACAGAATCACACTGTGCCTGCGTGGATTTCCTCACAGTGCTCCAGTTTCGTCTCACAGTCCAAAGACATTGGACTTTAAATTGCTCTTAGGGTTGAGTGTGAATGGTTGTCTGTCTTCGTAAGTCTTTGACTGGAAACCTGTCTAGAGGTACATGACCACCCCCACCACCTACTGTGCAGCAAATAGAGGCTCCACAGTTCCTTCACTCCAGACCAACTCAACTCTGGTCACATTTTAAGGGGCCATAACACTAGTCAAGACAACACTGAGTCCCCAGCTATGTTTGTGAGCCCTTCTGCACAGCGATGCTTTGAGCTCAATGCTAACAATGACAATGTCTGAATCCAAATATCAACCATCTGGACTTACCGACTGGGTCCGGGAGAGGAAGCACACTATCAGGAGAGGCAGAAGCTGGGGCTCCTCTGAGAAAATTGGGAAAAGATTCGCAATACATTTTGCAATGACAACTCAGTGTTTATATAAACAATCCTATAAAATTTCCTATAAAAGGCACTATACAATGCATTGCCGCAAAGGACAGTTTTGCATGTGGACTATAGGGACATATCCTTACCAATATTTTGAGAGGACGGAATTGTCCCAGCCAAACTTGTTTGCATTATCTTATGAGTGAAGAGACACACATGCGCTCTGAATATGAAGAGTGAGGATCAAGGAGTAGAATCGTTTGTTGACCGTTGCAGAGAAATGGGATTCTGGAGTGATCTGCATATTGAATGTGAAGAATGTTTTGGACATTAACAGAAATCTTGCTGGAAGACATTTGTCTTTGAGCCTTAGGTTTTATACAAATAAAAATAATTTCACGCATCATTGATGTAATCGGTGACACATGCACATTTAAAGAGTTACTTCCAAAAGAGGACCAAGAAGTAAATGCCTACATGTGTGTTGACTCAGTAGGGAATACATTAAAAGAAGTTGATCTACAGGAGAATACATTTTAAAAGAAGCTGTATAATGAAAGTGTTGAAATAACAATTACCAATGAGGAAGGGACAGAATTTAAATGCCATCTGTCATCTATATGTAAAGGGAATTCGTATGATTTTCACCATTGATGGTTGTGGACTAGCATAACATATGGATTACAGTGTAGACTGTCAACATGCGCTGACAATCCCAACAAACCATCAGATGTTTGTAATTCCCCTGCCAATATTAAGCTGCTAAGGTTTAGGTATTTTAAGCCTCTTTGAACAATGATGTGTCTTAAAGTGAGCTATTCAACATTAGACTGACCTGCATATGAGTAGTGACTGATAAAATGATACCGTCTGCTGATTTGCAGATTAATGTCTTTATTTTAGAAAAAGCCTTGCCTAAATCATTACGCAAAGTAAAAATCTATGTATTATGTTCATTTCATAGAACAATAATGGTTCTAGATTTAGCAGAGGAATTTAGGAAGCACCCCAAAAGTAATGAATGTGTGTTTGTATTTGGAGATTTTTTTTCCTTTTGTTATTATGAAGAGTGTTATTTACATTGTTTAGAAGAAATCATCTAGGAACTTCAGACACGTGAAAGGAAATGTTCCACAAAATGTGATGGTGCAAGATGAGATCTCGGTGTATCTCACATGCTTTAGTGCCTTTTGTACAGTGTACATTTCATGAAATAAATATTTTCTAAACAAGCTTGGAAGTGACTATTGTTTGATTTAGCTTCCAGACTTCACATCCACCCACACATGTATGAGCAGATCTAGTTATTGACATTAAAAGATTATGAATTATGCCAAAATGAAGGTAAAGCAATACAATTATCAATAAATAATAATAAAAACAGGGCACTACAATTAAGTAGGTTCCATAGTGCAAAAAGGCAATAAAAAAATGTAATACTTAAATCATATTGAACAATATAATTTATATCAGGGCACCCGTAATAAAGAAAAAATGATTGCCAAGTCTAGTTAACAACCTATCAATTATTATCAATATCAGATGTTTGCAGAATTCCCACTTACGCAAATTTAAACAGGCCAGTTATTCAGCAAACTGTCACGGCCGTCATGTGCTGGGAAAAAGGAACAAAATCCAAGGAAAACCAGAACGGGCAAATCACAAAACAGGATCAGTTAATTTAGGAAAAAGGTACGACAGACATATACAGAATACCAGGGAACATACCAGGAAGTATAGTAGAGAAGAACAAGGACGAAATAAGGAAACGTACCAGGAAGATAGCAGATGAACCAACAGTGGCAGTCCATATTTGGATCGTCACTGCCAAACATGCCCATAACCCTCCATGAGAAAGACGTTGTCAGTAAATCCACCACCAAGTCTGTTTCTCCTCCTTCAGCCATTGAGTGTTAAAAACACTAAACATGTCATAACTTCTCTTATGTTTCAGCCTGAACTATTCTTACTGAGTTCTGCTAGCAGAAAGGTAGCTTTCTGTGGACTAAAGTCACGCTGGCCAAACGACCAATCACAGCGCATGTTAGTGCTGATGCCAGCTTGCCGGCCCTATCACGTTAAAAAATACACCCAGCATGTCAAACTAAAGATCTGTTTGATTGAAGTCTATGGGTGCATCCCAAGTCTCTTAATTGCATCCCCGTTTCCCTCACTTGCGTCTTTTCCATAACCCTAACCCTTAGTCCCGCCCACCAGGGATGCATGGAGGGACGCAAGGAAACCAAGCGAGGAGAGAGGACACGAGGAAATATGTTTTAAGAGACATGAGACGTCCTTTCCTCTGAAGCGTCACGTGAAGCGATGTCGGTTTATGATGACGGCAGTGCCGATCACAGCTGTATCAGCTGATCAGCTGGAGAGACTTTTGACAACGTTTTTTTTAACGTAGTTGTTTTCTGGTCCGGACAGTTTATAGCCAACAGTGGAGATGTTTTCTCTGTTATCTGTTAAACTGCATTGAGTATGATTTACAGTGTGTGGTATTTATTGTGTGTCCTGCTTATATGCACTTTTTTTTTACCGGCGGAATGCGTCTTATTTATTTATTATTTACGTCTGTATGTTTTGAAATTCTGATTGTGATATCATTATAAAAAACAACAACAATATCATTGGTTCTTTTCAACGCTGGAATTTATTCATTTAGGTTCAATGTTCAGGCCAAACTTGAATTATATAACTCATCAAACCCGACACTCAGGAATGATCAGCCTCACGTGTTTCCTCTCTCCAGCTCTCTCTGATTTTAATTATATACATAATCAAAGTTATTGAGGGAAATAACAGATCACGAAAAGAATAATATTTTTATAAGTGAAGAAAGTCGTTTGAGATCTTTTTATTGTTCAGACCTACACTGAACATATTTTAACCAGATGGTGAACCAGAAAACAAATCTAATATATAACTTGAGTTTAATCTGTGATCGTTTTCACTCTGGTATGAAACTCCAACGATCAGTCCGCTCAGCTGCAGCGTCCAATCACATAACAGATGAACACTGAGGGGGCGTGTCAAGCGTTAAAACACTTCCTGGAAGCTTGCTCTCGTGGCTCCTCGATCATGGCTCCTCAGAGATCCCTCCTCGCTCCTCCTCCACGAATAAGAGCTTAGGGACAACCGTCAATATGGCGGCGCCGAACAACTTCCGGTTCAATCGAGGATCGAAGGGCGAGGAAACGACAATTAAGAGACTTGAGATGCACCCTTTGACAATCGCGACAACGTCCCCATGTACTTTAATCTCCAAAGGTTAGCTAGAAGGCTAGAACCTTAACCCTAACCCTCTTCTTCCATGGAGCCCGAGGTGAAATCTGATTGGATAAGAGCTATCCTTAAAACATGCTGCACTGGAAGCAGCGCTGCAGGCTGGAAGCAGAGACCAACAGAGGAAGACAGGTGCTGTGCAATGGGAAAATAAGCTAATAGGGAAACATAATTATAATACATGTAGTGTATTTGTGAAAAACAATTAAATTATAAATAGCTATAACTTTGTGATTCTGTTTAGGCCAGCAGAGAAGGCTTGGCTGGCCCTCACAGCCCACCACTGACAAAGGTCTTAGGTTAACAAAAGCAATGAATAAAATGGTAGATACATGTAAATAAATGTCTAATACCAAATTTTTTATTATTGTTTTTTGAGTAGAAGTGTTGCCTGTCAACAGTTTTCAGAACAAGAACAAACTACAGTTAGGTCAATAAATATTTGGACATTGACACATTTGACACATCACACAAAAAATCAAGATATGCTTTAAGTGCAGACTTTCAGCTTTAATTTGAGGGTATTTACATCCAAATCAGGTGAACGGTGTAGGAATTACAACAAATTCAAATGTGGCCACCCTCTTTTTAAGGGACCAAAAGTAATTGGACAATTGGCTGATCAGCTGTTTCAAGGTCAGGTGTGTGTAATTCCCTCGATATTTCATTTACAAGGAGTAGATAAAAGGGTCTTGGGTTCATTTCAGGTGTGGTATTTGTGTTTGGAATCTGTTGCGGTCAACTTTCAATATGAAGTCCAAAGAGCTGTCACTATCAGTGAAGCAAGCCATCATTAGGCTGAAAAATCAAAACAAAACCATCAGAGAGATAGCAGACACATTAGGTGTGGCCAAATCAACTGTTTGGTACATTTTTAAGAAGAAAGAACGCACTGGTGAGCTCAGCTACACCAAAAGACTTGGAAGACCACAGAAGACAACTGTGGTGGATGACAGAAGAATCATTTCCCTGGTGAAGAAAAACCCCTTCACAACAGTTGGCCAGATCAAGAACACTCTCCAGGAGGTAGGTGTATCTGTGTCAAAGTTGAAAATCAAGTGAAGACTTCACCAGAGTAAATACAGAGGGTTCACCACAAGATGTAAACCATTGGTGAGCCTCAAAAACAGGAAGACCAGATTAGAGTTTGCCAAAAAACATCTAAAAGAGCCTGTACAGTTCTGGAAGAACATCCTATGGACAGATGAGACGAAGATAAACTTGTACCAGAATGATGGGAAGAGAAGAGTATGGAGAAGGAAAGGAACTGCTCATGATCCAAAGCATACCACCTCATCAGTGAAGCATGGTGGAGGTAGTGATATGGCGTGGGCATGTATGGCTGCCAATGGAACTGGTTCCCTCATATTTATTGATGATGTGACTGCTGACAAAAGTAGCAGGATGAATTCGGAAGTGTTTCGGGCAATATTATCTGCTCATATTCAGCCAAATGCTTCAGAACTCATTGGACGGCGCTTCACAGTGCAGATGGACAATGACCCGAAGCATACTGCGAAAGCAACCAAGGAGTTTTTTAAGGCAAAGAAGTGGAATGTTCTGCAATGGCCAAGTCAATCACCTGACCTGAATCCAATTGAGCATGCATTTCACTTGCTGAAGACAAAACTGAAGGGAAAATGCCCCAAGAACCAGCAGGAACTGAAGACGGTTGCAGTAGAGGCCTGGCAGAGCATCACCAGGGACGAAACCCAGCGTCTGGTGATGTCTATGGAATCCAGACTTCAGGCTGTCATTGACTGCAAAGGATTTTCAACAAAGTATTAAAAGTGACAATTAGATTTATGATTATATTAATTTGTCCAATTACTTTTGGTCCCTTAAAAAGAGGGTGGCCACATTTTAATTTGTTGTAATTCCTACACCGTTCACCTGATTTGGATGTAAATACCCTCAAATTAAAGCTGAAAGTCTGCACTTAAAGCACATCTTGATTTTTTCATTTCAACTCCATTGTTGTGGTGTACAGAGCCAAAATAATGAAAAATGTGTCAATGTCCAAATATTTATGGACCTAACTGTATGTACTCTGTGTGTACTGTGTACTCTTTACCAGCGTATGGTCATGTGTCGTGTCGAGCTGAGTAAAACGGAACAGCTGGTATGAGCTGAGCTGCCGTCTCTCTGTGCTCTGTGTTTTATTGCTGTAGACTGCAAGAAAAAAACAGGTTTTCAGGTGTTTTGTCTATCCAACTGAAAACCAGTGTATTTTTGCAGTGGAAGGTGGGTAGGTCCTTAGGGATTTCCTGATTGGTTAGTTTCACAAAAAATATCACACGAATCAACAAATCACGGTGAAAGGCGGAGCTTGACACAAACGCCACAGGCGCATAATTAAACAAAACAAAGATAAAGAGAGTGTGTGTTTGTCTTCGTGAAAAAACTGGAGTCACAACCTTTACATCCAACACCAAAGAGAAAAGGTGTCCTCGAGACAGGAATCAATGACAAGGGTCAGGAACAGCCATTTCAAGGTACCTTCTCATTGGGCCAAAGTGTCATACCACCTGAAATCCACTGCATGTGACATTTAACCATTTACAAATGAAAATAACGGCACTTTCTCGCTCAAGGCAAAAAGAGCAAGACTTTAGGATCTTTCTCCACAGTCTCATGGAGTCTCTCTTTATGGAGCACTGTAGGGGTTATTTACTATAACTTCACTTGTGAGGTACAAAAGAAATACTGAAACATTAAATGTTTTTGAAGCTGTAGGAGCCGAGGCAAAGCAGAGACTACAGAGGTTTTATATTTAGTGTGAATTTACCATATTGAAAGCATCCAACCCTGACATCCATTGTATGGTTTAAGATTAATCTCCCCGCTATCACACACAGACACACACACACTCACACACTCACTCACTCACTCACTCACTCACTCACATACACACACACCACACACACAATTACCTATCAAACATTCATCACTCCATTTGGATGTCATAAAGGAAGCCATGGGAGCTTGGCACACTACAACGGATGTGATTCAAGTCTGCTGCAATGCATGTGCAGAACAGGCAATTGATTCACTAGTTACTCTGTTGGGGTGAGTTAGCAGCCACAATGTTGTGTTCATTGATGCGAACACATGCAGGCACTTTCCCAGTAACTCTCGACCACAAGTCAGCAGTAATGTTCTTGCTGTGAATGAAGCAGTGCAGCGTGTTTGATATTTATTTTAGGCAAGGCAAGGCAAGTTTATTTGTAAAGCACTGTGGGGCAGGGGCGTGGTTAATCGCGGCTGCAGAGGGGGAGAGCGAAGGGCGGCTCAGGGAACAGGTGCGGGCAATCGGGGAAAATGAGCCGCACCTGTGGCTGTGGGTGTGTGTGTGTGTGGGTGCGGGGTTTTTAAACCCCGCAGTAGCAGCAGCAGGGGAGGGATGTGGGACGAGAGTCCGAATGGTCCTGGCGAGTGTGATAACCCTGCTAATAAAAGCATTAAACCGATCCCTGCTACGCGTCATCCATGGAGTACGTGTCTGGTGTCTGCCCGGAACAAAGAACCTTGTCACAGTGGCGCCTGAACGTGGGTTCTAGGATGAACCGTGACGACCAGCCAGAGGGCTCGGCCCAGCCGTGGATCGCGCTGGGGCAGATGGTGGCCGGCATCGCCGACATGCAGCGGGAGCAGGCGGCGGCAACGCAGCGGGTCCTGGAGTCCCTCCGGGCCCAGGCAGAGATGCGGACCGTCGCCCTGGAGAGACTCGCCGCCAGGACGGCGGCGATGGCACCAGCCACCCCGTCCGCTGGCAGGGGTGGCTCTCCATCGGATGGCGGAGGGTGACGATGTCCAGTCCTTCCTGGACGCCTTTGAGGCTACAGCGGGGGCGTGCGGCTGGCCGCCGGATGAATGGGCAGTGCGGCTCCTGCCTTTGCTGATGGGGGAAGCGCAGACGGCGGCCCTGGGTCTTTCCCCGGCGGCCCGACGGAGCTATGGGGACATTCGGAAGGCGGTGGTGGACCGGCTCGGGCTGTCCCCGGAGGACCATCGACGGCGGTTCCGCGCGGCGAGGCTGGGACCCGACGACCGCCCATTCGCCTTCGCGCAGCAGCTCCGGGACGCGGCGGGTCGCTGGCTCCAGCCCGGGGGCGTGGGGGGAGTAGAGGCGGCGTTGGACCGGATAATCACGAACAGTTCGTGGAGGGGCTGCCGCCCAGAACCACGGGCTGGGTCCGCTGCCACCGGCCCACAACCCTAGCAACTGCGGTTGTCCTGGCCGAGGACCACCTGGCCGTGTACCCGGCCGGAGGGGGGGGGGGGCGGCGGTCCGCCGGCGGCACCGACCAGGCCGACACCAGCACCGCGGAGGAGACTGTCCCCGCCGGGCCCACGCCAGCCCGCGCCAACCCCGCCGGGCCCACGCCAGCCAGCGCCAGCCCCGCCGGTTCCATGCCAGCCAGCGCCAGCCCCGCCGGTCTCGCGACAGGCCGCGCCAGGCCGCGCCAGCCCCGCCGAACCCCGACGTCCCGGACCCGACCTGCGCCCGCACCCTTCCTGACCCACCGGGGGCCCCTCAGATGCCAGGGCAGGTATGTTGGAGGTGTGGGCAGCCCGGTCACGTCCGGAGGGACTGCCCATCGATGGAGGTGGGACAGGTGATCCAGGTTGCCGGCCCTCCAGCACCCTCCCCAGGCCCGGGAGCGACGTGCCGCGTTCCGGTAAGCATCCAGGGGGGTACACACCAGGCGATGGTGGATTCAGGCTGCATGCAGTCCATGATCCACCAGAGCCTGGTTCGGTCCGGGGCATTGGTGGAGGCAGCACGGGTGCGGATAAGGTGTGTGCATGGGGATATACACAAGTATCCTGTAGTCCCAGTGGAAATTCGTTATGCGGGGAAAAAGCATAGGGTGAAGGTTGCGGTTAGCTCCCACCTTACGCATCCCCTAATTCTGGGAACGGATTGGCCTGGGTTTGATAAGCTAATGGGGCAGACAGCGGGGGTGCGGGCACGGCAGACAGGGCAGTGCGAGATGTCCGTCCGACACTGCAGACGGGGAGGGGGAACCGGCTGAGCCTCCGGTGGAGACTCCGCCGGCTCCCGAGTTCCACTCGAGCAATCTCGGGATGAGACTCTGTGCTCGGCCTTTGACCAGGTGATAAGAATTGATGGTCAGCTGGTGCGCCCTGACGCAGCGCAGACATATCCGCACTTTTGTTTAATTAGAGACCGGTTATACCGGGTGAGCCGTGACACGCAGACCGGGCAGGAGGACACCCAGTTGCTGGTGCCGAAGAGCCGCCGGGAAATAGTTTTCCAGGCGGCTCACTATAACCCAATGGCGGGGCACATGGGATATGATAAGACATTGCACCGGATCATGGCCCGATTCTATTGGCCGGGCGGATGTGCGCCGGTGGTGCGCGTCCTGCCCGGAGTGCCAATTGGTAAATCCCCCGGCCATTCCGAGGGCGCCATTGCGCCCTCTGCCGTTAATGGAGGTACCGTTCGATTGAATCGGTATGGACCTCATCGGGCCATTCTACCGGAGCACACGCGGATATCGCTTTGTGTTAGTCCTGGTGGATTACGCAACGCGATATCCGGAAGCGGTGCTGTTGCGCAGCATCTCTGCAAAGAGTATTGCGCAGGCGCTGTTTCAGGTCATCTCCCGAGTCGGGGTCCCGAAAGAGATTCTGACTGACCAGGGCACGTCGTTCATGTCACGCACACTGAGAGGACTTTACGGATTACTGGGCATCAAGTCTATTCGGACCAGCGTCTACCATCCCCAGATCGATGGGCTGGTGGAGCGGTTGAATAAGACCTTGAAGAACATGATCCGTAAATTCATTAGTGAAGATGAACGCAATTGGGATAAATGGCTGGATTCTCTGTTGTTTGCAGTGCAGGAGGTTCCCCAGGCCTCCACGGGATTTTCTCCCTTTGAGCTGCTATTCGGCAGGAAACCACGTGGGGTGCTCGACCTGATTAAGGAAAGCTGGGAGGAGGGGCCGAGCACCAGCAGGAATGAGATCCAGCACGTCCTGGACCTGCGCGCAAAGCTTCACGCCTTGGGTCGGCTTTCACGAGAGAATTTGCGCCAGGCCCAGGAGCGGCAAGAACGCCTGTACAACAGAGGGGCCAAGCTGCGGCAATTTGCACCGGGAGAGAAGGTACTTGTATTGCTTCCTTCTTCCAGCTCAAAACTCCTCGCCAAGTGGCAAGGGCCCTTTGTGGTCACACGGCGGGTCGGGGAGGTCGACTATGAGGTGGTGCGGTCGGACAGGGGCGGGAGCACGCAGATATACCACCTCAACCTCCTGAAAGCGTGGAGGGAGGCGGAGTCTGTCTCGCTGGTGTCCGCAGTCGGAGAGAGAGGAGCTGGGGCCCGAGGTTCCAAAATCGGCCGGTCCAGCCTCGCTCCATTGTGAAGCCCGTCTCTCCGCGGCCCAGCAGGCAGACCCAGCAGGCCCGGCCGCACCAACCTCATAGTGCACCGGATTGAGACCCCCCCGGGCGTGACCATGCGGTCACGCCCCTACAGGCTCCCTGAACACAAAAAAAAGTGGTTCAGAGGGAATTGGCGGCTATGCTGGAGATGGGGGTAATAGAAGAGTCCAACAGCGCCTGGTGTAGCCCCATCCTTCTTGTGGTCAAGAAGGATGGGTCTATGCGGTTCTGTGTGGACTACCGTAAGGTGAATGAGGTGTCACGGTTCGATGCTTACCCGATGCCCCGGGTTGACGAGCTCCTGGACCGACTGGGCACTGCGCAGTTCTTCACCACACTGGATTTGACCAAGGGCTACTGGCAGATTCCCCTGTCGTCAGAGGCCAAGGAAAAGACGGCCTTCTCCACTCCGTACGGTTTGTACCAATTCACCACGCTTCCCTTCGGGTTGTTCGGGGCGCCGGCGACCTTCCAGCACCTCATGGACAAGGTGCTGCGGCCGCACGCCGCATATGCTGCCGCCTACTTGGATGACGTCATCATCCACAGCACCACGTGGGCGGAGCATGTGCGGCGGGTGGCCGCGGTGCTGGAGTCCCTGAGGCAGGCGGGGCTCACCGCCAACCCGGGGAAGTGTGCAGTTGGACGGAGGTACGGTATCTGGGGTACCACTTGGGCGGAGGGCAGGTGCATCCCCAGGTAGACAAGACGGCGGCGATTGCAGCCTGCCCGTCGCCCAAGACCAAAAAGGAGGTGAGGCGGTTCTTGGGGCTGGCAGGCTACTATCGGCGGTTTATCCCCGCCTTTGCGGCACTGACCAGTCCCTTGACCGACCTCACCCGGAAAGGTGCCTCAGATCCGGTCCAGTGGACGGAGCAGTGCCGGTTGGCGTTTGAGGCGGTGAAACAGGCCCTCTGTGGGGAGCCGCTTCTCCACACCCCTAACTTCTCTCTCCCTTTTGTTTTGCAGACTGACGCGTCAGACAGGGGGCTGGGGGCCGTTTTGTCCCAGGAGGTGGGGGGGGTCGACCGACCCATCGTCTACATCAGCAGGAAATTGTCCAAGCGGGAGGCCAGGTACAGCACGGTCGAAAAAGAGTGCCTGGCCATCCGGTGGGCGGTCGACTCCCTGCGCTATTACCTCCTGGGGCGCCAGTTCACCCTCTGTTCGGACCACGCCCCGCTCCAATGGCTCCACCGCATGAAGGATACCAACGCCCGGATCACCCGGTGGTATCTGGCTATGCAGCCCTTTAATTTCAAGGTGGTCCATAGGCCGGGGACGCAGATGGTCGTGGCGGACTTGCTCTCCCGCTCCGAGGGGGCGGGGGGGGGGAGTTGGCTAGGCCGGTGGCTCCCCGGCCTAAGTCGGGCGGTGGGGGTATGTGGGGCAGGGGCGTGGTTAAGCGCGGCTGCAGAGTGGGAGAGCGAAGGGCGGCTCAGGGAACAGGTGCGGGCAATCGAGGAAAATGAGCCGCACCTGTGGCTGTGTGTGTGTGTGTGGGTGTGTGTGTGTGTGGGTGCGGGGTTTTTAAACCCCGCAGTAGCAGCAGCAGGGGAGGGATGTGGGACGAGAGTCCGAATGGTCCTGGCGAGTGTGATAACCCTGCTAATAAAAGCATTAAACTGATCCCTGCTACGCGTCATCCATGGAGTACGTGTCTGGTGTCTTCCCGGAACAAAGAACCTTGTCACAAGCACATTTCAACACAAGGTGATTCAAAGTGCATCACATACAACCATTAAAAGCATAAAAACACAATGCAAAATAAAAGAAGATTTAAAAACAATTAAGAACATTCATTAAAACATTAAAAAACTGTTAAAAAGCAAAAAATAAATAGATACAGAATTGAATAAAAGTTGCAGTGCAGTTTCATATATAAAATGCAGTAGTAAGATGCAGAATCTGGTTTAATTAAAGGCAACAGCAAACAGAAAGGTCTTCAGTCTGGATTTAAAGAGGCTGAGGGTCTCAGCAGACCTGCAGCTATCAGGGACCTTGTTCCAGATGTGTGTAGAAAAGCTAAACGCTGCCTCTCCGTGTTTAGTTCTGACTCTTGGAACAGAAAGTAAACCCGTTCCAGACGACCTGAGGGGTCGGGATGGTTCGTAAGGCAGCAGCAAATCTTATTTTAACGTTTTAACAGAGTATTACAAATATAATATCAATATCAAGATCAAAATACTTATTAATGGTTAAAGGTTTGATGCTTAATTGTTAACATCCTTAGGGTAAACAAGGCAAACTGCACTTGTATCCTCATGATGATAATTAAAGCTGCGAGCAGCTGTGAGCTGGTCCTCACTCCGCAGGTCGGGGGTGCCGGTGGGTCGCCTGCACGTGCATCGCGTCACTCATCAATAAACACCAAAAAAGTAATAAATGGTCATATTGGGCGAATTACTGTAGCGCCCCCTATTGTGTAAATAGCACGAAAGATTTATTGCATGTTGAGGAATGCAATATGCACAAATGCTGACAATCTGAAAGGTTTTAGGACCTTGTTATCTCTTAAACGCAATGAGATATCGGAACATTTTTACTCAGTTATGATGATACAGCTCCAATCATGATGCACAGCAAATTTGGTATGAATTGGACCAATCATGTAGGACAAAACCACAAAAAAAAGGTGTTTTTCACATAATTCAAAATGGCGGAAAATCTAAGTAGGTGGATCTTAGGGGTCTGAGAGGCTTTTTTGTAGAGCAGGTGGAGATGGACATGTGTGAATTTCTTTTAACCCAAAATCGACGCCTATGTTGGATTGCTATTTTCACCAAACCTGACAGGCGTGCCATATTTGGTGCGGATTAGAATATGACAAGTACCCCAAAAATGTGCCCAATGTACAAAAATAAGAAGACACATAAAGATAAAGAATCCTTTGGATTACAATAGGGTCCTGGCTGAACTGACCCTGTCAGTCGCTCGGACCCTAATTATATCTATGTCCCCCCTAAACATTGTGCTTAATTCACTATGTGTAGAATAATTATGGGATCACATGTCACAAAGTAATATATATCATAATAATTTCAATTGAACTGAATAATATATTTTTAAAACACTTTGTCTGCATTGTATACCTTAATAGTTAACAATTTATATTGAGAGAATATTTGTGACATTTCAACAACATAATAGCAGAGAATAATCAAATGTTTTGTTTTGTCCGTCGATGTTTAACAGAGTATCTTGAACTAACAGATTATCTTGAACTACTCACTCAACCTGCAGGTTCAAGTTATTACTAGATTATTCTGAGAATATAAATTGTTGCATTGTTACAAAACAGTACATAACATGTGACTGTTTAACTTTAAAAGTTTCCTTTACAAGACAAAACAAAACCCCCTATTGTTGATTGCTATTGCTATTCTTATTCTGGTTTAAAGACAGTTCACAAAATGTCAAACATATTTTTGAATCCTTTGTGGACCATGGAAAGGCTTAATAGATTGATGTTGTGGAAAATCTCTTTTGTTATCAGGAGAGGAAGCCGAACTTGAACGTAAATAAGGAAAATGAATAAAATCCTGTTTGAATCAGAGTTGTCTTTGTTTATTTCTTGCAAGAGAATAGTTACAACAGCTGCATGCTTCTGCAGTCAGTGGGAAGTGCTTCATAGTATTGTATCACACAAGCTTCTTTATAAACAGAGCAAACATCTCCTACCTGCTCACACCCATGAGTGGCCTGGATGAAAAAGGAAGTAGCATCCACAAGTTTCTCTAAACTGCATTTTGCACTTTCTTTACTTTTAAAGGGGGGATGTGTAGGCCCAGTAGTTGTTTCTTTGTGAATGACACGTAAAATTTGGGTCAACATAATGTGACCACGGGCCGGGACGAGACCCGGATCGGGTTCAATTTATACTTAGAGCTCACAGCCTAAAAGGACATCTGTGATGGTGGGTGGTCGTAATGAAACAAAAGTGTGGGGCAGGGGCGTGGCCAGCGCACCTGCGGCAGGAGACAGAGAGGGAAGAGCACTCGGGGATCAGCTCGTCACCGAGCTGCAGCTGAAACCAATGAGTGCGGGAGCATGGGGCTATTTAAGCCCGGCAGGGGTAACAGCCGGGGTGGTGAGCGACAGGGAGAACACATAGCAGGAGAGAAGTGCTGAAACGGATGTGTGTAATAAAGCCTGTTGGACCCGCAAGAAACGTGTCTGTGCTGTATGTCTGGAGCCATGGAAACCCGGGTAGGGAGAACCTTCGCAACAAAAAGGATTAACCAAAGGTCAGAATATTTATTAAACACACTTAAACAGTATTAGAATGTAAGAAGTCCAGCACTTCTAAAAGGTTAAAAACAATTAAAAAAGGTATATATCTAATATAGTTAAGCACGAATACATAATAAAACAGGTTAACTAAATTGAACTAACACAAAACCATGCAAAACACCAAGCAAAACAAAACCAGGCAACGCAAAGGCATACATATAGGTAAATGAATGAAACAAAACAGCTGTGGCAGACAACCCTGTCTGGACGCTCAACGTGGGGAGTGTCAATCACAGGAACCGGACCTAAATTAAAAGACAAAAGACTGTTGCTCAGTGGTTAGCAAGTCTGTCTTTCAATCAGAGGGTCTGCGGTTCGATCCCAGGCTCCAGTAGTCCATGTTGTTGTGTCCTTGAGCAAGATACTTAACCCTAATTGCTCACCGTTGCTGTGTCTATGGTCTACTGTATAGCATGTAAGTCGCTTTGGATAAAAGCATCAGCTAAATGAAATGTAACTAGAAAATTTCGCAAGAAATTTTGACGTGTGGCGCCTACTGCCGTAAGACGTTGCAATATATATATATATATATATATTACCGGTAGTGAGATGTGTTGAGGTTATTGAGGAGTCATTTCTGTATTTGAGACAAACGTGAGAGCAGCTACTGCCTCTCTATGTATCTATAACATATGTGCATGTCTGTCTGTCAATGTAGGTTAAATAACTTAGTATGTGTGTGAAACTGCCCTGATTAGCTCATTTGAAGCACCTGTGTCACCAGGGTGAAGAGCAGACAAGATCTTAAGACTCGTATGTCTCTCTATGTATCTATAACAAGTATATGTGCATGTCTATGTCTGTCAATGTAGGTTAAATAACTAAGTGTGTGTGTGAAACTGCCCTGATTAGCTCATTTGAAGCACCTGTGTCACTGAGCTGCAGACTGACAATTTGAGGGAGACCGGACTGTGGATTTAATGAAAACAACCTGTCAAACTACTGAATTTGATAGGAAAACCGTAACTCCGTTTGAAAACGAAGACATCATGAGCAGCACAAGACTTTTGTGAACGTTTACGTGTACTTAAATGTTTGGGGGGTTTAGAAATGAGCGCTTAGAGGCAGTTCAGAAAGGGCCTCCGTTTGCTCCATGAGAGAAAACTGTGCTCCGATTTAACATGGAGCAGTTGGCTGACTTCATGTCGCTTTCTTGCTTTTTGACAAAAAAGTAAATGTTTGTGGGATTCCGCGACACATTTGTACAAGCAAGCACAATATTTCCTACGTTTTGTACTATAAATTATGCCTGTAGAGTGAAAATTGTGGCAGTAATGGCAATTTACAAATTTCTTTCTGATGAATCTGAAGCTGCTTCGTGCTCTAGCGATGACATCACGTGCTCTGAGCTGCGCCACACACACCCATTGTAAAGTCAGAAATGGTCCCAATATTTTCCTAAACCTGAACAAATATTTGAGGAAAACTGTGCTAGCTATCAAAAAATGGCCAATTAGGAAAATAAACTCCATCCTTTTGTTAACGTTTCAAAGGTTTAATCATTTCTCTACGTTAAAGTATGGCGAGTCACTATGGGCACAAAGATGAGTGTTTCTTTTGCTCTCTTCTTGCCGAAACCCCATGTAAGTGAATGGGACAATTTCTCGCCGTTTTTTGCATTTTTCGGGGAAACTGCCGGTCGAATCTCTTAGAGTCATAGCACACGATTCCCGATCAGGCCGCACGTTTTGATGTATTTTGTACGCATGTGCTGGCAACGCTGCGGGACCCTTTATGGTCCAAAGCAGCCTTGCTGGCAGCGCCACACTAATAAGCTGAATAAAGATTCGAAGAACAATAGTTGGGTGCTTCATGCTGAAGCACTCCAACTAATAATAAGCTGAATAAAGATTCGAAGAACAATAGTTGGGTGCTTCATGCTGAAGCACTACAACTAATAAGCTGAATAAAGATTCGAAGAACAATAGTTGGGTGCTTCATGCTGAAGCACTCCAACTAATAAGATTCGAAGAACAATAGTTGGGTGCTTCATGCTGAAGCACTCCAACTAATAAGTTGAATAAAGATAGTTGGGTGCTTCATGCTGAAGCACTCCAACTAATAATAAGCTGAATAAAGATTCGAAGAACAATAGTTGGGTGCTTCATGCTGAAGCACTACAACTAATAAGCTGAATAAAGATTCGAAGAACAATAGTTGGGTGCTTCATGCTGAAGCACTCCAACTAATAAGATTCGAAGAACAATAGTTGGGTGCTTCATGCTGAAGCACTCCAACTAATAAGTTGAATAAAGATAGTTGGGTGCTTCATGCTGAAGCACTCCAACTAATAAGTTGAATAAAGATTCGAAGAACAATAGTTGGGTGCTTCATGCTGAAGCACTGCAACTAATAATAAGCCCGCAGGAGAGTATGCAGTGGGCTTGCAGCAGGGCTCTATGAGCCCTTGCTGGCAGCGCCACACTAATAATAAGCCCGCAGGAGAGTATGCAGTGGGCTTGCAGCAGGGCTCTATGAGCCCTTGCTGGCAGCGCCACACTAATAATAAGCCCGCAGGAGAGTATGCAGTGGGCTTGCAGCAGGGCTCTATGAGCCCTTGATGGCAGCGCCACACTAATGAAGGCCACGGCAAATATGCCTCAACTCAGGAAACAACCATCCACACCTACCGGAGTCAAAGAGAGGGAAATAGGCAGGTCATGGTGTGGCCTATATATGGTGGCCCAAACAAATTGGGAACCAGGAAGTAGGAGGGGCCAAGGCCCACTCAGCTCCTACAGTAGCCCAGGAGGCACAATTCATTAGATGGCTACAATAAGGACACATAGTTATACATATTTTACCATTACATCAATTTGCCAATTTGGTCGGTAGATTGTCAATTCAGCAATCTATAGTAAGTATACACGCATATACAAATATCACAAGAAGTGAACAGCAGTCTGCATATTGGTTGATCCATCATTTAACCCAGGCCACACACAGACATTGACACACACTCCCCCTTTTATGGGCTATGTGTCTTTATCTACAACAGATGCAGCCTGTGTTACTGGGGGACACTTGTTTAATGCTTGCTTTGTATGTGCATGACTTACAGCCACCCTCATCAATGATAGATGAGAGGTTTCATGGAAATTAGCGGCCATTACAAAGTAACATGTAACATGTAACAGCTATAATAGCCACATTTGATGTTACCTGATAAGATATGGCCTGACTCAATAACAGAGGTCAATGAAGTCATTACTCCAAGCTTATTGTCAGATATTGATTTTAGTTACTTATTTTTAGGCATCAAGCACATATACAAACACATACACAACAACCCATGACACATTCTCCTGTCAAACTTTCCAGTGCTGCTAATCAGGGACAGACCACAATATAATCTAGCCATTCATCAGAGTAGTTTGACTTGGCCTGTGTGTTTTAGGGCCTCTTGTTCTTGCCCCACCCTCCATGCCCCCTCTCGATACTTCCGGGTCATTTCACTCAGTTAGGAACCTCAGAAGGACTATTCAACCATAGCATGGACTGAGCACAATCGCATAACTGACAAAGACATTTCCCTCTCCCTTCCATCTACAGTTCTCTCATTTTCTTCTGAGCTATTTTATTGGTCTTTTACTTTCAAGTGTTGTGTTCCTTCTCCCTGCCTTGCTCCTCTCTGTCTGCCTCATTGCCTTCATCTTCCCTCCTGTTCCATTGAAGGCTTTAGTGTAACTGGAGCTGAGAGGTTCACAGCGTAAAATTTCCTCAGGAAAAATAGAAGAAAAAAAAACAGATCAAAGAGTTTAATCTTAACCTCCCACACTCCTTTGTCGTCTTTTCACCCTTTTGTGTGTATGAAATATTATTGAAGCAGGACTTTAATTGGCTAAGAACCTCTCCACATTGAGCCCTGAGCCCAGTGTGAAGTGTGGGCTAACGCTAGCCTCTCTAGCTAACGCACCACTCAAGGTTTCCAAGCTAAAGCGCATCTAAAGACCAAACACCCAACGCTCGTGGGAAAGCCAGTGGAGTTTTTCAAGAGAAAGAACAATAGGCTCCAGATGCAGAAAAGGTCTGTCACGTCACTGACTGGCAACTCCACATGTGTTCTGAGCTTTCAGAGTACATTTGGAGTTGTCAGTCAGTGACAGGACAGACCTTCAGCTGTCACAGATATGAAGAGCAACTTCTGGTTCTGCAAAAATGAAGACTGCTGAAGCATACCATTTCCAGATTTCCAGGCTATATTTTAATTTGCAAAATTAAAAGTAAATTGTATTTATAGTTTATTTATTTTGAAATGTATCATTTTTAATGTACATTGTGTGCACAATTATTAGGCAAGGGAGTATGTTGACCATATCATAATTTGTATGCATTGTATTCAAGTCTAAGCTGTATAAACCTGAATGCCTATTGGATTTAAGCATATCAGGTGACGTGTAATTGTGTAATGCCCCTCATTGTGGCCTAAGGAGATCAAAACCCTATATCAGGGGTGTCAAACTCATTTTCACCGCGGGCCACATCAGCATCATGGTCACCCTCAAAGGGCCGGTTGTAACTGTAACACTGTATAAATTTAACTACTACCGAACATATTGTTAAATAACTGTCTTTGTATTATTTATTCAAGTGTAACAATATTGTACATGCATATATATATATATATATATATATATAAGATCAAACTTAAAACAGAAGAAAATAACAAAGATCAAACAATCG
The DNA here is from genome assembly GCA_023566465.1 of Cottus gobio. Lineage (NCBI taxonomy): Eukaryota > Metazoa > Chordata > Actinopteri > Perciformes > Cottidae > Cottus > Cottus gobio. The sequence continues at coordinate 4,178,289 of CM042220.1, forward strand.
TTGTTATATTAACTTTGTTCAAAGCTTTTTTGTCACAGTTGAGAAGGACATAACTAGCCAATAAGAACATGCATGTGGTTCTACTGGTCTGGCTGCACCATCACCCCTGAATGAACCGAGATCCAAAGCAAGGAACATGTTCAACTTCTCAAATGGATTTAATGGAAAGATGTTGCAGTTTGAGCCTGAGATGGTACAGAATCTCACATGCAAACACAAAAAAAATAGTTTGAAATATTCCCTTTTACACTCAATTAAAAACCCCAAAGTGCATCTTAAGGACACAAAGTAATACAACACACATCATTTTATAACTTCAGCCTTTTCTAACAGACTCAGCAGTGCTTTCATGCGCAAACATAAAAAAAAGTCGGGAATGAAGTGAACTATCACAAATAGTGCGTGTGTAAACTCATGCAAGTGTGTTGTGAACGCAGCACTGAGGTGTGTGTGAATAGACGCACTCTACTGCATTCAAATATCCCTTCAAAATAAAAGCACAATATTTTTATATTGCCCATGCAAAGGTCCTCAACCCACTGAAAACGGGTCCGCGACGAACCGAAAGCGGGTCCGCGACAATACTAAATTTATTTCGTTTGACACCTTAATGGCTGAGATGAGAAGACTTACCTCCTATACTTGACTTTCTTTTCCTCTTCCTTTTTTCGTTTTCGTCCCTGTGCTCCAGATGGTTTAGACCGCTTCATTTTTGCAAATGTCACGTAGCTGACACGCTCACCCCACGCTGGCAGTGTGCAGGAGCCCTCACGTAACTAACGTAACATAATTTAACGCAACCGCCCCAAATTAGGAAATTATCGACAATAACCATCAATTCAATCTAAAAATCAGGTTGACAAGTAAACGTGTGGCTGAAGGGGCGCCCTAGGATGATCATGATTAATAACCATGTTTTAATGTGCTTGTTGTTCTAACTATGATTAATGGGAAGTAGGTCTATGGGCGACACTAGAGGGCGGCCCCAACCCATTTGTCGCCCTAGGCCAGGGGTGTCAAACTAATTTTCACCGCGGGCCACATCAGCATCATGGTCGCCCTCAAAGGGCCGGTTGTAACTGTAACACTGTATACATTTAACTACCGAACATATTGTTAAATAACTCTTTGTATTGTTTATTCAAGTGTAACAATATTGTACATGCATTTATATATATCTCACCATCACCCCTGAATGAACCGAGATCCAAAGCAAGGAACATGTTCAACTTCTCAAATGGATTTAATGGAAAGATGGTGCAGTTTGAGCCTGAGATGGTACAGAATCTCACATGCAACACAAAAAAACTAGTTTGAAATATTCCCTTTTACACTCAATTAAAAAAAAACCAAAAGTGCATCTTAAGGACACAAAGTAATACAACACACATAATCATTTTATAACTTCAGCCTTTTTTAACAGACTCAGCAATGCTTTCATGCACAAACAAAAAAAAAGGTCGGGAATGAAGTGAACTATCACAAATAGTGCGTGTGTAAACTCATGCAAGTAAAGTGTGTTGTGAACGCAGCACTGAGGAGTGTGAATAGACGCACTCTGCTGCATTCAAAATTCCCTTCAAAATAAAAGCACAATATTTTTATATTGCCCATGCAAGGGTCCGCGACGAACTGAAAGCGGTTCCGCGACGAACCGGAAACTGATCCGCGACTGAAAACGGGTCCACGGTGGTGATCATGCCTTCCAAGCCGTCGCGGGCCTTGAGTTTGACACATGTGCCCTATATCAAGCTGTGCATAATTATTAGGCAACTTCTTTTCCCTGTGTCAAAATGGGCCAAAAAGGAGATTTAACTGAACATTGTAAAGAGTCTTTCAGAGTGATGCAGCACTCTTGAAATTGCTAAGATATTGGGGCATGATCACAGAACCATCAACACTTTTTTGCAAATAGTCAACAGAGTTAAATAGTCACAAAAGACGCAAATGAACTAAGATAAGATTTGAGAAGAATCAGACGTGAAGCTTCCAGGAACCCGTTATTCTTCATTGCTGTCGTATTCCAGAACTGCAGCCTACCTGAAAGCCAACCTTCTGCACATCAATTGACCCTTGACCAGTACATTATTGACGATACAGTACTAACTCATTGTGTAAGAGACTTGGGATGTTCCCCCTGGTTTTTACCAATTACAGAAGTTGACGACCAGAAACATTCCATACATAGCAAAATAAGAAAATAAAGGCAAAGGGTTAGGGTCTCTGCAGGTACAGACACTGCCACACACTTACCTTTTAAAAACACGAGTCTAATTTTCCATGATAAAATGTTCCCCAACAGCCGGATATCAACGGATTTGGAACCACTGTAAAGGTCCACCACTGAAGGAGGAACCCCATGTTGTTGGGAGCCTCGCTCGGTTATGAAGGACAGCTTCAGGACTCTGGCCCTGACGCCCTCAATTTAGATGCCAATCTGACCCTCTTGCTTCACTAAAAACACAGCTAATGTCTGAACACTATATACCACACAGCAGGAAAAAACAAATGATAAACAAGTCAAAAACAATCACATAACACTAAACACCATTTTAACCTTAGCTTGTAGCAGGTATGAAGCTTTAGTGGATGTTCAGTCAGGACAATTCATACATCTGCCATTCACTTTTCACGCAAGCTCACTCATAATGTCATTGCTCGGGGCAGTCAATCATGATATCAGCTGGTCTCCTCTATCCAATAAGCACAACGAAACAATTACATGGTTAGGCTATCATTCTTGCTACTGTCTTTTTTTAATATGAATGTCTCTCTACCTTCAGTTCATTCATGTTGCCGTTACGCTCCCCTCCACCTCCCCATCTCTGCCCAGTCTTTACAGATCCATCAGCTTAAAAAATGTCAAAAGTTAAAATCCCCCAAAAGACCATCAAAATCTGCCTTCTAAGGCAAATACCTCAACAATAGTTTTTATGACGTGTGACAGTTCATTGAAGAAAAGGAAATCTACTCAAACTGAGAATGGAGTCAGTCCTCTCTCTGACCACGGACACTTCACTGATGACAATCATTTGTGTGCCAAAACTTTGATGTAAATCATGCAAGCAGATTAACTGCAGACGAAAGAATCAGAAGAATTGAGATGTGGCAATACAAGTCAAAAATAAGGTCATAACCTGCTGCTCTGAGCTAAGGAAGGTCATGACCTGCTGCTCTGAGCTAAGGAAGGCCATGAGCTACTGCTCTGAGCTAAGTTCATGAGCTACTGCTCTGAGCTAAGGAAGGTCATGAGCTACTGCTCTATATAATCAGCTTAAGTGTGTACACATACAATGAATATGACTTATCTTGGTGGTCATATCAACAGGTAATTTATTCTTTGCAAAAAAGGAGCAGAGACAGACATACAACGTAATACTTAACAAATTGCATATCCAAGTCAGCTCCATGAACAAAGGAGTGAGTCCTCCTTATAAACATGGAACACAGTCACAGGAACCCTCATGACGTCTTTGAAACCTTCCTCCCGCCATATGATAAACAATGATGTGTTTTGTCAGGAACTTACAGATCTCAGAGATCCCTGGACTCCTAACTGGCTTGCTCTGAATAAGGGACATACAGTAAGTCATAATTAGGTGAAGGTTCATACACAAGTCATAATCAATGTGGGATTGTTCACCAGGAGTCACAGGCCATATAATATACATATATGTGTAGAGGAAAACAATTTTTCCCAACACCTTCCATTCAGATTAAGCCTCCTCATCAGTTTTTCAGAACAAAATCTTGCTGTGCTGCCTGGATCTAGAAAAGCACATGTCTGTATGACTTGGTCTCCCTTGTTGGATTTCACCTATATTGGAAGGATGGGTAGAATCCCATCACTTTTACCGGCCCCTGTATGACCACATGCGTGTAGTGAGACATGTGCGCTACTCGATGGTTCCTTAAGGTGTCTTGAGTTTGTGTTGACTAATTTCTCTCTTTAGCGGATGTAAAGAACACTGGGATGGTTTAGGATGCACACCTTGCAAGTCAAGCACCTATCGCAATACTTGCTCAAATGCCCAATGCAAAGGCAGCCGAAACAGATTCCATTTTTCTTAAGAAAGTTCATCTTGTCCCTATGTGTCATCTCTTCCAATCGTGGACACATCTCCAGTGTATGGGGTCAGATCGGTCTCATAATTCACAAATGCACACAGAACAATTAACAAATATATTTGATTTACAAATGCACACAGGATTTATAAATCAATTTGAAAAATAAATTTGACTCACAAATGCACAAAGAACGAATTACAAATACATTCCAATGCACAAATGTGGATTTGTATGAGCAGCACCAAGTTCCTGGGTGTGCACATCAGTGAGGACCTCTCCTGGAGCAGCAACACCGCATCACTGGCCAGAAAAGCTCAGCAGCGCCTCTACTTCCTCCGCAGACTGAGAAGAGCCAGATCACCGGTCCCCATCATGCACACCTTCTACCGTGGAAAGAGCATCGTGACCAGCTGCATCACTGTGTGGTACGGCGGCTGCACCGCATCCTGCCGGAAGACCCTGCAGCGCATAGTGAGAGCAGCTGAGAGGATCATCGGTGCCCCCCTCTTCTCCCTTCAAGACATCTACAACACACGCCTGGCCCGAAAAGCACTCAGCATTGTGGGCGACTCCACCCATCCCAACCACCCCTTCTTCAGCCTCCTGCCTTCCGGGAGGAGAATGAGGAGCCTCCGGGCGAGAACCAGCAGACTGAGAGACAGCTTCATCCACCAAGCCATCAGGATGCTGAACTCCCTCCCAGCACTCCCCCCCCCCCCCCCCTTCCTTCTCTGCCCTCTGCCCCCACAAACACTGGACACTGACATACACACACACACCCGCCCACCAACCCAACGCACAAACCAAATGGCACCAGCAACTTTTACAAACTCAAAAAACAAATATTTTATATTCAAACAAATTGCACTGTGTACAGTCAACTGCTGTACACCAACTGTTTACAATACTGTTTGCACTTTTATACTGTTTTTATCTGCCATATGTATATTTATACTGTAATTTATATTTAGATTCCACTGATAATTCTGTTTATATTTATACCGTTCATTCTGTTCACCCCGCCATATCTGCCATATTTATACTTTTTATGTAGTCTATATTTGCCACTGCCTGTTTATATCTTTTAATTACTTATATTTGTATATTTTATATTTCATGTTTAATGCTGTTTGCACCGGGGATTAGAGGGAAACACTATTTCAATTCTCTGTATGTCCTGCACATATGGCATTATTGATAATAAAGTTGACTTGACTTTATTTATTTGTGGATCGCACTGCATTTGTGTTTGAATCGCTACACATTTGTGTGTGGGTTTTTTGAGACTCCCCTGACATCGCCAGATCCACAAATGCGTTTTTTCAACATGGACCTATCTGTAGCCAATCAGATGTTGCCCTCAACCAATCACATCACTGCCGTCCTGCCGTTGCGGAAGCAGCTCTGAAGATTGCCAAAGATTGGGTCAGACACTATTTTCACTTCATGCTCGATGAATATAACAATATCAATGAACTGTCCCCTTCATTTGAGGTTTTCCAGTAGCTCACTTACAGAGACTCTCCATTTTTCTCTTAGCTTGCATGGAAGCTTCAGAATCACTGCTCTCATATTCCCTGGCATATCCAGCTCTTTCATGTACTGTGTGTCCTCCATTGCATTACAGCACTCACGCAGAAAGAGGGCATAGGCTTGGGAGATTTGACATCCTCAGGCTTCACAACAGGCTCCATATATGCTGAAGTAACTTTGTGTTCATTCCTAAAGTGTTCCTGGAGCAGATCCTTAGCTCTAGCATAGCCTCTGTCTGGAGCCATATACTGACAGCTATCCTCTTGTTTATTTATCCAAAAAATACAGACAGTCTCCTCTTTTACTGGCTTTACTCTCCACACAATGTTCAAAGGCTCTGATAAATGTAATGTACTGCAGAGGATCCCCATCAAAAAATGGAATTTCTCTTGAGCTGATGTTTCATCAATTCCTTAATGAGGGTTGAGACTGAATGACACCTGGATTTGTTGGCTGCACACGAGGATGATCCGAGAGGTTTGAGTGATGCATTTTCAGTTGACGGACCACACTGTTGTCTTGTGTTGCATAACTATATGCATACTGTTGTTGTATAGGTGGTTGTTGTTGCAATTCAACATATGTTGGTTGATATTCTTTGGCATGTCGGCTGAAAGTAGTAGAGAGTTCCTTTAACTTTGCTCCTTTTTCAAAGCATGATTCCATTCCATTTGATTGTGTATTTCACAACGCTTGGTGATCAGAGGCCTTAAATACTGCTAATTTAGCAGCAACGGCGGTCATTTCTGTGTCAACCTCCAGTTTTTCCTTTCTCCTTCCTAGCAACTCAGCTTGCTCCTCCAGCTCGTGCTTCTCCTTTAAGGCTGCAGTACAAACTTCAAGTGCTGCTCTCTTTGCCTCTATCTGAATCCATACAGATGAACATGGTTCTTGAGCTGGTGTGACTTTTTCTGCTTGGTTTCTCAATAGAAACAACATTTCCATATTGAAGTAAAACACAGTGACAGTATTTCCAATCTCATGATCATTATTTTCACCACGTTTGGACATGTCTGCATTACACAACCACCTATTCACAGCATCAGTAAATTCATGAACACTCAACACTTTTGCTGTGAACCATATCTCATGTTTCTCCCTTTCTTCATGAGACAAGATTTGTGACAGAGATTGATGTTGTTCCTTCGCTTCATTGCAAAGAGTTGTGTATTTATCAAAATATATTGCACCTCTGTTTCATATTCACTGTCATGAATTAGGTTTTAAATTGTTCTTTTAAGTTCCGAGTCTTTTGTGGAATGTCCAGTTTTCCCATTAATGCCTTTTGTGTCAGTTTAATAGGACGTTTCCTGACAGATTGTGATTCCCTTTCACCATTGGCCGCGCTGGTATTTGACTACGTTTTAGCCATGGTTGGCTCCTTAACATTAGAACCTTGATTTGGTACCTTAAGGCCTATATCAGAATCTATCATATATTAAACAATTCAAAATAAACCACCCGTACAGCTCTTATATTAGGCCTATAAGATAGAACCAATACATTGTCTTTATACACAAAATAGATGTGCGCACACAACAAGGCCCACACTACATACCTCTGTCCATTCAGAGTGTCTATTAGTCCAAGTGGTACCTTGTGTCCCATGGGATCATCTGCTGACTACCGTGATGTTGATCAGCTGTCCAATCCAGCAATGTCAATCAGCTGTTCAATTCAGTGATGTCGATCAGTGGGCGGTACCCCAGACCACGAACAAGTTAAATTAAATACTGTGAGCTTTCTTTTGCAGATGTTTTGATGATGACTCAGCCCCTCCCCCTGACAGCACCCTCCGCCCCCTTGAAGGTTGAGTTAATTTTGTTTAATTACATTTACTCTGTAGCGCCAGATCACAACATAAGTAATGTAAGATTCCCTTTCCTATAGAACAGGTCTACACCTTGCTCTTTTATTAAACAAACTAAATGGCCATATATTATTTATCTTACCTACACAACGTCATCTCATTTCTGTCTCTACATGGTTGCACGTTTAGTTCTGCCCCAAAGCGCGCCGCTAGCAGGCACGCCGGAGAGAGGAAACACTTCCTTTCAGTCACGTGAAGCTTATCATTCCTGAGTGTCGGGTTGATGAGTTATATAATTTAAGTTTGGCCTGAAATATTGAGCCTAAACAAATTAATTTCAGCATTGAAGAGAAACTATAATGATATTGTTTTTTTATAATGATGTCACAATCAGAATTTCATAACATACAGACATAAATAATTAATAAATAAGATGCATTCTGAAAAACTGTGCATATAAGCAGGACACAATAAATGGCACGCACTGTGTATAAATACCACACACTGTATATCATACTCAATGCAGTTTGTTTAACAGAAAACATCTCCACTCTGACAGTGATGATAACTGTGTCTTTATTAATATAAGTAGTAGTTTAACACCATTAACTCATCTGAAAACATTATACGATAATTTTGTATCAATATGTTCGCTATAAACTGTCCAGAAAACAACTCTGTTAAAAAAACTGTCAAAAGTCTCTCTAGCTGTTAAAGTCGACTGACAGCTGATCAGCTGATACAGCTGTGATCGGCGCTGCAGTCATCAGAAACCGACGTTGCTTTACGTGACGCTTCAGAGGAAAGGACGTTTCATGTCTCTTAAAACATATTTCCTTGTGTCCTCTCTCCTCGCTTCCTCTTTGTTTCCTTGCGTCTCTCCATGCATCCCTGTTTTTCTTTCAAGTCAATTCAGTTTATTTTGCATAGCCCAAAATCACAATTACAAATTTGCCTCTGAGGGCTTTACAATCTGTACACATACGACATCCCTGTCCCGGGACCTCAAATCGGTCTGGCAGAGATACGTTCAGACATTCAAAGCAGGTATGAAAAAGCTTGCTCATACTTCACTGAACATTGAAGACAAGATCTCACTGTTCCTGCTGCAATATCGGACTACGCCTAACTGCACTTCTGGACAGTCCACGGCTGACCTGTTCCTTCACAGACATATCCGGACAAGGTTGGATTTCCTAAAGCCTTGTACCAGTTGGGGGCAACTGTGGCTCAGTGGTTAGCAAGTCTGTCTTTCAATCAGAGGGTCGGTGGTTCGATCCCAGGCTCCAGTAGTCCATTTCGTTGTGTCCTTGAGCAAGACACTTAACCCTAATTGCTCACCGTTGCTGTGTCTACGGTCTACTGTATCATCTAAGTCGCTTTGGATAAAAGCGTCAGCTAAATGTAATGTACCAAGGAGACGATGCGTAAGAAACAGTACCAGCAAAAAGAACACCATGACCACACTGCTGCAGATCGGTTCTTTGATGCGGACAACGCCGTTTATCTGTGCAGCACTGTGATGGGGAGTCACAAGTGGATTCCAGGGTTGATTGTGAGACAGACAGGCCCTGTTTCATATGAAGTCAGAGAGCGGGACACAGTACACAGACGTCATGGAGACCAGCTGCGGGCTCGTGCCATTGCTGCCACTAAATCACAGGCTGACCGTGGTGATGGTGAAGACTGCAGCAGTTCTCAGGAAGTTGTCAACGCTAACATGCAGACACTTGAGCTTCTGGAGACCGAGCCAGTGGCTCTGAGGCGCTCAAACTGAAAGACTAAACCACCGAACCGTTATTTGCCATAAGACTATATAGCCCTCAGTGGACTGTATCCTGTAGCTTATATTCGGACAGACAACCTGAAGACACATGCTTTGTACATAGGGAAATGTCAAGTATTGTGTTTAACTGAGACCATATGTTGTTTGGGTTTTTGTTAAAGTATAAGTTGTTCTCAGTTAAAAAGGGGAATGATGTGGTATATTGATCATATTTAGTTATATGGTTGTTTTAAGTACAAATGCTTTTTGGACCTCAGTGAACATTGTCCTTCTTAGTAACTGTAGCGCGCATGAGCAGTAGAGGGTTTGTGAAGTTCTCGCATGGCTGAATAAAGTAACTAGCGTTTCACGTGCATCCGTTTGGTTAATACACCACACAAGAAAGGAGAGGGTGTGAGTGGTTGTGGTTCAGATGCATCCTCATGTACATAGGAAAGCAGCCTGGAGTTCTACACAGCCTCTATCTCTGTGAGCATGGTTGTCAACTCCTCAAAGTTCAGTGAGGCCTTCACCAAGATCCTCTTTAAGCAGGTTTTCACAGATCTCATAAGTCTTTCCCAGAAGCCACCCCACCAAGCAGCTCGCTCTGCAATAAACTTCCAGGTGATTCCCTTGTCAGTGAAAAATTTTGAATGACTTCCTTAGTTCCTTTAGATTTTGGCATTGTCTGAATAAACAACCTTGCACAGTCCTCGCCTTGCGATAAACCTCTTTAAAGCCAACAAAGTGTTCTGTAGTCTGATCAGAAACCAACTCTAAATGCACTGCTCTGGTGACAACACAAGTGAAAAGTGCAATATATGCCTTCTTAGACTGACCACTAGCCTTAACATATAATGGCTCTGCAAAATCCACCCCAATAACTTCAAAGGGAGGGTACTCGGTCACTCTGTCTCTGGGTAATGGAGCCGTGGACTGCTGTACTGGTTTCACCTTCAGTCTCCTGCAGATGTTGCAATGTGATTCTTCTTGACTAACTGTCTCCCTTTTGGAATCCAATACCTCTCTCTCGCTTGTACTAGAGTGTCTCTGACTCCAGAATGCATCACTCTCTCATGAGTCCTGAACAAGTAACTCAGAGTAGGGCTGCAACTAACGATTATTTTAATAATCGATTAATCTGACGATTATTTTTTTCGATTAATCGATGAATCGGATAAAAAACAAAAAAGCATTACTTTCCAACCCACACACACACTCAAACACTCACAGACGCACACACTCACAGACGCACACACACACACACTCTCTCTCTCACTCCCTTTGTTCAGACACACTGCACTGTTCTTACGAGCTAACGCTAACTTGTCAAGCTAATAACGTTACGTCCTCAAAGCGGAACAAAACCTGCCGACTAGTCGCGGCAGCTGAGCCGGCAACCGGAAGTGCCTCGATTTGAGCTCCTACTGTGCTGTTGAACGGCCTTGCCACCGCTGTGTGTTTCAGAACAACATTACGGCCTCTCAGATGGTCTCTCCTCTACCACCGCTCCGCGCTCAACTCAACTTTTTTCATACTCAAACATCTCCGTGACTTATTGAGTGGCGTAATAATTGCGCGACACAACGAATCGATAATGAAATTCGTTGTCAACGCTTTGAATAATCAAATTTTATCGATTTTATCGATTCGCTGTTGCAGCCCTAACTCAGAGTATTTGTGATTTCTAGGTAGCACCGATGGGTGTTGCTGTCTAAAACTGAAATCAGAGTACTGTAGCCTACCTCCTACACTAATACGGCTATTCTCATCTAAGAATGGTTTCAAGTCTTAGATTTTTTTATCTGAAAATATAAATCCTGATATTCGTTATATATTCTTGTCTATGAAACATGTTCAGGTTACTCAAAGTCAGAATAACAGACAATGAAGCTGTGGATGTCCCTAGGAAATATTTGTCTGTCTAGACTAGATACACGCCGGACACCACCACAACACACACGCATGTTATCATTATGTTAGACCAGGTGCAGTGGGACTGGCCGTTGGACGCCCCAGTCTTGTGAGACAAGGGGAGGATATGTGTCTTTCCTCCTCCTTGACAGGTGACAGGTAGATGTTAGGATGATGCGATGAAACCTGTGACGAAAATCTATGTATAAAACGGCTGAACATCCGGTTGTGGTGGAAGTTTGTTTTGTTTCCAACCTGCGTGTTGACGAAACGACTCCCTGCTCTTGCAATTACAGCACTTATACTTTGCTTGTGATTAGAGAAATAAATCTACCAAACGAGAGAAGTTGTTAGGCTGAATTCTTCCGGAGGTTCTATCAGGCATCCAATAATTATGACGCTAACAAATCTCTCGTGATGTTCTGTCCAGATTTCAGCTGGACGATTTCTTGGCTGAAGCTCTGCTCTTGGCTCATCTTAAACACAGTCTTTGTCCATGTCCCTTTTCCCATCAGTTGATAACAGTGAAGCAGGGCCACTCCACCACAGCAGGCTTTGGATGAGGTTGTCGACGCTCTGGCCTCTGGTAGGTAAATCAGCAGGATTAGTTTTACCATTGCAGTAACACCACAACTCTGGATTTGTGAGTCCTTGTATTTCAGTCACTCTGATGGCCACAAATGGCTTTCACATTTGTGCTGTGCTGCGTATCCAATGGAAATAAATCATTGAATCTGTCCACATGTGTAGCTGATTTCTTTCCACGTTGAGTGGCTTGAGGAGATTATTTCCTAAACTTGCTCCTATCAGTGCACCCATGAGTTCCAAGCGTGGTAACATAATTTTCTTCAGTGGGGCGACCTTTGACTTGGAAGCCACAAAGCTTGTTACAACATCTCCTTCCTTGTTCTGTCCTTGCAGATAGGCAACAGCACTGTATGCCTTCTCACTGGCGTCGCAGAAGACGTGCAGTTTAATCTACGATTTTGGTCAGATCTCTATCTGGTACTATCTTGGAATGTCCACCAGGTGGAGCTGTGGCAACTCTGCACACCACGGATCCCATTTCTCTGACAAGTCTGGGGGAAGCTGCTCATCCCAACCGATTCCCCTCTCCCCCCATAGTTCTTGAAACAAACACTTTACTCGAATAGTGAATGGAGTGAGGAAATCGATGGGGTCGAAGACTCTGGCTGATGTCTGTAGCACACTTGTGTTTTCTTTATTCTTTACAATGTCCAGTAATCCCTTTAAATCAAACACAAAACTATCCTTTTCCGATCTCCATACCAACCCCAACACCTTCAGTACATCTCTACAAATGGTTGTGTCTGTTGTATGCTCCACTCCCCTTTCTGTCCACTTGTCTCTCAGGTCCGGTGAATTTGTCACCCATTTGCACAGGTTTATGCCAGCGTGAGACAGAATCTCCTTTGCTGTTGTGGTAACTAGAAGAGCTTCATCCACATCACATGGACTGGAGATAAAATAATCTACGTAGAGGGACTCTGTCAGTGCCTCCACTGTCTTAGGCTGTTCTGCTTCATACTGCTTTATATGTTTTCTTATTGTTGCAGCTAACAGGAACCAAAAACCACTCTACTCTTTCTCATGATGCGCAGCTCATTTTCAGTCTTTGGTTGGAGGTCCATGTAGCCACAGGAACCTCACAGCATCTTTGTCTCTTTCTGCTAGTTCTATCTACAAGAAAGCCTTAGTGATATCTGCCGTAAAGGCTATCTGGTGGAGTCTGAATTTTATCAGCACATCTAACAGATTTGGGTTCAGGTTGGGCACAGCCAGTAAACAGTCATTTAGGGAGGGGCAACTCTCTTCATGTGATGATGCATCAAATACAACCCTCAGTTTAGTTGTCACCTTATCTTCTTGAAGAACAGCATGATGTGGCATGTAGTACTTCACAGCCTCAGTTTGATCTGCCGCTGAGGTGTGCTCTGGTACATCCTCGCAGATGCCTTTCATTGTACTTTGGGTACAGCGTTGCATCCATTTTCAGTCTCCTCTTGAGGCCTTCAAATCTTCTCCTTGCAACTCTGAAGTTGTTTGGGAGATCTGGTCTGTCAGGTTGCCACGGCAACTCAACTCTGTAGCTGCCATCCTTGTACTTTATAGTCTTCTGAAAGTTCTGAAGAGCTTCTGTTTCTTCTGGGCTCTGGATTTTTTCATGAACAATGCCCAGTGACTCTACTTCCCAGAAAGCATAGTTGTTTGGCTATTTGAGTGTCCTCCTCTAGGCAGATGTGCATGCAAGTGGCATCGGTTACACTGGATGTGGTAACTGGACCCTGCAGGACCCATCCGAAGCTGCTTTCAACGGCTACTAGTGATTCTGTTATCCTCTGAACTCTGCCAGTCACTATTCGCCAGTAATCGTCTGCTCCTATTAACACTGACACTTCTTGATCCTCAGTGCCCTCTGGTGGAAAATCAGCAAGTTGAAGACCTTTTCTCTTTAATTCCTCTTGGATAGGTTCGCTGGGGACCTTTATCACAGCCGTGCAAACTTGAGGGGTTTCCACTGCTTCAATCTCAATTTTTTGCTGTGTATTCCACATGTTTTCCAGTGACGCTCTCACGATGTTGCGACGTGCAGTGACAGGAGAAGTGGACCCAAAGGTGTGGATGTTCAGCGTCTCATGCCTGACTACTGGCAGTTTTAGTGCTTTAACTACATCTTCGTGAATGAAGCTTTTCTGGCTACCTCCATCTAACAGGCAGCCATTTTCCTCCCCGCTGGGGCTACTGCCCATGCCATGGCTGTCTGGAGCAACACTGTGTTCTGAACATCAGCTCTCGGTTTCACTGTGCTGGACACAGAGGATACCACAGCATCTGTACCACCATTGTCAGCATCTGGCTTAGCTTCACTTTGATCACAAACTGACTGGTGATGTCTGCGATGGCACAAGGCACACAAAACACCCTTGACTCTGCAGAATTTTGCTTTGTGTTTTGGACCGAGGCACACGTAGCATCTTCCCAGTTTTCTCAGTTTCTCCTTGCTAGAAGCCACAGAACTGTCTGTGCAGTGTTCGGGTTTATGGTTGGTACCATCACAATACACACAGGTCCTGCAATACTGGGCATAGCAGGCAGCCATATGTGTTGCTGTGAACCCCTAAGGATTCTATACTTCGAATCTGTATTTCACATTCATTGTACAGGTGCCTGAGAGCTACAACATCTGATGATCTTTTCACAGGAGCCAAGTTGAGCAGTCTGGACATATGTGCACTTATTACAATGTCCTTTCTTCGAAAACGGCTCTGAAGTTGTTGTACTGCGCCATCATAATTATCATCCGTCATAGTTAGTCCTGCCACAGCCGCTCCAGTCAGATAGGATCTCAGGTAAGTGAACTTTTCCCTTTTACACAGTGTGTCGTTATCATGGATAGCTGTTTCATATTGTGACCAGAATTCTTGCCACTGGCTTATTTCTCCGCTGTATTTTTCTATCACCACCTTAGGCAGTTTGACAGTATGCTAATTTAGCAATCTGACTGAACTTGAATTTGCATCGCTCACCCACACACTCCTTCCTCTGCCCTCTGCCCTCTGAATGGATCTTTTGGCGCGGGTTTTCAATGTGATGATGCGGTCCTGGTCCTGGCAATCTCTGACTCAAGCACATCCGTCTCCATTCAGTCTTCAATGCCTTTGTCTAAGTCAAATAAACTTTCTTCTCTCGTCGATAAGAGTGATAACAGTCACGGAGTCTCTCACAGTCTGGCACCTCTTTGCTCACCTCTTCTTCAAGTTAGTTAACCGCTTTGTTGTCGAGGTGCGTATTGTTTTACGCTTCTTTTTCATCCATTCAAATTGTGTGGCCATCTCTCCAGCTAGCGGTAGCGTTAGTGTTAGCCAGCTTTAGCTTACAACTTCGTCGAAGTTTAAAGTCTCACAGTCTTGACTTCCCGGGTTTCGGCACCTAAATGTAATGAAGTGGAGCTTCTAATGAGGACCAAGACACGTCTTATGAACTGAATCACTTTACTTATGAACTGCAGTACAAACAATAAAAGTGATTCAGAACGCGCTCTTGCACCTGACATGTATATTTTTCCACGTATCAACATTGTTGTTAGCGTCAACAAAACATGTATCATTCTACTTCCTGTCTTCAAAGTAAAAGCACTTCTTGTTTCCATGATCTTCACAATAAAAGTCAATCATGCAGTCAAACAAGTTACAGCAGCCTGGGAGGCATATCTTTACAGACCTAAGTACGGCTCTTTCTGGACACGTAGGTTTCACTTTTTAGTCACTCTCCCTCTGATGCTTTAGTACAATGACACTTGGCTTGCACTTGGTCCTCTTTTTTACAAAAACGTCCACCATCCGGACACCAGAAAGCGGCTGGCCACTTATGTGCCACAATACATCCACAGCCAACCGCTTCCATGCTCCGGTCCTGGACCGGAGCCAGGCAAGAACTTTGAGTCCTCCTCCTCCTCCCTGAAGAAACGTTGGGCGTCACCGATGACTCGACCAACATTCCTTACCAGGAGTCGGGCAGCTCGGCCTTGGAGCAGGCAAATGTGAAGAGGCGATTGAGATGGAAGAGGCTGAGGAGCTTGAATGTGTAAATAAATATGTTTGATAAAAGGGCATGACAGTTGTGTGAAAACAAGCCTCAACTGATAAACTCTGGTGATAAAAAAAATGTAGTTTTGTTTGTGCTTCCTCAACAGACTCCAGAGAATAACAGGCCCAGGAGGATGGTGGCCATGCTAAGTCCCTGCAGTGGGCAAAAGCCAAAAGAAGGCACACGGCCAGAGAAGGGGAACATAAGGAAGACACCCCCCCACTTGCCCCCCTTCTCACACACACAAATGGAATAATATGTACATATTTAACTGACCAAATATTATATGTTCTGGTCATTAACTTCAAAAAACATTATACCACCTTCACCACCAGTAAATGTAACCTGTTTCTATCCTTCAATGATAAAATCACCACAATTAACCCACCCCCAGCCCTCAACATTACATTTCATTTAGCTGATGCTTTTATCCAAAGCGACTTACATGCTATACAGTAGACTGTAGACACAGCAACGGTGAGCAATAGGCCCCGTCAGCACCGATCTTGGTGCATTGGGTTCAGCCTCTGGGACTGAGCATATAAAAAAAATCCCCAAAAAATCTAATAAATAAAAATAAAAACCAAATAAATGTCAAATCCCTGCCTCACAAGTCAATATAAGTTAATTGTGTCATGTTTATAACACTATTACACAATAATTATAAACATAAACCATAAGCATGACTTAAAGTGACTCAAAAATGACTAAGTATGGACCCCAAGTTTTGAAATATGCTGATTAAAAAAGTTAGGAACTAGCTAGAAGGCTAAACTCAACAGTTTTAGAATCCTTAGAGCCTACAGAGTCCGCCAATACCAACCATTCCACTCTCACACACCACCCCCCCATTCAAGCTTGCTGTTGTCACCCACGTGCTAACCCTGACATCCCCAACAACTAAAGGCCCACCTCTAACCTCCCCTACCTGTCCAAAGTTCTTGAGAGAGCTGTTGCATCACAATTTAAATCCCACCTCAATCTCCATAATCTCTACGAACCCTTCCAATCCGGCTTCCGTTCAAAACACAGCACAGAAACCACCCTACTAAAAATCACAAATGACATTCTTCCCTCTGCTGACTTTGGCTTCCTCACCATTCTCATCCTTCTTGACCTCAGCGCCGCCTTCGACTCCATCAACCACTCCACCCTCCTCTCACGTCTCCAGTACTCCCTTGGTATAACTGGCACTGCCCTCTCCTGGTTCACCTTATATCTTTCAGACCGACATCAATTCATTGCCATAAATATCTGTAAATCCTCCACCTCCCCAGTTCCCCACGGTGTCCCCCAAGGTTCCGTGCTTGGTCCCCTCTTCATCATTTACATCCTTCCCCTTGGACAAATTCCGCAACCTTGGTCAGAGGTCAATGATACAAAAATAAATAAGTGAGAATTTTTATATTGGAGCAGAAACTACCGTAGTAGTTACAAAAAATAAAAATAAAATAGTATATCAAGTAGTTTCCCATGTAATATCCATGGCGTAGATGAGGAGTTTTGTTTTGAAACTTGAACATTTTGAACTGAGCCATGTTGTTTTTGAAAAAACTGACTTTTCAGAATGAAACAGATCACTTTTCATAGCTTTGAGTTGGATTTGTTGACTTATGGAATTAAGTATTTTACCTTTTTTTCTTGACCCCCCCCCCCCCCCCCCCCCCCCCCCCCTCTCTTTCCTACCCCGTGCCAACCACATCACCAAAACTGCCATGGACGCCTAGACCCTCCCTGTCCTCTGCCACCACCAACAGTCATCCATGCCCTCATAACCTCCAGACTCGATTATTGCAATAGCATCCTCTATGGCTCTCCCAACCAAGTTAGCAACAAACTCCAATATGTTCAAAACTCTGCCGCCCGTCTGCTCACCTCCACCCAGCGCTACGAACATATCGCCCTGGTCCTACGCAACCTCCTTTGGCTCCCGGTCAAATATAGCATTGACTTCAAAATGTTGCTCACCACCTACAAAGCCATAAACAATCTGGCCCCTCTCTATCTTTCAGACCTCCTCCTCCTTGATGCCCCCTGTTTATAGTCTTCATAAGAATGTGACAGAGAAGCTCAGCGGCACATCTGCCTCACACAAAAATAATAAACCAGTTAATTAAAAACCAGTTCATCTCACACACCAGACATCATTGCAGTTACGCTGTGTTCACAGTGGTGTGCGAAACGTCAGATATTATAGTGTAATTTTGGAACAGCACAACCTGGCATATTATTTTGCTCTTATCCTGCAATTTATATTTTAAGTATGTCTAAACAGCTTTATTAAATTAACTGTGTCACTGGCGTTAATTTTGTTTACTGCAAATCACTTGAATATGCTAAGACCACGCCGCTGTAGTCGAAACCACCCCCCACCCCCCAAGCCAGATCCGGGCCAAAAGTCTGAACCTGAAAAAAAGCGATCTGAAAGTGGAAAAAAAAGATTTGAACCTGAAAGAATTTTTTTTAACCTGAAAATATAACACCCAAACTGTAAAAAAAAAAGTGAAAGTTAAAAATAGAAAATCCGTTACTGAAAACTGAAAAAATAAATTTTATGAAAAAAATAACAGAACTGAATTCAAATTGTATTTAATCCAATAAAACGTTTCATACACTTATTTTTATTTTGAATACATTGTTGAATCTTTCAAAGTCTTGTCGCTGTGGAGTTTCTGGTACCATGCACAAATGTTTCCCTCCGCTTGGCCTTTCTGGGCCTCTCTTCTTACATAAAGACAGAGGTGAAATCTGATTGGATACAAGCTGCACTGGAAGCAGCCCTGCAGGCTGGAAGCAGAGCAACAGAGGACAGGAGCTATGCAATGAGAAAATAAGCTAGTAGGGAAAATAGTTATACCTGTAGAATTTAATTTTAAAATAGTTATAACTTTGTGATTCTGTTTAGGCCAGCAGAGAAGGGTTAGCTGGCCCTGACGACCCACCACTGACACCAAGACCTACATACACTCCATCTACAATATTAACAAGTAAAGAAAAAGATAGCAAAATCACTGGCAATTATTCTCAGATTCAGGTGCACGCTCACCATTCCTTCCTCAGAGATAGACAGAAAGAGAGAAAGAGAGAGACAGCGAGGCTTGGGATTATTGGACCACTCTCTCCAGTTGCTGTGGCTTCAGCAAGCACACAACCAGCTATGTCAAGCATGATGAGAAGATTCAGGGCTTTCTGCACCATTTACTGAAAATAATGATAGTGGAGCCAAAAATAGGATTCAAAGGCCACACCCTTTTGTTATCCAGCAGTTGTATTTAAAGATCAGGAATGCTGAGTGAGCTGTACAGAAATCGTTATTGGAAAATGTTGACAGGGATAATTGTCATATTTATTAAATCATGCCAAGTATGTGTTGTGCCTTTGTTACAAAAGCGCATCAAGGTTGATAAAAGGAAAGTGAGGGCCAGTCTTTTAACTACTCGACAACAGTATATTGTGAGCTGACGTTGATGAGGCTCTGTCTGAAGAGGCAGCGAGGCCTGGGGATTGCAATATCAGTCTTCTTGTTCATCTGGTAGTTTGGTCCATATCTCAACAGCTAATGACCAGAGTTCTATCAGGATTGCAGTGATTATTAGGACTTGAACTTGCATTTATGCCCCACCTTTCTAGTCTTGTTACCACTACATATTAACCCATTTTTCTCCTGGACATGATTTCTCTGGCTCTCTGTTCCCTGTTGTTGAGTATTGTATTCAACAGCAACTCTGATTGCTGTGCTGTGCATCCAATGGAAATAAATCATTGAATCTGTCCACATGTGCAGCTGATTTCTTTCCACGTTGAGTGGCTTGAGGAGATTATCTCCTAGCTTCGCTTCAGTGGGGCAACCCACTTGACTTGGAAGCCACAAAGCTTGTTACAACATCTCCTTCCTTGTTCTGTCCTTGCAGATTGGCAACAGCACTGTATGCCTTCTCACTGGCGTCGCAGAAGACGTGCAGTTTAATCTGCGAGTTTGGTTGGATCTCGATCTGGTACCATCTTGGAATGTCCACCAGGTGGAGCTGTGGCAGCTCTGCACACCACTGATTCCATTTCTCCGCCAGGTCTGGGGGAAGCTGCTCATCCCAAACAATTCCCTTCTCCCATAGTTCTTGAAACAAACACTTTACTCGAATAGTGAATGGAGTAAGGAAACCGATGGGGTTGAACACTGGCTGATGTCTGTAGCACACTTATCTTTGTGTTTTCTTTGTTCTTTACAATGTCCAGTAATCCCTTTAAATCAAACACAAAACTGTCCTTTTCCGAACTACATACCAACCCCAACACCTTCAGTACATTTCTACAAATGGTTGTGTCTGTTGTATGCTCCACTCCCCTTTCTGTCCACTTGTGTCTCAGGTCCTTGGCAGTGGTTGCAGCGTACCAGACGGTGATGGAGGAGCAGAGGATGGACTCAATGATGGCAGTGTAGAAGTGCACCATCATTGTCTTTGGCAGGTTGAATCTCCACAGCTGCCTCAGGAAGTGCATCCTCTGCTGCGCCATCTTGGAGATGGAGCTGATGTTTAGCTCCCACTTGAGGTCCTCGGTAATGATGGAGCCCAGGAAGCGGAAGGACTCCACAGCTTTGACGGGGGAGTCACACAGGGTGAGAGGGGCTGGTGGGGCTGAGATCTTTCTGAAGTCCACAACCATCTCCACTGTCTTCAGAGCGTTGAGCTCCAGATTGTTTTGGCTGCACCAGGTCACCAGGTGGTTAGTCTCCCACCAGTAGCCGGACTCGTCCCCACCAGAGATGAGTTCAATGAGGGTTGTGTCATCTGCAAACTTCAGGAGCTTGACGGACAGGTGACTGGAGGTGCAGCTGTTGGTGTACAGGGAGAAGAGCAGTGGGGAAAGAACGCAGTCTTGGGGGGGAACCGGTGCTGATGGACTGAGAGGCTGAGACGTGTTTCCCCAGCCTCACGTGCTGCTTCCTGTCAGACAGGAAATCTGTGATCCACTGGTGCAGGTGGAGTCTGGCATGTGCAGCTGGGAGAGCTTGTCCTGCAGCAAAGACGGGATGATGGTGTTAAAGGCAGAGCTGCAGTCCACAAACAGGATCCTGGCGTAGGTTCCTGGGGAGTCCAGATGCTGGAGGATGGAGTGGAGGGCCATGTTGACTGCATCGTCCATAGACCTGTTGGCTCTGTAGGCAAACTGCAGGGGGCCCAGGAGTGGGTCGGTGAGGGTTTTGAGATGGGACAGGACCAGGCCCTCAAAGGACTTCATGACCACAGAGGTCAGGGCGACGGGCCTGTAGTCCTTGAGTCCTGTGATCCTAGGTTTTTTGGGGAGGGGGATGATGGTGGAGGCCTTGAAGCAGGCTGGTACATGGCATGTCTCCAGGGAGGTGTTGAAGATGTCTGTAAACACCAGGGACAGCAGATCAGCACATTGCTTCAGGGTGGAGGGGGGGACAGAGTCAGGGCCGGCTGCTTTGCGGGGGTTCTGCTTTTTAAAAAGCCGGTTGATGTCTCTCTCCCGAATAACGAGGGTTGTCACTGTGGAGGGTGTGGGGCGCTGTGAATGGTGGTACAGAGGCGTGAGGCCCTGATGGGCTGGGGGAGGGAGGGCTGGTGGTCTGTGGCTGGTTGATGTAGGGAGTTCAGGTTTCCTTTGTTAAAGTCACCAAGGACAATAACTAGAGAGTCTGGGTAGATTGTCTAAATGGAAATGGTTACTACCCTAGTTGTTGTATAGGAGAAGAGTTCTAGTTGCCAATTACTTAGTTGCCGATTCATTGCCTTGATGCCACCGAGAGGTCTGATGCAGGACATCCAGCGAGCCATCGTAGCCTATTTCTGGTCTGGCAGGCACTGGGTTCAAGCAGCAGCTCTGTACCTGCCTGTTGATGGAGGGAGGCTTGAACAGATTGCCATCCAGTCCAAAATGAACTCCTTTAGAGTGCGGACCACTCAAAGACTCAAATTTTTGAGTAACAACAAATATCTGTTCCTTCTATAACCAGAGAACTTGGATCTTACTGGACTAACATCTTTTTCCTGCTACGTACTGCAGATGGCAGATCTAACCCTCTGGGGTTTGCAGCTGCTTCAACACAGAATATGATGTTTACGCAATATTTGTTCAATTCAATTCAGTTTATTTTGTATAGCCCAAAATCACAAAATTTCCTTTGAGGGCTTCACAATCTGTAGACATACAACATACTATTTGTATTAATATCTCCGCAAAAAAACGGCACAGAAATACGGTTCAGATGTGGCTAAACACTCCAAACTCTTGACTTCCGTCTCCTGTTGCCTGTGTGGTAAGATTAGGTTTGTGCCCACAGTCTCACAGACCCGGAGGACACTCAGGTTCCTTGTACATTAGACGGAGACGTGGTTCCAGTACAATGAACAATCTTTATTGTAGACACAATGTTCAATACTACTCTTAAATACACTATACTAATAAAAGAGCCGTTAATGAAAAGGAGTGTAGGGCGGGACTGACCAGTGGTGAGCGAGGTGGGCCAGCGCAGATGAGGGTCCCGAAAAGAAAAGAAAGCACCCCGATCACACGTGTACGCTCACAACGCACACACACACCGCCACACGTGAAGGTCCGGACCGAGGGTAGCCTAAAACACACCACACGAAGGGAGACCCCAACACCCGGAGGCACCACTCCCACCACCTTGGTCTAGCCTCACCTACAAACACACAAGAAACACAATTATGTTATGACCCAGAGTGCATGGGAGGGCAGTGTCTGGATGTTGTTTGCCTCCCTGCCTGATGGGGTGATGTGATGTTTTACCATGCTTCTGTTCATGGCAGGTGATTGGACAGCTATTTAAGAGGGAACCTGTGGAGGCCATTTCTCTCTCTTGTCTCTCCGGCGTCCAATCTGGCCATGTGCACAACACAGAGTCTTGGGTTTAGCAAGGGTGTCGGAAGTGGTAGGTGTGAGAAGCCCTTTTTGGTTTAACCATGTTTTCTCCTGTTTTTGGGTAGGGAGATAGGTAAGATACCTGTTCTTTTGTTTGTTCCTTTGTGTGGTCTAGGGAAGATAGGTGACCTGAACAGATTGTTTTGTTTGTTGTTTTGGGCCACGCTCACCCTGAATTAGGACACCGTAATTACAATAAATAACCATTGTAACGATAAACGCTGCATCATTGGTCCTACTTTGGGAGGTGGGGAGACTCTCGAGTATGTTGCGCTCCGGCTCCCCTAGGCCCGGCGTAACTATTAACCCCAGGCTCTGGTTTTACAAACAAAAGGAAAAGCAAACAAATGACGAAATCAAACAAGACAAATAAGAAACAAAAGACAACGGAGAATCAGGGGTAACCTAGTATAAAACACACAGTAAAAGGGCTCAAGCCAACAGAGGTAGTGCTGTAAACACAATGCTGATGGCGTCACACACCCGACGCGGGGGCGGCGTGCTGGTTCAGTCCCGCGTCCGGCCCGGCAGGCCGACACCGCAGAAGCAGTCACCCATGTGCAACCCAACGTAGGTAAAACCCGCCGCAGGCGAGACCTGCCGTACGCGAAAACAGCAGCGCTCCCGAGTTGAGCCGAATAGCGGTACACACTTGGTGGCAGCGTCCCACCCGACCCGGCCAACAGTCCCCTATAATCAGGGATGACATCCAATCAAATAATATAGTAATAATTAACCCTTAAATTATAGGAATTATCACAAGGAAGTCACCTACCGATCAGGCAAGAATTCCAGTCTGCTCCGGAAGGAGACAAGAGGCCATATGATGACGTCACCGCCGGCTATATAAAATCAGGACAATGTCACCATGAGACTATAAAATCAGGAGTTACTCTGAACTCACCAACACTGATCTACAGGTGCATCTCCTGTGCAGGAGGAGGGGAGCCCAAGAGCGTCTATGACCATGGCGGATGTCCAGCCGACTGGAACACGCGCTTGAAATGTAATGTAATGACGTCAGGGAGGGAACCAACGGCATCCCTGTCACCTTTATAGGATGCCCGCCCACCGTGACTGGCTTATAATTATTATTATTACATTACATTTCACTGACGCTTTTATCCAAAGCGACTTACATGATATACAGTATACAGTAGACCGTAGACACAGCAACGGTGAGCAATGAGGGTTAAGTGTCTTGCTCAAGGACACAACGACATGGACTGGCTGAGCTGGGGTTTGAACCACCGACCCTCTGATTGAAAGACTGACTTGCTAACCACTGAGCCACAGTCGCCCCCACGCCACAGTCGCCCCCACATTATAAGAAAAAGGGTGCGCCAAAGCCCAGCGAATAAAGCTCCCTTCTGTTACACCTGCTAGATCATACGTGATACACACAGGAGCTCAGAGCCTGTGGCGTTTGTGTCAAGCTCCGCTTTTCACCGTGATTTGTCGAATTGTGTGTCCATCGACAATTTGTGTGAAACTAACCAATCAGGAAATCCCAAAGGACCACCCACCTTCCACTGTAAAAAGACACTGGTTTTCAGTTAGATAGACAAAACATCTGACCAACTGAAAAGTACTACTCGGCTCTACGCAACACACAACCATGGTAAAGAGAACATAATACACACAGAGTATATATTTTGTTCTTGTTCTGCAAACTGTTCTTGAAAAACTGAAACATGCACTTTGTGTAAACATAGTAAACATTTTTTTATAGATAGTACATATTTTGTTCTTGTTCTGAAAACTATTCATAAAAACAGACTCAAATATATAGTAAATAATATGTTTGAAAACAAAAAGTGTTATAATATTAATTTTTCATTTGCTCACATCCCATGAAGCGTGATCTGTAGTATGAAGTCATTTCAATCATGAGAGACAGTGAGTGATTAGTAGTTAACATTTATTATACCAGGTGATGCGTTCATGAGTTACACAGATTCTATTTGGCGCTTGAACTCAACGAAGAGATTTGAGATTGCACTGTGTTTGCTCGGAGCAGCAGCAATCTATGGAGTCCAGAGACAAGTGGTGGTGGCTGGAGGTTCTGTTGGAGTGGCTGGAGAGGCAGATGGGGTGCTGAATCTGAGGAGGCGGATGGTGCTGGGGAGGTGGAGGGTTGCATGAGACAGCAGCAGGACGCTAGAGGCGGGGATACAGCACATTTAAAGGAAGCGGCAACGAGCTGATAGGCTAACACAAGGGTGTGGCTCTGCGCTATTGGCTGGGGGCCACACGCAGCAAAAGTGAATTTCCAGGAATGTGGTTGTTTGAGAAACCTTTATTTAATAATAACTTTGTACAGACTCAGACACTGCAATCTGCCAGCCTGCAAGCAAGTTTTAGAATCAGAACCGTTTATTGCCATGTTTGTTTACATATTCAAGGATATAACCCAGAGCGAGTTTGCCGTAAACCAAACTCTGTGTGACCACTGGTATGAAGGCTTTGAATGCTGTTTCCTCTCTCTGTCTATCATCACCTCTGTCGGGTAATGGGGGGGGACAGGGATGAAAGACTCGAGGTGGACTGAGTTCTTTGGTCCAAATGTTTCCCCAAAAGGCAGCTGTGGCGGTCTGGTTCTGGAGGGACTGCTGAAGGCACAAATGAGGATGGAATACACGTATTTTCAAATGATGGACAATGTGACGGCTTTCAACCGTATTTTGGCTGTAAGGGGGGCGCTCTCTCTCTCTCTCAGTGCATGCTGGGAGTGAGCGTTGTGATGGAAGATTCTCTTCGTAAATCGGGAAAGGAATCAGAGTTGTCTTTGTCAGTTTATTTTTTGCAAGAAGGAAAAAAACATGTAACAGCTACCCCATGCAGTCTGCAGCAATATTTCTTCAAAGAGGTATAAAAAATCACAAGCATATTCATACATACCAAAAGTAACACCCCTTTTTAGAGGAACACTAGTGCAAGAATCATGCTGTATGACTAGACTACACTGTAAAAAAATCCTAATTTTACAGGAAATAACTTTTGTATAATATAATTGTATACAAAACTCTGTAAATTTTCAGACATTATCTGTAAATCAACAACCCAATTTTAATTTACGTATTATGCTAATAATAATAAATTACATTTTTTATAGAAAAATGTCTGTATTATTTATACAGTATTTATATAAATACCAATAATTACCTGTAATTAGATATCTACCTCATTATATAAAGGTTTATGTCCATACTAACGATTTAACGATTTTCTTTGTAATTGTAAGGTAAATCATATTAGTTTTATATTAACGTGTACTTTTACATTCAAACTCTGTAATTCCAGATTTTAATTTACCAAATTTTTTTCCATTACATCAAACATAATGCAGTCTTTTTTTTTAAAGAGTACAAAGTAGTAGCAAGAATGATACATTTTTAGTCCTTTAGGTGGACCAACATACTGTAGGTTAATTGTGGCCCAGTGAGTAGAGAACCAGAGGACCCTCTGGTAACCGCAGGGTTGGTGGTTTAATTCCCAGCTTTTATGTGTCTGGTTGGACTTTTCAAACCCTCCAGCCAGGAGACACAGCTCCTCTCTGGGCACACGTTGTATTGGTGCCTCTCTACTCTCTCTTGTTCCGTCTGCATCGCTCTTTTCCATTTTTTAATGTAGCGACAAAGTTTCTTGTTGTGATAGTGAGCGGGCTGTACCCAGCATGTGTAAATTTCATAAATGTACAATTATTAGTGTTATGCATTATAGTATTATAATTGTTTGTGTCATAAACTGTTGTCTTGTGGTGTTTTACCCTGTTAAAGAGTGTTAGTTGTGGGTTATTAATTGTTGTTATAAAGTTAAAACCATGACTCTATCCCAATGCGCGTAACACAAGTAGCTCTGACCGCTGCACCCTCATCAGTTTGATTGTAATGATTCAGAAAAATTCTGTAAAATAACAGTATTTCTCTGCATAACTTTGAGTGATATCACTTTATTTGAAGGTGATTCATCGTAATAATACAGGAAGAATCTGTAAAATAATAGTTTTTCTCTGCAGAATTTGTGATATCTCTTTATTGAAGGTGTTTGGTTGTAATAATACAGGAATAATCTGTAAAATAACAGTATTTCACTGCAAAACCTTTAATGAAAATGTTTCGTTAATTTATGGTTTTCTGCCTTTATTTGAATTAAGATATTTTACCTTAATTTTAAGGTTTTTGTTTGGCAGCCGCTGCTGCCAGTCATTTGACCTTTAACAGTGTTGTCTAAACCAGATCCTGTTTCTACACAGTAAGCATTCTTCTCACACTACAATACTATGAAATCTTATCAATGTTAGGTTGGCAGAACCTAGGGAGGTTGGCATAACGACTCGCACGGCATTAAGATTAAGATCGGCGTCGGCAGTGTGGAGAACATCGGGCTGGCTGTGGGGGAGAAGGTCAGGCACAGCAGCTTTAAGTCGGCCGCTTGCATGAACGGGGCTGTGGTTGTATTCCTGGACCAGGTGAAGACCGTGTCGTCGAGGCGGGCCTCACGGTGAACGAAATGTTCCTCAGCAGAGAGCTCTCCAGACACGGGAAGATCGTGTCCCCGATGAGGAAGATCTTGTCTGGATACAGGTCTCAGTTACTGAAGCACGTAGTGTCCCACTGCAGGCATGTGTATATGATCCTTAACAACCGGCACAAGGAGCTCAACCTCCGCTTCCTTGTTAAGGTAGATGATTATAAATATGTGATTTTTGCAACATTGTCGTTGATGAAATGTTTGGTTGCGGTGAGGAAGGGACACACCGTGAGGGCCTCTCCGAGGCAGGGGGGCCCCGGCTCCGCCTGGCCCGGGTGTGGCGGGCGGTTACTCTGCGCTGCGCCGCTGCGGCGACGGGCTGCCCAGACAGTTGTGCCTGACCCGCACAGGGTGAGTGTGAGTGGTGATGGTGACGGTGACCAGGGTAGTAAGGGGGAGGCCTTGGTTAAGGTGGAAAATGGTGAGGATGTATGTACACTGCGGAAAAGATAAAAACTTTCTTGCAAAGAACAAAAGGCAGGGAGGTGGTAAAAGTTGGAGATTTCTTTCCTGATTTGAGTTTATTCCATGCCTCAGCCAGGCACCACATGAGCCGGAGGGAGGAGTCCGGCCTCACTGAGAAAGAGGCATATAGATTAAAGAAACTTGTGCCTAAAGTTAAAAAAAACAATGAACAAAGATGATGGCGAAAGCTCCAATGTGTGTTTTAATAAATGTATTGGTTTTTATTTTTGTTATAAATCTCTTACTCGCAATGAATAATTTTAGAGTAGGAAGTTTGAATGTGAATGGAGCCAGGTGTGCAAAGAAGAGAACATCTATCTATGAGTTTAACAGAATTAAACATATTGATGTTCTCAAGAAACGCATAGCGACAGCACCAACGAGGCCGACTGGAGGAGGGAGTGGAGGAGGGGGGACCTTCAACGTCACCCGAGACATCACCAGATCTAAGAAGGACTTGGAGACTGATATAGTCTCCAAGCGAGTCCACAGGAGATCGAGGACATATTGAAGTCCTCAAATGAAAAAAGATGGCTCTGTTTGGGGAGTTTCTCAAACATTTATTCTTGGTTTCTTTCATAGTTCGCTGTGTGATTGAGTTGTTGTGGTTTTTGTTTGTTTGTCGTGTAGTTCTGTGTGCTTATTTGTGTTTTTGCTGACGGAAGAAACGTGTTTCTTATTAGGGATGGCGTCCTCTGAGACGCCGTCCCTGTCTTTGAGGCATGGAGTTCGGGTTCAGCCCGAACCGTGGTGGTGGGAGACGTGTGGGACACGGTAACCTGTGCTACGCCTCCAGGATGAACCGAGGGGTGGTGGTGTTTCTGAAAGAGGAGTGCTATGTGGCGCAGTTAATATCGAGCGGCGTCTCGCTGAACGCCGTGTACCTGCAGGTTTCCCCGCTGGCTGTGCCCTCCACCCGGGTCACCGTGTCCGGTCTTCCCCCATTCATCTCCAACCAGGTGTTGGAGCAGGAGCTGCAGCGTTTCGGGAAGCTAGCGAGCAGCTTTAGAACCGTTGGGCTGGGCTGTAAAAATGACAAACTGAAACATGTCTAGTCCTTCAGGAGACAGGTGTTCATGTTCCTCACCTGTCCCTCTCAGACGCTAGAGGTCTCCTTCAGGGTGAAACACGGGGAGGGACACTACATGGTGTATGCTAGCACGGGTAGCATCAGGTGTTTTGAGTGTGGGGGTGTGGGGCACAAGCGGACCGCTTGTCCGCACAGACCGGCCGAAGGCCATCCTGAAGCGGGGGCCACGCCAGCAGAGGAGCTTAATAACACCGGGGCTCCGCTGAATAGCGAGACAGTGGAGGTCGCTGCTTCGCAAGGCTGTGAGGCCCCGCCCACCGGGCCCAGACTACCACCCTTGAAGCCCCGCCCATTGGGCCTGAGGAGGGGAACAGCGGGCAGACAGACAGTCAGGTGGTAGAACAGAGAGACGATTTAGGCGTACTGAAAACTATTGAGGGGAACTCAGCTGTTCTGAGTCCAACAACAGGGGGGAAAAGGGACAGGAAGCACTGGCAGCAAAAACAGAGGAAGGGATGAGGGGAAGTGGAGCAGGCAGCAGTAAAGGGCCAACTGTTGAAGATGACCAAAGTCAGGCTGCTGGTCCAGAAGTGAGTGGGGAGGCTTGTGTTGTGGAGGAGGAGATGGAGTACGACACTGACTCTGACTCTCAATCCCTCAGGCTCCCAGTCTTACAGTGGAGGACAAACTGGAGGACATTAATAACTTCCTGGATGAGACGTTTGGTAAAACTGTCAAAGTCTTAGATCATTTTCCAGACGCAGACAAGTTTGTGAAAAGCATTTTAGCTATACAGAAAGGGGTTGGTGTGGAGTCATTGGATAAGAAGAAATGTTACCGTCTAAGAAAACACTTGACGACTCTCAGGAAACAAATGGCGAGGAATAAAAGTTCTAAAAGGTTAAGAACTTTTAAGTGAGTCTGCCATGGATGTGCACTTAAGATTCCCGTTACTGTTAGCTTTTTACATCATGGCCCTTTTTCATTTTTCAATGCACAAGGTGAAGGTTGGTTCTTTAAACATTAATGGTGGGAGGGATCAAGAGAAGAGAGTGGTCACTGCAGATATGATCGAGCAAAAACAACTTGACATCGTTTTTTGAATGAGATAAACTGGGGTTTGTGGTGGAGGGGCCAGCATGTCCTGTCTCATGGGACCAACCGGTTTGCAGGTATAGCACCGGAGCGGCGGAGGGCTCCCACCTGGGGGGGCGCTGCCACGGCGAGGACCCCGCCGCGGAGGTAGCTACGGGTGAAAAGGGGGGTTTGGGTGAGGGTATTGTGCGTAAAGAGGGGGTGGTGGGTGAGGAGGTTGTTCTGGGAGGGGAGGGTGCTCTGGGTGGGGTGGGGGAGAAGGAGGTGGAGGGTGGTGTGAGCGGTGTGTGATGCAGGTGGAGAAGGCAGGTGAGGCAGGTGGAGAAAAAGAGCAAGGAAAGAACAGAGGGGAGCGCAGTGCGCTGTGGAGTGAGCAGGTGGAGGAGGCAGAGATGGAGGAAATAAAGGTCAAAACTAAAAGTACAATAAAGCGCAGGAGGTCAAGCAGGGCTGTGAGGCCCCGCCCACCGGGCCCAGCCTACCACCCTTGAAGCCCCGCCCATTGGGCCTGAGGAGGGGAACAGCGGGCAGACACAGTAAGGTGGTAGAACAGAGAGACGATTTAGGCGTAGTGAAAACTATTGAGGGGAACTCAGCTGTTCTGAGTCCAACAACAGGGGGGAAAAGGGACAGGAAGCACTGGCATCAAAAACAGAGGAAGGGATGAGGGGAAGTGGAGCAGGCAGCAGTAAAGGGCCAACTGTTGAAGATGACCAAAGTCAGGCTGCTGGTCCAGAAGTGAGTGGGGAGGCTTGTGTTGTGGAGGAGGAGATGGAGTACGACACTGACTCTGACTCTCAATCCCTCAGGCTCCCAGTCTTACAGTGGAGGACAAACTGGAGGACATTAATAACTTCCTGGATGAGACGTTTGGTAAAACTGTCAAAGTCTTAGATCATTTTCCAGACGCAGACAAGTTTGTGAAAAGCATTTTAGCTATACAGAAAGGGGTTGGTGTGGAGTCATTGGATAAGAAGAAATGTTACCGTCTAAGAAAACACTTGACGACTCTCAGGAAACAAATGGCGAGGAATAAAAGTTCTAAAAGGTTAAGAACTTTTAAGTGAGTCTGCCATGGATGTGCACTTAAGATTCCCGTTACTGTTAGCTTTTTACATCATGGCCCTTTTTCATTTTTCAATGCACAAGGTGAAGGTTGGTTCTTTAAACATTAATGGTGGGAGGGATCAAGAGAAGAGAGTGGTCACTGCAGATATGATCGAGCAAAAACAACTTGACATCGTTTTTTGAATGAGATAAACTGGGGTTTGTGGTGGAGGGGCCAGCATGTCCTGTCTCATGGGACCAACCGGTTTGCAGGTATAGCACCGGAGCGGCGGAGGGCTCCCACCTGGGGGGGCGCTGCCACGGCGAGGACCCCGCCGCGGAGGTAGCTACGGGTGAAAAGGGGGGTTTGGGTGAGGGTATTGTGCGTAAAGAGGGGGTGGTGGGTGAGGAGGTTGTTCTGGGAGGGGAGGGTGCTCTGGGTGGGGTGGGGGAGAAGGAGGTGGAGGGTGGTGTGAGCGGTGTGTGATGCAGGTGGAGAAGGCAGGTGAGGCAGGTGGAGAAAAAGAGCAAGGAAAGAACAGAGGGGAGCGCAGTGCGCTGTGGAGTGAGCAGGTGGAGGAGGCAGAGATGGAGGAAATAAAGGTCAAAACTAAAAGTACAATAAAGCGCAGGAGGTCGAGCAGGGCGGTGGCGATGAATGTGGGTGTGACTGAGAGTGCGAATGATGAGTGTGTGTCTGATAGCAGCGATGTCCCAGTTTTTAGCAGCAGAAGAAAAAAACAAAAGAAATTTTTTTTTCACATCAGACAAACTAAAATCGTTTTTAGCACAAACCAGCACGGGGTAAAGGTGGATGAGCATTTCCCAGACCTAGGTCTTTTTATTGCCTCGGCCAGACTCCACATGAGCCAGAGGGAGGAGTCTGGCCTCACAGACCAGGAGGCTTTTAGACTGAAGAAACTTGTGCTTAAAGCAAAGCATCAGCTGAGCAGTGATTGAAAGGGCAGCTTGGGATATTTTATCTAAGTTACTGTTTTATTGTTTGGTTTTTACTTTAATTTTATCCACCATGGATGTTTTTAAGGTAGGCCTTTCAAATGTTAATGGTGCCAGAGACGTCCGGAAGAGAACGTCTATCTATGAAACATCCAAAATGAAAAAGATAGACGTTCTCTTTTTACAGGAGACACACAGTGATTTTAACAATGAGTCTTACTGGAGGAGGGAGTGGGAAGGGGAAGTTATTTTAAGCCACAACACCTCCCTCAGCGCAGGAGTGGGCTTCCTCTTCTCACAAGCTTTTAAACCCAACGCACTGGAGGTCCAGCATTTTATCGAGGGGAGGCTTCTTTTAGTCAAAGCTCGGTTCGACAAATTTTCTGTTTTTATCAACGTTTATGCTCCAACATCCGGTGCAGAGAGGAAGCAGTTTTTACTCAAAGTGAATGACGTTTTAAATGGTTGCTCCACGGAGAATTTTTTATTCTTGGGGGGGGGGATTTTAAATGCACAGAAGATGAAATTTTAGATCGTAATCACGCAGAGCCTCATCCAGCCTCTCAGCACGCCTTGAAGCAGCTGGTCCGCTCTCACGGCCTGGTGGACGTGTGGAGGAGTATGCACCCAGACTCCAGACAGTACACCTGGTCCCACCTCAGAGAGGGCAGGGTCTCCTCAGCTAGGTTGGATCGTATTTATTGTTTTTAGCATTTTTAAGAGTTGTGTTATTATGCCTGCTGGTTTTAGTGATCATTCTCTGGTTTTATCTCAGGTTTTTATCAGGAACATTTTACCCAGAAGTGCTTATTGGCATTTTAATTCTGTTTTAACATTTGATAGGAGTTTTAAAGAGGTTTTTATTTATTTTTGGGGTGCTTTTAGACAGAGGAAGGGTGATTTTAGCAATCTTAGACAGTGGTGGGACCATGGTAAGACACAAATAAGACTACTGTGTCAACAGCACACTTTAAACGTCACACGAGATAGCACCAGATCTATGAAAGATCTGGAGACCGACATAGTGGAACTGGAACATTTAAGTGAGTCCACAGGAAATCAAGGTTATATTGAAAACCTCAAAGAGAAAAAAATGGCTTTAGCCGACCTGCTGGATAGTAAAGTGCAGGGCGCTCTGGTCAGGTCCTGGTTTCAGAACATCACAGAGATGGATGCTCCCTCTAGCTATTTCTTCAGTCTGGAGAAAAAGAACGGGCCCCAGATCTCTGAAGAGGCCAACTCACAGCTCGAAGGCCCCCTCCAGATGCAGGAGCTGCTGACCGCCCTGCAAGGCATGCAGGGACGGCGGGCTCCTGGCATTGATGGTCTTATGGTCGAGTTTTATAAGGCCTACTGGGACATCCTCGCAGAGTCTGGCCTCTGGTTCCATGCCAGTGTCCTGCAGAAGGGCAGTCCTCACATTGCTGCCCAAAAAGGGAAACTTGCAGGACATCAAAAACTGGCTCCCTGTGTCACTGCTCTGTGTGGATTACAAACTCCTGTCCAAAGTATTGGCCTCCAGGCTGGGAAAAGTTATGGAGCAGGTCATCCACCGGGACCAGACCTACTGCGTCCCCGGCAGGTCCATGGTGGACAACGTCCACCTAATTCGAGATGTTTTGGATGTCTCTAGTTCATTAGGTGTAGACGCTGGTTTGATTTCCCTGGACCAGGAAAAGGCTTTTGACCGCGTTGAGCACAGCTTCTTGTGGAACGTGATGGAGAAGTTTGGGTTCAGCGCGGGCTTCATTGCTAAGATCAAGGTGCTGTACAGGGATGTTGAGAGTGTGCTGAAAATCAACGGCAGTCTGAGTGCTCCTTTTAGAGTGTGTAGAGGGGTCCGGCAGGGCTGTGCTCTGTCTGGGATGCTCTACGCTCTCTCCCTTGAACCTCTCCTCCACAGGATTTTAGCTCAGCATCGGCAGGGAGGGTCAACTGGGGAAAGAGTGAAGCCCTCGCTGTCGGTGAGTGGCGCGGCGGTCTCCCAGTTCTCCCCCAAAACCTGGAGTGGAAGAGAGGTTTAAAGTATCTAGGGGTGTTTTTGGGAGCAGACCATATAGTGAAGAAGAACTGGGAGACCGTCACAGAAAAGGTCGAAGAGAAACTTAAAAAATGGAAATGGCTGCTCCCCCAGATGTCGCTTAGAGGGAGAGTGCTGGTTTTAAATAACTTGGTAGCATCCCAGTTGTGGCACCGGTTAGCCTGTGTGAACCCCCCCTTAGGCCTACTTGCAGACATCCAGAGGAAGATGGTGGACTTCCTCTGGGGGGGTCTGCACTGGGTGCCACAGGGGGTGCTGTTTTTAGCCAGGGAGGAGGGGGGACAGGGCCTTGTCCACCTGGCCAGCCGGACTGCCACTTTTAGACTACAGTTTATTCAAAGGTACCTCACAGGCCCGGCAGATCTGGTGTGGAGAGATGTGGCCAGCAGCATCTTGAGGCGTGCCAATAACCTGGGGTTGGATGATGCTCTATTTTTAACTGATCCTAAATTTTTAAAATTAACTATGTTGCCTCCTTTTTATCAGGGTGTCTTTAAGTCATGGGCCCTTTTTAACCACAAAAGGTGCCCAGAAGCCAACTCTCTGCACTGGTTGTTGAGAGAACCACTGGTCAACGGAGCCAGGCTGGACGTCAGCAACCACACCACCCACGGCCTGACGGCGGCACTGATCCAGTCTGGAACCTTGACCCTGCAGCAGCTGGTGGATGCAGCGGGGCCGGCACTGACCAACACCCATGCCCTGGGTTCTCTGCTGGGGCTGCAGTCTCTCCGGGTGGCAAGGAGGATCCTGGAGCTCTGGTCACAGAGACTAACCAAGAAAGAAAAAGATCTCCTGATGGGTGGCCAGACCAGGACCAGCCCGGATGCTGCAGACCCCTACCCGGACATCATCCTGAGCCCAGGGCTAGGAGAAAAGACCGGCCCCCTTCTGAGAGTCATCCACACAGAAAAACTAACAATAATGAGAGCGGACAAAGAGACTCTGTACCGCAACTGCGTGAAGTGCATCCACCAGGCCGGACTGAGCGGCAGGCCTCCAACTGTGTGGACCAAGAGATGGGGACAGGATGGACCCAGCCCACAGTGGAGGATTTTATACAAAGCCCCCCTCAAAAAACGGACAGGCGACCGAGAATCTTGCACGGTGCCGTCGCTTCCAACGCTTTTATTTTTGTTCTTAATCCAACTGTTTTTAGCGGGTGTCCATTTTGCGGCGTACGTGAGACAATATACCACGTTTTTACTGAGTGCAAGAGACTCACCAGTCTCTTCTCTCTTTTAACATCGGTTTTTACACGTTTTAATGTTGTTTTTACTGAGAGGATTTTTATTAGGGATGCACCGATACCGGTATCGGTATCGGGGGCCGATACTGCGTTAAAATACTCGTACTCGTATCGGTTTCAATTGCCGATACCAAGAACCGATACCACTCAACAGTATTTCACTACAACAAACTGGTCGCGCTTTGTGGAGAAAAAGATTTGTTGTCCTACCTGACTTCAACGTCTAGGGCAGGGGTCGGCAACCCGTGATCCAGAGCCGCATACGGCTCTTTCGTCGCTCTCTTGCGGCTCTTGCAGCAAGGTGTGTAGAGTAATGTGCGTCGCGTTCACACAGTAAAAAATGACTGCCGTCCCGCTGGTTTGAATCAAACGGCTGCTGATCCACCTGTAGTAGCGCTGGCAGCGGCCTCATTCAGACGCTGTTGTGCGGCTACGGATGATATTATTGTAGCCGAGTGTCTGTTGTGTGTCTATATTTGTAATTCTAATAAAATGAAAACACGCTGCAGGGTAACTTGAACCACTTTTTATCTCCTTCACACACGTATATCCCACAATTCCACTCCTGTTTTCCTTTCCGTTTCTCCCTCCACAATAAAAGCACCGGAAACATAACTTGGAACACAGCTTCCTATATAATTGCGCGATCCCTAATATTACCCAAAACCACCAGACACAGGAACAGCTTCTTTTCACTGGCCGTCACTCTGATGAACAATTAACCAGACTCCCCCATCTGCACTACCTGCACTAATTGGACTACTTTTTCTTTCTAATGTCTTTTTTTAAATATTTATCTTGCTTATTGTAAATGTGTATATATGTACAATGAGAGCTATGTGTAACCGGAGTCAAATTCCATGTGAGTGTAAACACACATGGCCAATAAAGCTGATTCTGATTCTGATTATGAACCCGGACACGGGGGCGTTTTATGGTCCGACATTAGAGGGACTTCCACAAGAAGTTTAAAGCTTGGGATAGCCTTCTGTTAATTTTGTACTATAGGCTTGACATAATCTGCAGAGGATAAAATAAAATCTGCCTCCAAATTAATTGCACTTTCATGGAGACCAAATCTAAGACGTATCGGTACTCTGTATCGGCAAGTACACAAATAAAAATACTCGTACTCGTATCGGTTTGTAAAAAGTGGTATCGTTGCATCCCTAATTTTTATCATGGGAGCTGGCTACAACAAAAATTTTAAAAACAAGTGGCAGCTCCTCAACTTCCTCTCAGCCCAAGCGAAACTGGCCATTTACACCAGCAGGAAGAGGAAGGTGGAGCAGGGGGAGGGGCAGGAAGTGGCGGCAGTGTGGAAGACAAACCTCCGGCCAAGACTCCGGCTTGAGTTCGGATTTTATCGACATGTTTCCGATCTCGAGTCTTTTAAAGAACGATGGTGTTTTAAAAACACACTGTGTGAGGTTTTAAACGATCAGCTGTCCTTTTCACACTTTTTAACTGACTGATGTATTTTAAAAACAAAAGAAAACAAGTCTTAATTTATTTTTGGGTATTTATTTTGCATTAACACTGATTGTAAAAAATTAAAAAAATATGTAAATAAAGTGTTTTTGTAAATATATCTCTCTCTCTCTCTCTCGTCCTGCCATGGCGGCCCTGCTGATGCCCCTGCTCTCTACCTCCTTCTGCTGACATGGATCGTGGTTATCTGGATCGTGGTCCATCCCAACTACTCATTACATGAATAATTTCATGTATATTCAGATGTCATATTAATTTAATGTGCTGTAACACTGTTATGTTCATTCACATGTACACATGACATCTATTGCTTCTGTCCATACGGGGAGAGGGATCCTCCTCTCTTGCTCTCCGTGTCGTATGTGTACAGATTGTTAATGGTGTGTTCACACCGAACGCGACGCGAATTATTCGCGCGACTAGATTACATGTACAAGTCAATGCACAGACGCGTATGGTTGCGACAGACGCGAATTTACGGCGGGCGGCGCGTATGATGCGAGTAATTTCGCGTCAGTTGAAATTTTCCAACTCGGGCCAAAATTCGCGTCGCGAAAGCCAATCAGCGTTGATGGTCCGACATTAGAGGGATTTCCACAATAAGTTTAAAGCAGAACTAGTGGTTAGTTTAATGGTGGATGGCGGAAACGGTACTGTTTTTACGGAGATAAGACACGGAGATAAGCCCCGCCCCCTTTCAGGCGCGAGTAAAGCCAGTAGCGAATGACGCAAATTAACCACATAAAGTCGAGCGACTAAACTCACGCGAGTAGGAGTTTGGTGTGAACACACCAGGGCCGGCTCTAGCCCTTTGGTTGCCCTAGGCGAGATTGAGTTTTGCGCCCCCCCTCCCCCACACAATACTTTACATCACTGAAGAGACATACAGGTATATTAACTTAACTGCTTTACTTTGCATAGCAGTTTTTTACCCACTTATAATTCTACTATTCTACATTGCAGTTCAACAATAAATGGTGCATGGACAACAAACACCAGAATAGTTTCAGAACATTTTCTTTTTTATTATTTTAAATAATTTATTACATACTCAAAGATTAAATTAACTCCATAAACTGTGCAAAACACTCTTAAGCACCTGTAAGGACATTTAAGCAAATTATGACCCTCTATACCCTAACTATACCCTCTACAAACAAAAGTGCTTTTATGGATACTGTACGTACCAATACAAAATGAAAAGATTAAAGTTCTTAGTAGTTATATCCCCATCTCAAATAATAGAAGATGAACAGTTGTTTCTGGCATTTCTATTCACCTTCTAAATTGACACAGCATTAAAATTTGACTCGTCTGGACTTCCTAATGGCAAATTCGTTGATGGTATCATCAAATGTGGCTCAGTGGTTAGCAAGTCGGTCTTTCAATCAGAAGGTCGGTGGTTCGATCCCCGGCTCCGGCAGTCTGCGTCGTTGTGTCCTTGAGCAAGACACGTAACCCTAATTGCTCACCGTTGCTGTGTCTACGGTCTACTGTATATCATGTAAGTCGCTTTGGATAAAAGCGTCAGCTAAATGTAATGTAAAATGATATTTTACTTGAGGCGGCAGTGTAGTTTCACTGGTGCCCTGAGTGCTTGATGTGGTCCTGGATGTCCCTTCACCTTCACCTGTATTCAAACAAATTGTATAGCCAGACAAGCGGTGTTTAATATAATAAGTGAAATAATCATGAATGTGGTTGAACTTCCTTAAGAAAACAAGCTATTGTATTTAATACATGCTAACATGTTTCTATTGTACTTTAAAGTATGGATGTGGCTTGAATAAATACTATTAAATAGACTCACCTGATGCAGGCTGTGTGTTCCTGGCCTGTGTGTTACTGGCCCCTTGAGTTTTAATGGATGTCCCTTCTGCAGCTGTATTTAAACACAGAGTTCATCCATGCTGTTCGTTACACAATTGCATTTGGTCATTTCTATCATCCTACCACATAGTTGCATTGTACAAATACATTTTATCTGACCATGTAACTTGTAGTAGATACATTACAATTACTGCCACCACTGCTACAAGGCTAAATAATGCTACTGATTACAATTAGTAGTATTAATGTGATGTGATTATGAAAGTAATAATTGATAATAATAATAACAATAACAAAAACAGCAACAATAGTACTAGTTGTGTAGGCTACTTACAAAGTTCAGATGGAGGCGAATCAGGCGTCCTTTCTCCAGCAGGTGCCGGCCTCTGCAAAAATTGCCTGAGTGCATCTGGCCAATTTAAAACAAAAATACATATACATTTTAGCAGGCACGTGCACAGATAGACCCCTAGTGGTGCTCAAGCACCTGCCCCTTTGCCCTGAATGAGAAAAGTGCCCCTTCTACTGGAGCCCAATTTTTTCTTCATTCATCAGTATTTAAGAATAAAAATTGAATTAAAAAAATTACTTTACCCCCAAATGTGTTATATATCTGATGATGCATTTATATATCTGACGGGGCATTTATTTGAGTTCTTGTGAGAATTTCGCCCCGACATGCTCCGCGGCTCTCACAAGCCCCCCTCTCCCTCCCCCCTCCTCCACTTAGTGCGCATGCGTGCTGAACGCCAGGCCAAACGGGTGCAGCCTACTTCTCCTCTGACCCGCAGCATCAGACAAACAGGTAATGACGGTGTTTGGTGATAAATTAACCACAACATTAGCGATGCTGAAAACATTACGTCACAACTGGTCCGACGTTTCCTAAAAAAATAAACAAACAAAAAACTCACGGAATCCGTGATTTCAAAGCCTTGTCCAGCTGTTTACTGACGTTAGTCATGTTTAATGAAGAGATTGAGGGAGAGATATACAGGCAGGCATCTTCTTTGTGTTGTTGTATAAATGCAGTTTAGACAATTTCGAAAGTATGTTGATCAGTATGTAGTATGTAGCCAATCATCTTTATTCATAAGGAAAATGTAAGCTAGCTGTCTAATCTAGCTAGCTGTCTAGTCAGAAAACAGTACAAAAAATGTGTGTGTACTGTGTTTTCAGCTTTATAGAGATTATGTAAGTCACTCTCGATTATTATGCACAACATTGATTTATCTGATTTAAAAAATTTGCAGCATAATGCCAAGAAAAGACAGACTCCAAAAGCAGAAGGACAGGGAACTGCAGCAAGCAGCTCAGGGTAGCAGCTCTCTCTTATCTTGGATCAGGCCATCAACTAGTAAAACAAATGAGGGAGAATTTATTTATTTATTATTATTATTTTTAATTTCATAAATAATTTTGGCGATGGGTGCCCTTTTTTTTGGTTTGAGCACCTGCCCCCCAAAATGTCTGTGCACGTGCCTGCATTTTAGTATATTCCTGGGGAGGAACTGTACAGAAGGGTGAACACCACCACTATCCCCAAAATGGTTACTGTGTGTGTATGCACCTGCTAGTTGTGAATTCACTAAACAGAACTTATGCCATTTATAATGAATGTAGACAGCAACTGTACTTTTCATAACTAGCATACGTTATCCAGATACTGGTCTTTTGACATGTACATCCATGTAGGTCAGGGGTGTCAAACTCATTTTCACCGCGGGCCACATCAGCATCATGGTCACCCTCAAAGGGCCGGTTGTAACTGTAACACTGTATAAATTTAACTACTACCGAACATATTGTTAAATAACTATCTTTGTATTATTTATTCAAGTGTAACAATATTGTACATGCATATATATATATATATATATATATATAAACCCACATTACTCTATCAAAGATCAAACTTAAAACAGAAGAAAATAACAAAGACAAAGATCAAACAATCGTTGTTATATTAACTTTGTTCAAAGCTTTTTTTGTCACAGTTGAGAAGGACATAACTAGCCAATAAGAACATGCATGTGGTCTAGGGCAGTGGTTCTACTGGTCTGGCTGCACCATCACCCCTGAATGAACCGAGATCCAAAGCAAGGAACATGTTCAACTTCTCAAATGGATTTAATGGAAAGATGGTGCAGTTTGAGCCTGAGATGGTACAGAATCTCACATGCCAACACAAAAAAAATAGTTTGAAATATTCCCTTTTACACTCAATTAAAAACCCCAAAGTGCATCTTAAGGACACAAAGTAATACAACACACATAATCATTTTATAACTTCAGCCTTTTCTAACAGACTCAGTAGTGCTTTCATGCACAAACATAAAAAAAAAGTCGGGAATGAAGTGAACTATCACAAATAGTGCGTGTGTAAACTCATGCAAGTGTGTTGTGAACGCAGCACTGAGGTGTGTGTGAATAGACGCACTCTACTGCATTCAAAATTCCCTTCAAAATAAAAGCACAATATTTTTATATTGCCCATGCAAAGGTCCGCAACCCACTGAAAACGGGTACGCGACGAACCGAAAACGGGTCCGCGACCGACTGAAAACGGGTCCGCGACGAACCGAAACACTAGAGGGCGCCCCCAACCCATTTGTCGCCCTAGGCAGTTGCCTAGTTCGCCTATAGCAATCGCCGGCCCTGGAACACACCATCAGAGGCACGTTTGTATTTGTGATTCTGGGCTATACAAAATAAACTGAATTGAACTTGCTGTTTTTGTATGCATGTCTTACAAAACGACTCCATGTATCAATGTGGTATCATGTGAATGCAAGCTACATATGTTAAAGATCAATTAACGATAGAAATGAAGATTGTATTTAATTGGCGTACTTGAATTAAAAACGCAGTGCGAGAATTACAATCTCGCAGAGTCTCTCTCCGATAGGCTGCGCTGTTACCGCGCACCCATGCGCGCGACCCAGTCCCTTCGTGAGCGCGCCCAACAGCAGTGGTTTTTGAGCACAGATAGCGCGGATCGGAGCGGCAGTCGGTCGGTCGGAGCGACTCTGCTGGTGTGGAGTAGCCTGCTGATGCTGAGTCGGACGGACCTTTCCCCAGGAGCCTGTGCAGCATGGCCGGGTGAATCCGCGGGCTGAGCGGAGATACGGGAGCGAAGTTATAGGCGTGCGGGCAACCGTGCGCTGTTTGCGGGGGACGCGTTTCCACAGCCTCTAGATCCTTTTCTCTTTCATATCTGCAAGACCGCGTGCGAAGAGGTAAGTGAGCCGACCCCAAAGCTGTAACATATGTATGAGAGCTAACGCCATAATGCAGATGTGCGGCCACGCAGCTCGAGCTGCTGCTGGCTCAAAGCGTGTTGGGAAATTAGATAAGCAGCACGCACCCTGCAGCTTCAGCCGGTCCCAGCTGCAGCCAACCGGACCCAATCAACACGAGAGATTCTAGTCTACAGTTGTCATTGCTTTGTCCTTGCTGATAAACCTGCTTTGTGAGTAACGGAGACGTTTAGCGTCATTCTATTCCATGATGCAGGTTTATCTTTGCGTCACTGATGAATCATCAGACACAGGGTGCTCAGTATGTGCTGATAAAGAGGCCTGCTCCGCAATGTGCTCCTGATAGAGCTCTGCTCCGCAATGTGCTCCTGATGGAGCTCTGCTCTGTAATGTGCTCCTGATGGAGCTCTGCTCCAAGACGGCCACCCACACAACGGTGTGTGTGTGTGTGTGTGTGTGTGTGTGTGTGTGTGTGTGTGTGTGTGTGTGTGTGTGTGTGTGTGTGTGTGTGTGTGTGTGTGTGTGTGTGTGTGTGTGTGTGTGTGTGTGTGTGTGTGTGTGTGTGTGTGTGTGTGTGTGTGTGTGTGTGTGTGCAGACAACAACTAGGGTTGGTCTAAATTGGCCAGTGGGCATCTCGTGAAAACAAGTGTGCATGTAGCCTACATAGTGGTGTGTGCGCCGGTCTAAAAAGAGGAGAATGCGTCATAAAGGTTACCAGCAGTCAGTGAGGGGCTTCTTCATCTATTGGGAGCTTTCTGCTAAAGCATTCTGCCAACCTGTGCATGCATGCACACACACCTGCTACTGAGTGTTTTGGGATCATGGATGCTTCATCCTTTCACCTCTCTATTCACTTGCTTTACAGATCCTCCTCATCACACCTTTCCCCCAACACCTTCTTCTCTTTCTCCTCCTCACTTATTCCCTCCAACACCTCTTCTTTATCCTATTATCTTTCTTTCCTGTTTTGCACAGGCTGATTGGAACTCGGCCTGCCTACTGCAAACAGCCATGTATGTTGTTGTGTATTCTTGTAGCCAATAGCCTTGGCCCTTCTTGTTGTTAATTCTAGTTTGTGCATAAAATAGAAAATAATCTCTAACCTCCAGTTGTAATAAATCCAGCCTATAGGACCAAAAACTTAATCACCGTATTTTCTATTGGTTTCACAATATATCCAGATGTTTGGGAAGCTCACACTTGCCATACAAACATCAGTTAACTGTGGGCGTCCATGTTTTCCAGAGCTGATGCATCGGAATGCATTAGAACAATTGTAGCTTGTCCCTTTTTGTGGGATTGGTGGCACTATAAAAACATGATATATACTCCAAAAAATACTTTGTTATAGTAATTTGTAGGGTTTATTCATGAAAGGCACACAATTCAAATGATTAGAAAATAATAATACAAATGTATTTTCATCGATTAAAACAAAACTTGTCATTCTTGTCAGAGTTTGGCTCATAATTCTCTCTAATTATATTATTGTGGAAGTTGCATTTAAACTCAAAAGGCAATTCCTCAAGTTGAGTACACAAGTGTGTGTCACTCGTTTATTTTACACGGCTCAACTCTCTAAGGAAACAAGATGGCGCTGCCCGGTAAATTCACAAGCAAGGAGCTGACGTCATCAACAACAGAATATTTAAAGGGACCACGATCCCGAAACAGTCGTACGTACATGAATAATACATTACTTAAATAACTGCATGAAACAACAGTGTGTAGAACCACACTAAGAACAAGGGTGAATTATGAAGTCACATTCACTACACACGTCCCCCCAGAATTCACCATAGAAGAA
This sequence comes from Cottus gobio, assembly GCA_023566465.1. NCBI lineage: Eukaryota > Metazoa > Chordata > Actinopteri > Perciformes > Cottidae > Cottus > Cottus gobio. The sequence continues at coordinate 4,221,699 of CM042220.1, forward strand.
AACAATCAACGGCGAGGTGGCCGTATTAACCAGCCAGAACGGCTGTGTTTAACAGGGGAACGAGGAGACACTACCGTGGCAGGTGTACCACCATGACACGGGTGTGGGGCATGGAGTGTGGGAGTTTTGGGAGGGAGGGGAGTAGGGGGTGGTTGCCGAGTCGGAGGACGCCCACGTCGTGGGGGCCGGGCTAATTCAATGGGCCTAGCAACGTCCAAATGGGCTGGTTTGAGGCGGTCAATGGAGAGTCGCTCCGGTTTACCACCCATGTCCACCACAAAATGTTTGTCTCCCGTCTCCAAAACACGGAATGGGCCCTCGTAGGGCGGACGTAGCGGCCCCCTGTGAGCGTCGTGGCCAATAAAAACATATTCAGCCGTCTGAAGCCCAGCAGGGATGTGCGACTGAGGGAGGCCGTGACGGGAAGTAGGGACAGGTGCGAAAAGCCTTGCATTGTCCAGTAGCGTGGCCCGCTGGAGAGTCGCAGACCAGGGAACGGTGGAGGCAGGCACAAAATCCCCTGGAACCCGCAGTGGCTGGCCATAGACCAGCTCCGCGGATGAGGACTGTAGGTCTTCCTTCGGTGCAGTCCTGATGCCAAGCATCACCCACGGGAGCTTGTCGACCCAGTTGCTGTCTTTGAGGCCGGCACGAAGAGAAGCCTTCATCGACCTGTGGAATCGCTCACAGAGTCCATTAGCCTGCGGGTGGTATGCAGTCGTGCGGTGGAGTTTCGCTCCGAGGCTCTGGGCCACCGCGTTCCACAGTTCAGATGTGAACTGCGCGCCCCGGTCCGAGGATATGTCCGAAGGGGTGCCGAAACGGGCAACCCAGGTGCCGATAAATGCCCGTGTCATTTCGGCAGATGCCAACGATGTCAGTGGCACAACCTCGGGCCAACGGGTGGTCCTGTCAACCATGGTCAACAGGTAGGTGAAACCATGAGAGGAGGGCAGAGGGCCGACCAGATCCACGTTAACATGGTCAAACCGCCTCTCCGGCACCGGGAACACTTCTAACGGGGCTTTAGTGTGGCGGTGTACTTTGGCCCGCTGGCACTCAAGGCAAGTGGTAGCCCAGTTTCTTACGTCCTTTTTGAGGCCGTGCCAAACAAACTTTGCCGCCACCAGCCTCTGTGACGCTTTCGAACCAGGGTGTGAGAGACCATGGATGGCATCAAAGACGCGTCGTCTCCACGCCGTGGGAACGATCGGCCGAGGATTGCCTGTGGAGACGTCACACATGAGTGTGGTGTCGGCTTCACCAAAAACCACATCCTCTATTGTCAAACCTGTAGTCGAGGTCCTCAGGGTGTGCACGTCAGGGTCTGTGGTCTGATCCGCTGCCATACGGCTGTAATCCAGACCAAGATGGACTGCCCCTGCCACAGCCCGTGACAGGCAGTCCGCCACTTGGTTGTCCTTACCGGCTACGTGCTGTAAATCCGTGGTGAACTCGGAAATGTAGGACAGATGACGTTGCTGGCGGGCGGACCACGGCTCAGCCACCTTGGCCATGGCGAAAACCAGCGGCTTGTGGTCGACAAAGGCAGTGAAGTGTCGACCTTCCAGCAGGAAACGAAAGTGTCTGATGGCGAGGTAGAGACCCAGCAGCTCCCGGTCGAACGTGCTGTACTTACGCTCGTTAGCGCGCAGCTGCCGGCTGAAGAAAGCAAGCGGCTGCCAGGCCCCGCCTACCCACTGCTCGTAGACGGCACCGACAGCGTAGTCCGAGGCGTCCGAGGTGATGGCGATGGAGGCTGTGGCTGAAGGATGTGCCAGCATGGTGGCCTGCGCCAGGGCTGCCTTAGTGTCCGCAAAAGCCTTGTCCCTGCCCTCAGTCCAGTCCACCACGTGCGTGGGCTTACCTTTCAAGGCCTCGTGCAAGGGCAGCATGAGCTGAGCGGCTCGAGGGATGAAACGGTGGTAAAAGTTCACCATGCCAAGGAACTCCTGCAGGGCTTTCACGGTGAGCGGGCGTGGAAACTGTGCGACCGCCTCCACCTTTGATGGGAGAGGGACTGCACCGTCCTTGGTGACTCTGTGTCCCAGGAAGTCAATGGTGGAGAGACCAAACTGGCACTTGGCAGGATTAACAATCAGGCCATGTTGGTTGAGCCGCTCGAAAAGTGCTCGGAGGTGCGACAGGTGCTGAGATGTGGACGCGCTCGCCACCAGAATGTCGTCCAAATACACAAAAAGAAAAGGCAGGTCACGTAACACAGAGTCCATGAGGCGCTGAAAAGATTGGGCTGAGTTCTTAAGGCCGAACGGCATCCTTAAGAACTCAAAAAGACCAAACGGCGTAATCACTGCTGTTTTTGGAATGTCCAGTGGCTGCACGGGCACCTGATGATAGCCCCGGACGAGGTCTACCTTAGAAAAAATCACCATACCGGCCAGGTGTGCTGAAAAATCCTGTACGTTCGGGACTGGGTATCGGTCAGGTGTCGTTGCCTCATTAAGCCGCCGGTAGTCGCCACATGGGCGCCAGCCGCCACCGGGTTTGGGGACGATGTGAAGGGGTGACGCCCACGGGCTGTCGGATCGGCGGACTATGCCGAGGCGTTCCATGTTGGAAAACTCAGCCTTAGCAACGGCGAGCTTGGTCGGGTCGAGGCGCCGAGCACGGGCGTAGACGGGTGGACCAGTAGTGTCGATATGGTGCTCCACACCATGCTTCACGGCAGACGCAGAGAAAGTGGGCTGAGTGAGTGCTGGAAAATCAGCCAGTAAACGGTGGAAGTCATCCGATGGGGAGAGCATGCTAGACAGTCGTATGGAGTCAGCCCCGCTGAGCGTGCACGTATAAGAACAGAACGTGACCGCGTCGATCAAACGGCGGTTCTTAACATCCACCAACAGTCCATGCGCACACAAAAAATCAGCGCCAAGGAGGGGAACGGCGACTTTTGCCGTGACAAAATCCCAGCCAAACCGATGCCCTCCGAAACACAACTCAATGTACCTTATTCCATACGTGCGGATGGGGGTCCCATTAGCAGCTTCCATCGGGGGGCCATGGCTGTCGGTTACCATGTCCAAACGGGATGCAGGCAGGACGCTCCTCTGTGCACCCGTGTCGCACAGGAAACGTCGTCCGGAGATGCTGTCACGGATAAAAAGCAGCCTGCCTACGCGGCCGACACTCATGGCCACTAATGAGCGCCGGCCCTGGCGTTTCCCAACCCGTCGAAACTGCACGGCGAGCGGCATTTAAGAGCCTTCGGTCCAAACTTCTCGTGATAGAAGCACAAGCCTGAAGAAGACAGCTGGGGTCCTGAAGTCTGCCGACGACCTGAAGACTGCTGCCGACGAGAAGAGGTTGTTGCGACAAGGGCGGAATCCTCCGTTGTCACCGGCGCGACGTGCGCGGGAAGAAGCGCGGCTATGACACAGTGTCCCTGACTTGCCAGGAAAAATTTATCAGCCTCTTCAGCCAGTTGTCGACAGTCAGTGATTGTGGTGTTGGCCAATGCAGCTCTGACTTGGGAAGGCAGCTGACGCAGGAAGAGTTGGATGAAAAGAAAATCGGGTCTGTGCTCACCCAGGAGATCCAGCATACGGTCCATGAGCTCAGACGGTTTGCTATCACCCAGTCCTTGGAGGGAGAAAAGCCTGCTAGCCCTCTCCGCGTCGGACAGTTCAAAAGTCTTTAACAGGTGAGCTTTGAGCGCTGCATATTTCTCCGTAGTTGGAGGATGTTTAAGGAGATTCACCACTCTGGTCGCTGTTGAGTTACCGAGAGCTGACACAACGTAGTAGTACTGTGTTGTATCCGCGGTTATCTCCCGCAACGCGAACTGCGCTTCAGTCTGGGCAAACCATGCCGACGCTGACGATTCCCAGAATTCGGGGAGTTTGAGGGTGACAGCGTTCGCGGCCATGGTCGAGTCGTGTTTGTGAATACGTCAAACAAACGGACGTCGGGGTCACCAGTGTGGAAGTTGCATTTAAACTCAAAAGGCAATTCCTCAAGTTGAGTACACAAGTGCGTGTCACTCGTTTATTTTACACGGCTCAACTCTCTAAGGAAACAAGATGGCGCTGCCCGGTAAATTCACAAGCAAGGAGCTGACGTCATCAACAACAGAATATTTAAAGGGACCACGATCCCGAAACAGTCGTACGTACATGAATAATACATTACTTAAATAACTGCATGAAACAACAGTGTGTAGAACCACACTAAGAACAAGGGTGAATTATGAAGTCACATTCACTACACAATATCCATTTATGTTGCTGTGAAAACATCCCCTTCAAACGACTATTTATTCAAGTTTCTCACCAACGCTACATTTTACTATATTACATATGAACACACATCATTATAACATTATGATTTACATTTGGCCAGTACTCATTTTCACTGAATAGAGCCTGAACTTATCATAATTTAACCTAACGGAACCTTAATTTGTGAGCCGTTAGCAGTGCTACTAACGTTACTAGCTCTCCTCCTGCTGGTTCTCCGTTAGCGGTGCTGCTAACGTTACTACCTCTCCTCCTGTTGGTTCTCCGTTAGTGGTGCTACTAACGTTACTAGCTCTCCTCCTGTTGGTTCTCTGTTAGCGCTGCTGCTAACGATGTCCTGATCATATGTTTTACTAAATATTGGTGAAACTGTCATCAGTAAAGCTTTATCTCACACTGTGAGGGTTAACGTTAAGGTGTGTAATTATTCGGCGTGATGAACTGTGTGGGGGGTCCCTCCGGATCCCAGATTAACATGGTACGTTACACTACCACCAGGTCTTCTGTTAAATGTGTATTGTTAAATGTTAAATGTATGCACCTTCCCGCGAGGACAAATTCCTTGTATGTGTAAACATACATGGCAATAAATGGTTCTGATTCTGCTCTCTATTATCAAGCTTATAAAATCAACCATGTTTTTTTAAAGATGTTCACCATCGTGTCCACATTTAGACTTTATCTTTGGCTTAACACCATGAACAGATTTAAGAAAAAAATGTGTATAGCTTCTATAAAGATTGACCTATGTTGCTTATTGGAGCTGTAGAAATATACAAATGACATTATGGTTTTTAGAAAAACGTCACATTCAAATGATATCTTGACTAGTGGGTATGTGAAGCATCTAAAAACTGAAACAAAACTACTTTGTTAGGTACATTTGTAGTCAATGTAAATGAGTCAATTGTTGACTTTTGGTTTGAATTAAGGTGTTGCAGACGGATTCCTGTGGCCTATGACTTATTGTTATATTATGTTTTATTCTTTCAGCTGAAGACCCAGCAGTTGAGAGCAAATAGAGAATTGTATCATGTATTCACTTATGTGTCACCTTCTTGAGCCGTGTGTTTCAGTGTAATGTGTCAGAGTCACACAGGAGATACAGCCTTAGTTCGGATTTGCTGTGTGAGAGTTAAGTGACAAGTTGTAGAAGGAAACATTTTTCTACTGCTTTGAATTAACTTTTTATACATCTGCCCCCACGTCTGTTTCACAACAATGGAGTTGCAGATGAAGGAATAGTTCTAAAATATTGTCATACATGCCATCAGAATACATCTGCAACACATTAATTTAACAGAATACACAGATGTAGTCAGACTATAGAACTATAGTCAGATCCATCGTACTCAACATGAAGCAGTGATATTATAAATCTGTTAATCTAACACACAGTCAGTGATTTCTTTCCTTTCTGCATTTGCCAGACTAAAGTGTGGTACTTTGAGCCTTACTTACCTATTCAACTTGTTTGTAGTTGTACAATATTATAGGTTTCTCTTTATTTGTAAAATGTGGTGCTCTGCTGACAGCTGACCTTTCCAAGTTTGTGATTGATCATATGCTGGAAACCCCGCCCCTACATGTGAACTAGCTCACAGACAGATTGAGAAACCCTTGTTGATTTAACAAGTTGATGACCAGCTTGGTAGGACCACTCAGAGTGATTAGTTAAACCAGATAACCAGAAGATACCCTGGGTATGTTGAACTCAATTTGTAGTACAGGCCCCTGACAAGGTAAAAGTAATAAATGAGCACACGTATTAAAAGAATAACAATAACTAACCAAAACAAGCTGGAAAGTCAGTGAGCATGTGTTGGCTTGTAAAAATGTGTCACGCAAACAAAACCAAAATGGAAGCCATGTCAGCAGAGGAAGAGAGGTCCATGATCAGCTGGGGCTCTTTTATAGTTGAAGTTCCACCAGGCTCAGGTAGGGCTCATCAGCTGACGATCAGAGTCATGTACGCAGCCTTCACAGAACACTTCCAACATGCTAACGCACAATTGGTGGCCCTGATGAGTTGACAGGCCTGACCATTAGGATTCCCATTTAACATCCTTTGTGCTCGGCTGCACATCTCACAGTTGGAGGCTGATAATCAAGGCTGTTTTTGTTTGTGTTCTTCCGGAAAATGTTTTGTGATAGGATCATAATGAATCAGGGAAGGACATGTTGTGACTGCTAAGAAGCAGTTCAGTAGCCAACGTGGACGTCTAAATCATTGCTTTAAAACTTATTTTTTTAAAACGCATCTGTTTTCTGTGCTCTAAAACTCCGGCCAAGTGTGGACGATCAGTGTAAACGTAGCAAAAGATATGCGTCTTAAAATGGAATCGTAATAGTGTGGATGTAGCTTGAGAGATGTTGCAGTATGTGATAGTGGTGTGGCGTTGATTGGAGCCTGACTGCATCCATGAAAAGAACAGAAAACATGTGCGTGAGATTTTGCAGAAGAGCTGCAGCACTGACCTCCCTGCCGAGCACACTGACCTCCACATGGAAGAGGGGGAGGGGGAGACCTTACTTCCATTTGTTTTGTTCTCCTTCTCCCTGAGTGCCTTGCTCCACAGGCTGCTTGTGTGAAAATCTCATCGCTGCAACCACTCCTCTTCCTCCTCCTTCTCAACCATCCCCCTTACTTTTCCTTCATCTCTGGGCTCCCGAGGGCTTTGTGAATGTCTGTTTGTGCCAAAATGGCAGCACTCTGCACCCCCCTTCTCCTTCCCTGTCTTTCTGTGTGTATGAGAGACAGAAGCAGAGAGTCCCCCCTCTTCATCCAGACTGGGGGGTTGGGTTAGTATGCTGGTGTTTCGTCCCCACTCTTTGCAATTGGCTGTGTGTGTGTGAACGGACCTGCTATTGTTGTCAGCGAATCCTAGAATGCTGTTGAATAACGGTTGTCTGCCCAGAAGTATTGTCTGTTTTTGTCCTTGTCATCTGTGTGTGCGGCCCTTCTCTTGCTGTGGATGCTGTGACAGCCACAGTGGTTTGAGGGAAGCTGGGACAATTTGAAACTGTATCAGTTTACCATCATTAATTCATGTATACATTCCTTTTGATTCATCAAAACGGGTCATTGTCTGGAGCAATGCTGCCAGCGGTGGCCTCCACCTGCATGGTACATAGTGTGCCAGCAGCTCAGATTTAGAGAGAAATCCACTTATTGTCACAAAATGGGAAGAGGGCATTGTTCTTCACAGAGCTGTGGAATGGAGACTTGACACAAAAATTGATTAAGGACTCAAGGTCAAATCGAGGAGCACAAATTTCAGATTGTATTCTGACCGTTAGACGTCCCTCGCCCACTGTTAATTGAGAGGAACCATGCCCTGGCAGGGTGCTGTGGATTTCAAGCCACCCATCTGATGTACAAATAGTGTTAAATCCATAATTTACCATCAGCTGCAGCATATATGCACAACAGACAACTGAGTCACCAGTTCACCTGTTGTGTTCATTGTCGTGGACACATGCAGCCTTTCAAGTACCTTTTTACACTATTGCTACCTAGCGCTAGCAGCAGCGGCCACAAGAATGTGTGGCTGCACTGTTTGAGCTCAAGTAAACACTGAAAATTCAGCACAAAAATAAAGTGTTGTCAGCGCTAGCTGTATAAATGTATGTTGGTACATTGATGTTCACGTATGTTTAATGGACGTTCATAACAAATAGTACTGTAGGGACTTAGGACCCAAGGGGGGATTCAGATGGGAAGCACAACCTGTGACAGGGCTGCATCTGGAGTTCAGAGCATGGCTGCCCGAGGAATAAAGGAGTTACAACTAAGAGCAGTTTGTTCTCACGTCTCATGTGTATTTAAAACACGACAGCTCGCGCCCCAACAACCATCGAAGGTACCGGGACCCGACTCAACGGCCGACGTGGGGACGCGGGCAGCAGCAACAGCGGCTTATAAACCGCCGCGGCTTGTTTATGATTAAATACGACTTTATTTAGTAGATTTGGCTTATAAAAGGGATGCCTTATAACCCGCATTTCACAGTAAGTCTCAAACATCAGGGGGGGACTGTGGGTCAGTGGAGGGAGTGGTTGTCCTTCAATCAGAGGATCGGCAGTTTGATCCTGCGAGAGCAGTTCGATCCTGTGAGAGCATACAGGTGTCTACATTACATTACATTTCATTTAGCTGACGCTTTTATCCAAAGCGACTTACATGCTATACAGTAGACCGTAGACACAGCAACGGTGAGCAATGAGGGTTAAGTGTCTTGCTCAAGGACACAACGACGCAGACTGCCGGAGCCGGGGATCGAACCACCGACCTTCTGATTGAAAGACCGACTTGCTAACCACTGAGCCACAGTCGCCCCAGTCACCCCCAGTGTCTACAGTTTATTTCTTGGCAAATAAATGCTACAATTCCTTCCTTTCAATGAGTTTTGCTTTGCTTTTAATAAGAATGGTAATGTTTCTTTTAACCGTCTATCTGATAGCATTAATTGGTCACTTTTGTTGGTTAACGGTCACATGGTTAATTATTGACTAGTAGATAGTCTACTACTATCTATAGATAGACTACTATAGATAGTCGGTTAAGTGAAATCTCAATGATGATGAGGATTATAAGGTACTTCTTATGGGGATCATTTAAAGTAGGGGTGAGCATATATATATATATATATATATATATATATATATATATATATATATATATATATATATATTAGGGCTGCAACAACGAATCGATAAAATAGATAAAATTTGATTATTAAAAGCGTTGGCAACGAATTTCATTATCGATTCGTTGTGTCGCGCGATTATTACGCCACTCAATAAGTCACAGAGATGTTTGAGTACGACACAAAAAGTTGAGTTGAGCGCGGAGGTCGAGGAGAGACCAGCTGAGACCGTAACGTTGACTGAAACACATTGCGGAGGCAAGGCCGTTCAACAGGCAGCTAGTAGAGGCACTTCCGGTTGAGGCTGCGGCTAGTCGGCAGGTTGTGTTCCGTTTTCAAGTGAAGACGTAACGTCCCTCCAGCAGCTCTTCTGCTGTTTACTCGTTAGCTTGACAAGTTAGCGTTAGCTCGTAAGAACAGAGCAATGTGTCTGAACAAAGGGAGTGAGAGAGAGAGAGTGTGTGTGCGCGCGCGCGTCTGTGAGTGTGTGCCTCTGTGAGTGTTTGAGTGAGTGAGTGTATGTGTGTGTGTGTGTGTGTGTGTGTGTGTGTGCGCGCGTCTGTGCATGTTTGAGTGTGTGTGTGTGCGTGTGTTTGTATGTGTGTGTCTGTTAGTGTTTGAGTGTGTGCGTGGGTTTGTATGTGTGCGTCTGTGAGAGTTTGAGTGTGTGTATCTGAGTGTAGTGTAGAGAACCAGTTCTGACATTCAAACAAATCCTCTTAAGTTTTCTGATTAGTATTTTCCTTTATTTTGTATAAGTTATTTATTGTTCTGACAGCTCATGTCCCTTTAAACAAAATGTTGTGCAAAATGTTTTGTGCACTTTATTTAATAAAAGCCTATATATTTGGCAGATATAAAGCATACATGTGTATGTTTGTGTTAGTCCATTATTTTTTTTAATTATTATTACTTTAACAGCTCAGGGATGTTCACGGAGCAACCTGTTTGTGCACTTTCTGAAGATTTTTGCACCGTCAGTTCTGTTTTTGAATAAAGGGTTGGAAAGTAATGCTTTTTTGTTTTTTATCCGATTCATCGATTGATCGAAAAAATAATCGACAGATTAATCGATTATTAAAATAATCGTTAGTTGCAGCCCTAATCTTAATTCAAATGTAAGTCTGTCTTCAAAGTAAAGCCCCTGATTGATATTGCTTTTACATGAAAATAATTATCAAAGATACATCTGCTGGTTGTTTGGGTCTTCCAGGATCCCTTTCAAAAGAAGTGATATTATATTTTTTAATAACGTCGCTGTAAGCCCTCTAACTATACGTACTTTCTCTTTGTGAGCTTCACTGCCACGTATGTAACTCAAAGTGGATGAAACAATTACAGGCCACTGCGGTTACTCGGCTACCTGTCTGAATAGGACCCAACGACGCATTTTATGATCAAACATCTGCCAACATTTGTTCTTCTCTGGCCAACTCACAGCATTTGCATTAATTAGCTTCAGTGCATTTGCAAGTGACTAACAGCTTGTTAGGACATTAGAGGTGCCAACTATAATTCATATTTAATCTTTTGAAAATTGTACTCTTTCAAATCATGATTTTGATAAAAACCAGTGGATTGCATATCAGAATCAGAACCATTTATTGCCATGTTTGTTTTCACATTCAAGGAATTTGTCCTGGCGGAAGGTGCATACATTTAACAATACACATTTAACAGTAAACACAGTGCAATAAATGAGAATTAATGAATGAATATTTACAATTGAACAGTAGAATATCAAAAATAAGATAACGTTCATGAAATGTGCATGGAATGTAAGTGTTGTGTGAAAGTGGCAAGTGTAGTTTTAAAGTGGCGAGTGTATTTAAATATAAGGGTATGTGCAGGGGTGTGTCCAGTGGGAAATTGTCTGGGGGTGACAGAGTCAGTCAAGTCAGTGGGGGACCCGAGCTCTGTTGATGAGCCGGACTCCAGACGGGAAAAAACTGTTGGTAGTCTGTCTCAAGAAGCTGGTGTCACATTTATCATTTGATCTCGAATGGGCTTCGAGATTGCTATTACAGTTGCTGAGATATGGACAAAGGCAGTATCAGAGCTGAACAGTGGAGATCATCAGATGTGGTCTCACCTGCACTGGTCCTGTGCAGAAATGACCTGGTTCACAGTGAAGCAGGTTCATCTACAAATCAGTAGTTAATTATAAAACTCTTGAATTCAACCACTAAATCTAAATCTAAAACTCCCCAAATTTTTTATCAGATTCCACCACTTCAGTCTGCCTCATCAATCTGATGCTGTCATTTCTGAAATGTGTGATCTCTGTAGTTTAGTGAGATGATGCTTTTCATTTAATTCTTCCATGTAATATCTGCTGCTTTCAGCTTCTCTATTGAGCACAAATGCTGTCCATCATTTCCACTGATCCATTTTTCATCGCTTCCAACAATGAAACTCAACACTTCCTGTGCAGATGTTTCACATTAAAAGCCTCCCTGCTGAAGAAACGTCGTCGATTTATTAAATGTCATCCCAGTGTTGAATTTCATTAATCAGTCAATACTGACTGACTAGCTGTAGCTCAGCTCAGATTGCTACTGTGAATTTGACACATACCTACAACATACAGTAGAGCTGGTTAGCAGGTTAGGCCAAATGTCACTGGGTTCGGTTGGGATGCTAAGCTGATGGAGGGCCACAGTCTTGGTGTAGAAGCTTCCTGCTCTTTGTTGAGGCAAATCGTGCAGCAGCAGTGACTGTGGAAGGTGTGATATGTGAGCTGGAGCTACAGCCGTGTTCTTCCTTCAGTAGAGGTCATGGCCAGAAGGCGGTTAGGATGCAGTGGGACTGAGTGAGTGAAGGGAGCTGAGCAGCGAGCTTTCATGTGAATCAACACTCTGCTGCCGTACATCAGCCAGGAGCGCAGCCATGCATGCTAAACACTGTCGTCCTTCACTGCTGGCGACGCACCACGGGTCACCTTTTCTCCAGTTGGGATCCTTACAGGATCTGTAGGAAGCCAAAATAAACTCAATGGGGTTTAGACGCAAACACAAGTTCTCCTGGATCGTGGTTGTGGCAAGGTTCGGTCTTACCGGGGACTTCTCAGGCTCGAGCTACACGACACAGACACGTATTTGCGTTTGGTAACCGGCTTTATTGGTGCATCCAGGCTTCGCATAGCTCTCACGCTCTATGCACTCTCCATGCATCCAACAACCACCCCGCTCTGTCGTCCCTGCGGGCTCTTTATGCCCCACACACACACCCACGCGCTCATTGGTCCCAGCTGCGGCTCGTGATTGCTCACTCCCCGCAGCTGTTCCGAGCGCCCTTCCCCCTCTCTTCTGCTGCAGGTGTGCTAACCACGCCCACGGCCCCACATACCCCCACCGCCCGACTTAGGCCGGGGAGCCACCGGTCTAACCAACTCCCCCCCCCCGCCCCCTAGGAGTGGGAGAGGAGGTCAGCCCTGACCATCTGCGTCCCCGGTCCATGGACCACCATGAAGTTAACGGGCTTTACAGCCAGATGCCACCGGGTGGTCCGGGCGTTGGCATCCTTCATCCGGTGGGTTATTGGAGCGGGACGTGGTCCGAACAGAGGGCGATCTGGCGCCCCGGGAGGTCGGGTCTCCGGGTTCGACTCCGCTCCCCTCCCGGGACAAAACGGCCCCCACCCTCCGTCCGACGCGTCAGCCTGCAACACAAGAGAGAGAGAGAAGTTATGGGGGCGGAAACCAGGACGTGGATAAATGTTCTCGCTGTTCCTCGGCCAGCTGGACCTGGGCGCGGGCGCGAGCCACCTGCTCGGCCTTCAGCCTCCGGCCCAGCTGGGCGATGGTCTGCTTGTCCCGGTTCCGGTCCTGGACGGCCCAGCGGAGCTGGCTCCGCAGCCTCTCCACCTCCCGGCGCAGCTGACCCCGATCGGCGCGCCGGCCCTGGTGCTGGCTGCTCCAGGAGGACTGCCTTCCGCTCCGCTCCACGTCCTCCTCCTGCCAGACGAGGGCGACCGGCCTGCTCCGCGGTCTCTCGCGCTCCCGCCGACGCCTCCTCCACCACCTCCGGGCCCTTCCCCTCATCCTGCGGTCCCCGGGCTCGGGCGGTGGGATCCGGGCCGGTGCCGGAGGCTCGGCGACCCCCACCACCTGGTTCACCTCCATTAGGGGACAGTCCCGCTGGACGTGCCCCGGCCGGCCGCACCTCCAGCACTCCGGCTCGGTGGTCCATGGGGCCCGCACTGGGTCCGGCCAGGCGTGGCTGTTCCTCCGGGGGGCTGTCGTCGGGTCCGGTGGGCCCCTGATCCGGGGCCCCGGTGTCGGCTGCCGTGGCCTCCTCCGCCGCGCCGGGGAGCCGGGACCGGGTCCTTCCGGGCCTCACCGGTCGGCGGCGCCGGCTCCTTCCGGGGAGTCGTCGTCCGGCCCGCCGGGTCCACGGCCAGGTGCCCCTGCCTCCGGGGCGCTGGTGTCGGTCCTGCTGGTGCGTCGTCGGTCGGCGGTGCCGCCTCCTTCCGGGGAGTCGGGACCGGCCGGGCCAGGTCCGCCGGCTCCTCGGGCGGGTCCATGGCCAGGTGGTCCTCGGCCAGGGTGACTGCGGCCATCAGCGACGCCGGCTGGCGGCCGCGGACCCAGGCGGCCATCCGGGTCGGCAGTCCCTCCACGAACTGCTCCGTGGCCACCAGCTCCAGCGCCTCCTCTACTCTTCCCACGCCTTCCGGCCGCAGCCACCGTCCCGCCTTGTGCCGCACTTCCAGTGCGAACAGGTGGGGCCGGTCACCGGGCCCCAGCCGAAGCGCGCGGAACCGCCTGCGGTGGTCCTCCGGCATCCGACTCCGCCGGTCCCCCGCCTGCTCCCGCCGCATCTCCGTGACGTGGGCCACCATCAGGTTCAGCGCCATCCCTGTCCGCGCTGGGTCCTCCGTCTGCTGCCCGAGCCACGCCATCCACCCACGGTAAGTCACGTTGGGCTCCACTGTGGCAAGGTTCGGTCTTACCGGGGACTTCTCAGGCTCAAGCTACACGACACAGACACGTATTTGCGTTTGGTAACCGGCTTTATTGGTGCATCCAGGCTTCGCATAGCTCTCACGCTCTATGCACTCTCCATGCATCCAACAACCACCCCGCTCTGTCGCCCCTGCGGGCTCTTTGGGTCTTTCTCAATACCCAAGTACACAAGTACGGACTTGTGTACTTTTGGAGTCCGGACTTCGAGTCCAGACTCCAAGTCCAGACTCCAAAAGTACGGTGAATTGGAACGCCAGCGTACTTGATGACGTCATCACATTGGCCCTCTTTCTTTACGCACGTATATTTAAAGAGCCAGTGGCGCAAAAAAATAAAAAGTGGGTTGTAGGAGATTGCCAACCGAATTTGAGATAAAATACCGTTATAATAAAGCTGCTTCTGATTATATATATATATATATATATTATTATAATATATATATATATATATAAAAATCATATATATATATGCAGCGGAGGCGTGCTTTAATGGCATGTCTATTGCTTTGTAAGTCTGTTTTAACACTTTTGGTTAACCTGTCTACCCATTGCTCTTCTTTGTAACCTGTCCCCCCACTTATAGGTAGACTTGAGTTTACTTTGCTGATGTTAACATTTATAGTATGGCTGTTGTAATGTAATAATATATGATCTATCTAGGCCTAATAAGCTGGCAGGTACAGAGGAGGTTTGATACAGTTACGTAACAGTATTTAAATATTAAATCAATTAGCCCATATTCCACATACACACCTACCATTTGTCTTCTTGATCCGCAAACACCAAGAGGTCGATCATCAGTACAGTTAGATACACAAACATCACTACACATTAAACTAAAGTACCTGAACCTCATTTGTGTCTCGTACATTAGTCTTTAACCAGGACAGACACAAACAGGACATTTCACGTCTACGATACACAGATCATGAGGCTACAGTGACTTCTGGACTCTGGTAAGATAGCTGTGTGTTGTCGCACTGCCTGTGGAGCAATACAATAATATAAACCTTCTCAAGCATAAGCAAGCACCTGACCATGCAGGTCAGATATTAGGAACATGTAATACTGGTAGACTTCAACAATTCATATTTTGAATTTATTATTAAATAGTCAAAACACAAATAAATATACTACATACATTAATGTTACAACAATTAATAAACAAAGTTTCAGGCTTTCCAGGACCAGCATCAACATGCTGGTCCAGATGCTGCCCCGGCAAAAAAGCCATGGATGGAGCCATGAGGTTGAGGTTCTGGTGATGGTGTACTGGCTGGCCTGTGGAGCCTCCTACAGGGTCACCTCAGACATCTTCGCCATGCCACTGTCCACAGTGTGCAGGACCATCCACAACGTCGTGGAGGAAATTATGACTATCCTCCACAGAGTTATTCATTTCCCCAAGGCGGAGGATATGGAGGAGGTGGTGGCCGGCTTTGCTCGCCTTGCTGTCCATGAGGCGGTCCGCTGTGCTGCTGGCGCTATTGATGGGTGCCACGTCCGGATTGTTCCTCCTGCAGAGCACAAGAGGGCATATATGAACAGAAAACCTTTCCCTTCATTGCTGCTTCAGGGAATCTGTGACGCCAAGGGCACATTTCCAGATGTGTATATTGGCAACCCTGGTTCTGTGCACGATGCACTGATGCTGCAGAGGTCTCCTGTATACAAACAGGCCCTGTACCACCAGCTGGGTACTTACTGTTGGGAGATGGAGGGTACCCGTGTCTGCAGCGCCCAGTTGCGAAAATGACATGATAAAGAGGAGCTAACAAGTCGGTCAAAAGTTAAGACAGCTCTCTAGGTCAACGTTAAATTCAAATGTAATTGTAATAATAAAACTGATTTAACGTTACCTGTAAACATATAATAGACTATTGGGGCCAGACTATTGTTCGTTAGATTCAACCAAACCGAATTATAGCTCATGTTTAACCGTACAAGAGACGTTAATACCACCGGCAAATTTCAAAAAGCCTTGCCGATATCAGGCTGTTCAAGCCGGGCACCGTGAGCGCTGAGCCCTCGGTGCTGGTTTATTGACGGTCCCGCTAGCAACACTTTACATCGCCGAAATCGTCGGAGCAAATTTTTAAATCGGCTGAATCTCGACAAACTGAAGAACAATTTGATTCCTAAACAACTAACTTCTCGCCTAAAAACATCCTAAAATTACTTTTCGTGACTTAACAGCAGTAGTATTGAGAAAGTTTCAACTTACAGTTGTGCGTTCCTTCCTCCGCCATTTCTTCCGTTTGCTGGAGTGAAATGCATTCTGGGATATTTGGCCGTCCAAAGTACACACAAGTCACCATCGATGCATACCCGGTAAAATGGGCGGAGCGAGCCACATCCGGGCATTTTCACCGTGCTTGGCTTGATGCGAACTTTGAATTGGAACAGTACTTGGGCTGAGACTGATGACGTTTCACGAGTACACGAGTACACAAGTACAGAGAAGTACGCATATTGAGAAACGGCCTTTATGCCCCACACACACACCCACGCGCTCATTGGTCCCAGCTGCGGCTCGTGATTCCTCACTCCCCGCAGCTGTTCCGAGCGCCCTTCCCCCTCTCTTCTGCTGCAGGTGCGCTAACCACGCCCACAGCCCCACAGTGGTTCTAGTCTGAAATGTGTGATTGATGTTGTCATTTGATAACAAAACCAAAATGTCTCGGTCCGGTTTTGTAACACATCATGGTTTGACTTAAAATACCTATGTGTTTTGAAATTCAAAAAGTTAAAGATTAAATGAAAATGAGTCAATGTCTTCTTTTCCTGTGTTTGACACACACATCCACGTCCTCCCCACACATACTTCAACTGGATCATTGATGGGCAGTACGTTTCCCATGAGCTCTGTTAACGAGCCCAGGCTGCTGCAGCCATCCACCCTCTGCTGGTCTTTGCATCTGCATATGTGTGAACAAGGAGTTTGATTCCAGACGTTTCTGAGCGACAAGAAAACATCTGCATATCAACTGTCTGTGTGCTGACTTTCATAGCGCTCCCAGTTATGCCCTTTGTTTTCCTTGTTAGCTTCCATTATTATTACGACATCCGGTTCTGAGAGAGTTATGAGTAGAGCCAGAGGTTTTAGTAAATCACTAAACAGCCACAAAAGGAGATGGATTGACTTTTAACAAATATCAAATTTCATCTGTAAGCTAACTGGAGAACCTGTCCAGACCTGTGTTCTATGCTGCAGACAGCCCTCTGTCCAGAGCGCGGCCTCTCACGACATCCCTGTCCAAGGACCTCACATCGGATCAGGAAAAACCCTTTCACAGGGAAAAAAGGGGAAGAAACCTTCGGGAGAGCAACAGAGGAGGATCCGTCTCCCCGGATGGACAGAAGCACTAGATGTCATGTGTACAGAATCAACGTAACAGAGTTACAGCACATTCAATGAATATGACAGAAATTATTCATGTAATGAGTAGTAGGCATGGACCATGATCCAGATAACCACGACCCATGTCAGCAGAAGGAGGTAGAGATGAAGGGCATCAGCAGGACCGCCATGGCAGGGAGCAGGACCGGCTCCAGACAGCCACGATCCATGGAAACTTGAGGCGAGGAAGCACAGAGGGTCCCGGGAAGAAGTAGACTTAGTAATGTGCATTGAAGAGACCATTCATCCAGAAGGATAGATAGAAGGAGAAAATGAGAGAGAGAGAAGAGAAAAGCTCAGTGTAGCCTAAGATGTTTCCCAGCAGTCTAAGCCTATAGGAGCACTTAAGAAGTACTGGAAAAGTGCGAGGGGGGTGGGGGGGATCTTTCTGACAATCACAGGGTGAGTTGCCCTCGTGAATCGCGAGGGGAGTTGTCTGACTCTCCCTCTACTCTTAAATGAGGTGACTGTGTCTGCCCCCTGGACTGAAAGTGGAAGCTGGTTCCACATAAAAGGAGTTTGATAACTGAAGGCTCATGCTACTTTTTAAGACTCTGGGAACCACAAGTAGCCCCGCATTCAGTGAGCGCAGCTCTCTGTTGGGACAATATGGTACTATAAGCTCCCTAAGATATGATGGTGCATCACCAGTTAAGGCTTTGTTGGTAAGAAGAAGGACCTTAAATAAGAATATTGAGACCTAAGAGACTTAGCAGAGCCGCCTGATAATACAGAGTTACAGTAATCCAGTCTCAACAAATGCGTCGATCAACGTTTCTGCATCCCTTCGAGACAAGATGTGCCTGATCCTTGAAATGTTGCGTAGGTGAAAGAAGGCAGTCTTTCAGATCTGTTTCACGAGCCGAAGGACAAGTCTTGATCAAAGACAACTCCTTGATTATTTAAGGTGGTGCTGGATGCCAGAGAAATGCCATCAAGAGAAACAATATTATTCGATAATTGATTTCTGAGGTGTTCTGGGCCAAGCAAAATAACTTCAGTCTTCAGTCCGAGTTCAACATCATGAAGTTGCAGGTCATCCAGGTTTTTATGTCACGCTTGAAGTTTAGCCACCTGGTTGGTTTCATCTGGCTTGATCGAGATAGAGAGATAGATAGAGATATACATATATATAGATAGAGATATATATATATATATATATATATATATATTAGGGATATAGGGACCGGTATCGGGCCGATACTGCGTTAAAATACTCGTACTCGTATTCGTTTTCAATTGCCGATACCAAGAACCGATACCACTCAACAGTATTTCGCTACAACAAACTGGTCGCGCTTTGTGGAGAAAAAGATTTGTTGTCCTACCTGACTTCAACGTCTAGGGCAGGGGTCGGCAACCCTTGGCTCCAGAGCCGCATGCGGCTCTTTCGTCGCTCTCTTGCGGCAAGGTGTGTAGAGTAAAGGTGCGTTCACACCCAACGCGACGGAAAATTACTGCCGTCCTGCCGGTTTGAATCAAACTGTTGCTGGTCCGCCAGAAGTAGCGCTAGCAGCGGCCTCATTCAGACGCTGTTGTGCGGCTACGGATGATATTATTGTAGCCGAGTGTCTGTTGTGTGTCTATATTTGTAATTATAATAAAATGAAAACACGCTCCAGGGTAACTTGAACCACTTTTTTATCTCCTTCACACACGTAGATCCCACAATTCCACTCCTCTTTTCCTTTCTGTTTCTCCCTCCACAATAAAAGCACCGGAAACATAACTTGGAACACAGCTTCCTATATAATTGCTCGATCCCTAATATTATCACTTACATTATGAACCCGGACACGGGGGCGTTTTATGGTCCGACATTAGAGGGACTTCCACAAGACGTTTAAAGCTTGGGATAGCCTTCTGTTAATTTTGTACTATAGGCTTGACATAATCTGCAGAGGATAAAGTAAAATCTGCCTCCAAATTAATTGCACTTTCATGGAGACCAAATCTAAGACGTATCGGTACTCGGTATCGGCAAGTACACAAATAAAAATACTCGTACTCGTATCGGTTTGTAAAAAATGGTATCGTTGCATCCCTAATATATATATATATATATATATATATATATATAAATAAAAATAAGAGCCAATCAGTTCTCTGATGTGGCGACAGCCAGGTGTATCCTATCATGCACTGGGCCACGTAGTCGGTGGAGAGCTACTGCGGCGCCAGGCTCTAAAATCGACGGCCGCCTCGCTCTCGTGAGATTATCGTTGACCACGTGTGCATGACGTCAGAGCAAATTTGAGATCAAGTTAGACACAAATCTAACCAGCATGCATTGCACACCGATCGCACATCTTTTCTGCGCAGAACTGGCTCATCTCGAACAAACCTATTCATACACTGATGGAAGGAGCTGCCATACAATGTCCCACCTGCCCATCAGGACTAACTAACATTCATACACTGATGAGAGGTGCTACCATGCAATGTGCCACCTTCCCATCAGGACTGACTAACATTCACACACTGTAGGCACAGCTACGGGGGCAATTTGGGGTAAAGTGTCTTGCCCAAAACCACATCTACATGTCTAGCGGAGCGGGTATTGAACCGTCAATCCCCTTATTGAAGGACGACCCTGCCCACCACCGATCTAATTTACATTAGACTTCCAAGCAGTGCAGATTGAGTGTGCTGCTGGGCTTCAACTCTCTCTCACTCTCACTCTCTCACACACACACACACACACACACACACACAGCTGTTGACTCGTGTGAACTGGATGTGGAATGATGATGTCATTGCTAGACCGTTACCATGGTAAACTGGGGAGTCCAGTCAACCTTTGTCTGTTACTGGCTGTTGTTTCAGTTGGCAAGAGGGGTAGCGTTGGGATCCGGAATGCTCAGCAGTGGGCTCTGGCCGAAAGGGTCCTTGGCATCTGCTGCTATGGCAACCCTCCCTTCAGAACTCCATTTGTAGCTGTAGATAGAATGATAAAAGAGATGCTGGAAAAAAATAAAGGTGACGGATGAACAAGCTGAACAACTGATGGAGACGGAGGTAAAATAACGGCCAGTTGTTTTGTCCTGCTCACACTGCACTGAGGGGAGGGAGAGGGTAACTCTAAATCTCAGGCAGTTTTTCTTCTTCTTTTCAGCCAGTGAACTGCCATTAATCTTGGATGTTTGCCTGTTTGTTCGTAACAGATTATAAAGCACTGGAACTAATAAGTTCTAGACCTGAACCCTCGGTTCCCTCCAGCCAGGGAGCGGAGTGGAGGAGGAAGAGGAGCAGGTGCACACAGACGGAAGGCAGAAGTAGAGGGAGGTGTGTCTGTGTTTCTGCAGCTCGACAAAGAAGCACACACGTTGCTGTGTCTACGGTCTACTGTATAGCATGTAAGTCGCTTTGGATAAAAGCGTCAGCTAAATAAAATGCAATGTAAAAGAGGAGGAGGAAGCATATGGACCAGCAGAAGCCTGGCTACACAGGATTGCTCTGGATTTACTGAGTCCATACCATACAGCCATTGCTTTCAATCAGAGTGGGACGGTTCAGTTGCTGCAACTCAGTCACATCAACATTTATATTGGACCAATCTCAAAATTAGCAACATAATCTTATCCCACTGATACATGTAGTCACTGCTCCACCAGTCTTCTAGCTCCTCTCCATTATGGCTAATATACAAGCTTTTATCAAGAAAAGCACCAGTTGAAATGATCTTGGCTGATTCCAATTTTGGATTTGGCAAAAGTCGTGCCACATATTATACTTTTACATTGTTATTGTCATCTATTGTGATTATTTCAGGCGGCAACCTCTGGTTCTGCCGAGTGAAGCTAATGCGCAAGTGTCTCAACTTGCATTCTCGCCACTGACCAGCAGGGGGTGACTCCTGTTGCAAAAAGAAGTCCAATTGTATAGAAGTCTATGAGAAAATGACCATAACTCTCACTTGATTTATCATGTAAACATTGTAAACACAAGTTGATGTTCTCAGTCGCTAGTTTCAGGTCTTCTTCAATAGTGTGTCGTGACAGTTAATGCTGCCTTGTGGAAAACAGCTGGATTCTATCGATAGATTAATGGACAAACCCGTAAAATAGTGGAGAATGAATCAATAGAAACTCCGGCAGAAAAAGGAGAGCCAGAGCACTTTGATGAATGGACTGTACTTGTTTATCTCTTTTCTAGTCTTCAACCCTCAAAGCGCTTTAACACTACATGTCATCATTCACTCATTCACACACTGATGGGAGGAGCTACCATGTGAGGAGCCACCTGCCATCAGGAGTTATTAACATTCATACACACATGCATACACACAGGAGACATTTGGGGGTAAGTGTCTGGCCCAAGGACACATGGACATGGACTAGAGGAGGTGAACATTACATTTAGCTGACGCTTTTATCCAAAGCGACGTACATGATATACAGTAGAAGGTAGACACAGCAACGGTGAGCAATGAGGGTTAAGTGTCTTGCTCAAGGACACAACAATACGGACTGGCTGAGCTGGGGTTTGAACCACCGATCTTCTGATTGAAAGTCAGACCTGCTAACCACTGAGACACAGTCGCCCCATGTCGAACATGTAGTGTTGAAGCGCTTTGAGGGGTTGAAAGACCAGAAAAGTACAGTCCATTTACCAATGCCATTAAACAAGGCATCCAAAGAAGGAATAGTTATGAAACCATCCATGCGGATGCTCTTCAGCTCGTTTCCTGTGCTCTAGTCTTCTAAGTGCTTCTAAGCTACAAAGCCAGGATCTAAGCTGGAGACTGCCCCCCAGTTCCCAAAGTCTCCCCCAGAGGAAGACATGGTCACTTTGGATAAGAGTATCTCCCAATGAATGGAAAGCTGAACTCCTTCCTGGAAGTCTTTTGCCTCTATAAGCCCTTAGGTGCTTTCAGTAGGACGTAACCCTAACATCCAGTATGAATAGTTATTTACATTGTTATTTACTATTGCCTATTTTGAACACTCACATATTAGACACACTACAAAATCTTCAACCAGGGTTCCTACCTCAAGTTCCTCTGGCCGCATCGGTCGTAACCTCAGAATCACTGGAACTACAAATTGGAAAACAATCATTGAAACTAAGGTTCATAACTTTCATAAACGTTTGATATGTCAAATCAGCATTTTCTTCCACATATAAATCTTCCCATGAAATACTGGTAAGAATATCATTAAATTTAGAAATATTTGATTTGCTCATAATTCTTTTCTGCATCATTTTCTTAGTATGTTTAGCTCTCTTAATCTCGATTACAGAGTGTTGAAATATGGGGAAATGATCAGACAAGTCGGAATACAAGACTCCAGATTTTGTTCCTTCATTCAAAGAATTGGTTAAGATGTTATCAATCAAAGTCACTGAATTTTCTCTAACTCGTGTTGCTTTATGAATAAGAGGGAAAAAGTAACTAGAGTAAAGGATATTAAGGAAATCCCTAGTAGGAGTATGTAGTTGATACTTTAGAAGGTTTATATTGAAATCGCCTAAAATGTAACACAGTTTATCCTCATTGTCTATCAGGTCAAGAGAACAGCCCATACTGTCATTGAAAACTTTGATGACAGAGTCAGGTGGGCGATAAACAGCACCCACAATAACATTATTTCCACCAGAGACACCAGAAAGCTCTAAAAAAAACAGATTCCCCCTCATCCCTCTCTGACTTCAAAGTAAGATCATCCCTAATTTTGAAATCATAGCCACTATGAATAAACAGAGATACTCCACCTCCAGATCTATTCCCTCTTACATGGTGAACTGAAATGTAATTTGGTAGTTTAAAGAAGTCTCTTAAGTCCTCAGTAGTCGGTCATTGCCCAGTGCATCGAACGCTACATAAAATCACTCAGGACAGGTGCAAGAAGCATTCCACAAATGATCTGGGGTGAACACAGGTCACAGTTTTGGAGTATGCCTCCTCCAGAGAAGTTTTTTTTTTTTCAAACAACAATAACAATGAAAAAAACTATTAACACATGCACACCTTAAAATAATATGTATGGTAGGGAGAGAGGAGGGGAGGTAAAGGGAGGTAGAGAAAAATCAAAGTTGCTTACAAAGCAGGCCTTGAAGAAGGTGGATGGATCACCGCCAAGAATGACAGGAAGCCCCCTGAGGACAAGGCATTTGACTTCTGTCACATCCGAAGCCTGGTGGATTGAGGGAGCAGAGAGGACATTACACACTTAAAATAGGGTCCATTTGTTACCCTGAATACTATGTGCACACACATAATCAATAATACACAGCAGAGGCATTTATGTACTGGACCCTACCTGTTAACTCACACCAAGTGTTCTTGACATTATGCATACAGGTAGTTATTTGCATACCTCATTTACAGATCAACTAGCAAAACAAAACAAAAAGAGAAAAAAAAGAAGAAAGCGTCTACCTACAGGATAGCTCACATTACCAGTACATCTATTTACACCACGTGTGTTCTTTCTCAATCAAAGCTCAATCAAATATCAGAATTTCCATGAGCCTGGGACTGTGATGGTCAAGGGCCTCGTAGAACTCCTGTCTCAGGCTCTTACCAACCACCCTGCTGAACTCCAGACACACCTGAAAAGTGTAAAAACAAAACATGTTCATGTTCAAATGAGTTGACACCATGATGTGATCTTTTTATGCAACAACCCAGTCTGCATGTATTACTCTTTAATACAATTTTGATGAGTACTACGGAGCCCCTCTGGTGACAGCAGAGGGGCTCCGTAGAATACAGCATGAGACAAATCTATACCTACCTGGTTTTCAGTGAAGAGAGCTGGCCAACATTGACATAATAGCCAACTAACAAAGAATAAATCAAGAAATTAAAGCTAATTTGCTAACTAATAATGTGAGCTAGTGTGCACCAACTTACCGTGATGTTTGCAGATCTGTGGCTAGCTGCTTCAGTGTCTCAGATCAACTTTAGCTGTCTGGAAGCAACAGAGTAAAATAGTTTCAGAGTCGAGCGGACATATCAGCTCGGTGTCACATTAAAAGCATGTAGACGTGAAGATAGCCTGCCGAGCAGTCTATTGTGTGACTGAGTATAAACGTAGCTACCCGGACACCGCGACTCGAAATGTACCAAAAGGCGGCGCTACGAACGTGTACTCTTACTCCGTGTCATACGGTAGAATCCGCTCAACCTGATCTCACAGAAATACGTGAAATGAACACGTTCCCTTAACCCCAATATGCGTGGTGTCGGCACGTAATGTGTTGAAATTACGTGTGGGTACCACGTAAACGACACCCATACAAAGTCAATGAGGCTCATTTACGTGGTGGACACACGTATTCCCTGATTCAAATAAACGTCCTCCTTTTATAATGTATTAGGTTCAACAACGTCACGCAGTGGGCGGTGGTAAATGTTGTTTTGTAGTTTACGAAACGTCCTCCTTTTATAATTTATTATAGTGAGTTAGTTGCGATTTTTCTTGTCTAAATAACAGTACATTGTTTGAAATAGATTGTTTCCTTTACGTTATTAAACCCTCTACGATATTTTATTATTCTCAAATGTATTTTCTGTCACCGCAGCGAATATTATTAGGCCTATTAATAATTATACTTATGAATCAGAAGACTTTCAGTGGTTACCACGACAACGATACGTCACGTTACGCTGGGCGCATTCAAAGCAGGTATCCCATATCCCACAATGCAACGCGGTCATTCATTCAGAGACTCTGACAGCGATCAGCGGGTCTTTAACGCCATTATCGCTTCAATGTTCATATATATATATATAATCTGTGGTTTTATCACCAGCAACAACACGTTGCTCAGTTTTCTTCAGTAAGTTATGCACCGTAATAATATTTTAAAAAAACAGCTGAAGACTCAGGAAGTGACGTGGTACGTGCCGCTCGGCAGATAAGAAGATACAAAAATACATAATATTCGTAATATTGATGTTTTTGTCTAACATTGTATTTGAGGATTTAAACAATGAAGATAATAGTAATAAAAAACAGTTTCATGTATTTGTCTCATGTACTGTCTGCTCGGTCGGCCGGCGGGCGGCGGCAATCTGAAATGGAATGAAGCCCATTCACGGCAGACGGCAGAAACACAGGAATCGAACACGGCAGCTGCCCACCCCGGAAGAACTACAGATACGCACGCTTGTAGCTCTGGGCCGCATATATAATGGGAGTTGTAGTTTCTAAATATATTGGTATATTTCTCATAATTAGAAGTTAAAAGTGTATCATTGTGGATGCCCCCTGGGTTTTTTTGGGATGGGGAATACACTGGTGTCATCAGATTTTAAAAATTGAATCGTTAAATAGGTGAAAATAGCTTATTACCATATTATACAGTGCTTACAGTGGTTAAACATTGGTGCCCATATCTACATGACAGCTGAGGTCCAGAGCTTTCTATAACAGCTGATCCTATGTCTGTAGCACCTTCTGTTGATAAATGACAAGCCTTCAAACATGGACTAGGTTCAAGGTTCAGAGGTCAAGATCTCAGAGTAGGAGTAATGGATCCTCTTCAGACTGACATATGTTACTGTGGAGGTTGAGACCTTTCCAACAATATGTTTGATATAGTCCTACGACAATGTTTTAATTTTCACATATCATGGAGAGACCAATTTGCAGGCGATACTTTATTATCCCCGGAGTGATATCTGCCTTGAGTTCAAATTCTTCACACATAACACTTGACATATTGTTTTATCATACAGCTGACATCACACAGCCACAATCTATTGCTCATCTTTCACACACAGTGACAAGAGCAACCTACACACAACCCTATGCATCATATCATGAAGGTATTGCAAACCTCCTGCAGCCTCAAGCAATATTATTTAAAGTTGTAATTGAGGTCCGACTAGGCCTATAGTTTAGAAATGTTAAGTTTACATTGGAGTAACCTATATCTTCTGCTAGAGTATAAGAACTCATACTTTGCATGGAGAATAAAGATAGATCAGGTCATATTCTCTGTGCTTGCCTGGAGAGACTGGTTTCTATTCCTCTCCACAACTTTCATGACAGTCATATATAACATAAACCCTCTGATTCACAGGTGAAAACAAACTGAAAAACTGAAAACTGAAAAAAAACAACTAAAAACTGAAAAAAAAACTGACAGGTCTCTATTTCAGCAGAATATGCAAAACGTACATTTGTCTGTGTGCAGTAGGCTGAGGTAGAAGTGTGCCAAAATTGCCAAAACACATGTTGTATATGCAGAGATACCCAAACAAAGATATATACATCTTACTTTGTGAGCAAAAACCTCGGCAACAATCTGCTTATCCTTTTAATTTCCTGAAAATGCTTCCTAAAACTAGTCCCTTCTTCATTTTGAAAAAATCTCTCAGTAAAGGCAAAGGTTATGGTTATAAGCTGTAGCCATGGTGATTGACATGAGGATAATCTTATGAATATAATAATTAATATGTTAGGCCTGCCATCAATTTAAATTAAAAAAAAAATTCTAAAAAGTAATTTGTTTAAAACTAATGCAGTGCAATGCTTACAAAGTCCCACACATAAATATGCTCATGCTTTTTCCCCCTTCAGTCTTTGCTATTAACATTCATCAACTACAAAATTAGAAAATTGCATTTTTAAATAATGATGCATGGAAAATGAAATAAAAAAGCTTCTCTTTGTAGGCCTAACTAGTTTATCAACAAGTCAAAACAAATGTTAAGTAGTCAAACAGGCCATCAGGCAGTATTTCTAACACTTAACTCTAGGTTGGTTATATAGTATATACAAGGCAAATCAACGTGCTTAGCATAAAACACTGTTTTTTATTATTGGTATTTTTATTGTATAAATTCTCACGTACAACATGCAGCAATCTTTCACAGACTCGGAGCAGTAATTATTACGTCACTTCCTGAGTCTTCAGCTGTTTTTTAAAAATATTATTACGGTGCATAACTTACTGAAGAAAACTGAGCAACGTGTTGTTGCTGGTGATAAAACCACAGATTATATATATATGAACATTGAAGCGATAATGGCGTTAAAGACCCGCTGATCGCTGTCAGAGTCTCTGAATGAATGACCGCGTTGCATTGTGGGATATGGGATACCTGCTTTGAATGCGCCCAGCGTAACGTGACGTATCGTTGTCGTGGTAACCACTGAAAGTCTTCTGATTCATAAGTATAATTATTAATAGGCCTAATAATATTCGCTGCGGTGACAGAAAATACATTTGAGAATAATAAAATATCGTAGAGGGTTTAATAACGTAAAGGAAACAATCTATTTCAAACAATGTACTGTTATTTAGACAAGAAAAATCGCAACTAACTCACTATAATAAATTATAAAAGGAGGACGTTTCGTAAACTACAAAACAACATTTACCACCGCCCACTGCGTGACGTTGTTGAACCTAATAAATTATAAAAGGAGGACGTTTATTTGAATCAGGGAATACGTGTGTCCACCACGTAAATGAGCCTCATTGACTTTGTATGGGTGTCGTTTACGTGGTACCCACACGTAATTTCAACACATTACGTGCCGACACCACGCATATTGGGGTTAAGGGAACGTGTTCATTTCACGTATTTCTGTGAGATCAGGTTGAATCCGCTTTAACAAGGCAGCGGGGATCTGCGCCAACTTACCGGGACGTTGGCTGGTCCGTGGTGAGCTAACGATAGTTAGCTGCTTCAGGTGCCCGGCTCAGCTCAACGTGCATTAGCTGTCTAGGAGCGACATACAATGTCTGTTACTGGAGCTAGCTAGCTAATGTTACCAGTGAACACATACGTTAGCTAACTACTTTGAGTTATATCAAAGTTTCATTTCTATAGTGTTGTCCCCATGAAAATATATAGCTAATAAAATATTTGTAAAAATATGAGGGACTGCAACGGTGCTAGGTTCCAACTTACCGTTTTGTGGCTGAACTGGTTCATTCACCGAAGGCTTCAAATGTGGATGAACAACTTGCTTGCTGGAACGTCAGTTGTCGAAAATTTCAATACAGCTGAATTCTTTGTCTTTGTTCTGTTTTCTGTTCTGTCTCACCAGAGTCATCAATGCCACTATCCAAAACTGGTATAAACTAGATTTTTGGCGGTTGCATGGGTGACGTCAATGCGTAAAACTTGATTATATTGAGTTGTTTGAGCTCAAACACATAATTACAATAAGATAGGCCATTAGAAAGTACAGTTTACTCAGAATTCATGATTAATGTAAAGAAATGACACATATTTAAGTAATACAAACTCAGTTTTTTTGAGTAGAAACTACTGATTGGACTTAAAAACACAATTACAATAAGAAAGGACATGAAAAAGTTCAGCTTAATCAGAATTAACAAGTAATGTCAACAAATTAGACACATTTAAGTAATATGAACTCAATCTCTTTGAGTTCAATCAAAATCTGGGTTTACAGTATTGGGTGGCATGGCGCCGTCCTTAGGCTTCACGGCCTACCAGGCCCAAGGATCAGCAGAATGAAGCCAGAAACCTCCAAAAAACAGCAATAAATGTCCACAGTTTTGCTGTAAAAGGTTGTTTGGAGATTTCTTAGTTCAGTCTGGTACTGAGATTTTTAGTTTTAGGAAGGATTCCTCAGATTATTGTTGAATAGAATTGCCAACCACCAGATCACAGAAGCACAGCAGCAGCCATCTTGGATACCACCGATGTGATCCTGATCATCATGCGATCCTGATCATCATGAATTTGATATTTTTGTCTGAGTCCATTTCTCCTTGGCAAACATCCAATTACAGATGGGTTATGTCTGAATCAGAACCATTTATTTATTTATTAGGTAGAATCCGTTTATTACCAGGTATGTTTCACATATAAGGAATTTGTATTGGCGTGTGGTGCATATATTAGACAAACAACAATCAACTATGTGCAAGAATAGAAACATATTACATCTACAATAGAATATAAAATATAAAATAAAGTGCACAGACAACAGTACTATAAACAAGTGTACTGTAAGTGTATGTGAGTTGTCATCAGACAAAATAGTGTGTTTATGCTATTAGTTTGAACTGTAATCTCTCAATCCATTGTGAGATAAGTAATCTGGGTATGTGAGAAAGAAATAACTATGACTATTTCCACATAGTTGGTGAGTGTTGTCAGATTAAATTACAATTGTCCTTACTTGTTTTTAGCAGCTGTGGGTAATTAACTTTAATTTCATGAGTTGGCCAGACTGTATTGGAATTATAAATAATTTGAAGTAATCTTTCAAAACAGCTGGTCACTTTTTTATTTTTTTATTCATCAAATGTACTCAAACAAGAGGAAGTGCATTTTTTGGACACTATATTCAGCGGCGTGCGTGCGTCCGTGTGTGTGTGTGTGTGTGTGCATGTGTGTGTGTGCGCGTGTGCGCGCGTGTGCTGGAAGATTTAAATATAACTAATGGGAGAAACCCAGGTCAAATATTTGCTGTATTTATTGAGCTTAAGCTGAGAAAGAATTACATCATCATGAGCGCTCAACATTTGACTTTCCCTTCTGCTGGAGCCACGTCAGCAGAGGTCTTCGGGACTTGTACAGTGTGTGTATCACCTGCTTGGTTTGGGTCCAAACTTCATTCCTAACATTGAGCTCCAGGAGGTTCATATTTGTAGAATCAGACTGCAGCGGTTGCTGCACAGGATTGTATCCAACTCCTGTAATCCAAACATGTATAATATCTCAAGATCTTTTTTGTGTGTGTGTGTGGGGGGGGGGGGGGGGGGGGGGGGGGGGGGTGTTGATCTGTGTCGCAACAAAGCAAACTAAAGAGCAGGTGAGAAAGCAGACAAATAAATGAATTGAAATGTTTTAATGAGTATTAAAACATTTCAATTGAGAATTTAATTCAGAACTCCAACATGATGACAGCAAAATGCTACTTGCTCATTGTTATCAATATTAACAATCTAATAATGCTATGATAATATAAACTTCACAGATGCAGCGTTTCTGCAGAGCGAGTGCTTGTGCTTCTGATACTGAGGGTGCACTCAAGAGTGCAGTACGAGGAGTGACTATAGTGTAGTGATGCATTGCATTGTTAAGGATGGTGTTAATGTTCCACCCTGCATACAACCATGTGACCTGTGCCATGACATGAATGCTCAGAGTAGTGACACTGAAACGTCTTCCTCATCCAAACCAAGCTTCATGGGAGCACTTTGTGTTTCAAGAGGAAATGGAACTCTAGACCAGTTATGTAGAGTTGGGAGCCAGGAGCCAGCGGCCATTTGAGGAAATGCAGGAGCTTCAATCTTCCACCCTTCTTTTGTTCAGGACTAAACACTTTATCAGACCCTCCTCCTCCTCCTCGTTTTCTGTTTCTGCTGCCTGAGACCTCTAGGGACACGGTTGGGATAATGTTACACGGGCAGCCCAAAACTAAGCCGCAACTGACACACACACACACACACACACACACACACACACACACACACGTTTTAAATGGATCAGAGCTTCCAGAGCAGAACAAATGGGCCCGGTAGGAACAGAAGGTCTGGACCGAGCTGGAGCTCTCACACTTGTAGTGTATACAACTCTGCAGGGACACACACACACGCACGCACGCACGCACGCACGCACACACTCCAGGCTGATTGGATTTACTTTCCTATCTTGTGGAGTGGAGCAGAGAAACACAACTGTTTTAATGCTTGAGTTGAGGGCACATGCACATGCACATACACACACATGCACATACACACCAACACACATATGCGTGCAGATACACACATAAGCTTTTCCGTGCCTTTCTTCTGAGCCATTGAAGTAAATGGTCCGTTGAAGTCAGTCTTATGGAATTATTTCTGCTTCTCTGCAATGCACCGTGTGTGTGTGTGTGTGTGTGTGTGTGTGTGTGTGTGTGTGTGTGTGTGTGTGTGTGTTAAAGGCGTATCTCCTCACATTGTAGCAGCACCCACGCCTCTGGTGAAAAATGAATCCTTTCTGCACCACTGAAACATGGCTAGTGTGAGCCATGCCATGCACACACAGTGGCTTGGTTAGAGGGAGCTGCAGAGCATGAATATGAATAAGTAACAGAAACAGAGCCATATTCTCTGGTTAAACATGTACGGATCAGAACATTGCTTCAGTGTGGGATGCTGCTTATCCATCTGCCAGATGACCATGAGCACATATAGCACCTCCTTAGGCCGTGTCAAGGTCAAAGCTGCTATTTCACTCAAGTCTGTGCATGTGTGTGTGTGTGTGTGTGTGTGTGTGTGTGTTTATATCACACTTAAAGTGTGAGTGTGAGAGAGATGGAGACACTCATATTATTAAGTATTGAGGAGAGAGCAACAGTTGTCCTTAATGCTCAAGTATCTTGTCTTGTAGAACAAAGCCTTGGAGGCACAGATATGGCTGCTCATTTGGTTGTGTGTGTGTGTGTGTTTGTGTTTGATGAAGAAAGAGAGGAAGTCCTCTATGAGAGTTTATCTTGAGGGTTCATCTTCAAGACAGAGGAGGTCCTCTCTAAGGGTTTATCCTGAAGACAGAGGAGGTCCTCTCTGAGGATTTATCTTGAGGGTTCATCTTGAAGACAGAGAGGAGGTCCTCTGAGGGTTTATCATCACAGCCCGGCTCAGAGACTGCAGCATGAAGTGGGAGACAAGAGCGAGCAGCTAGAAAGAATCAATTTATTGTTAACCAAAATCAAACATTTGAAGTGTAGGTATCAATTATCAGTAGTGAAGTGCATGTATGGATGTGTAACACAGCAGATGTCCTGCCCCAGAGAATGGCTGACAAAACCAAACAGTAACACCTAAAAAAAGCAAGGTTCCCATCAGGCGTGAACAACTGACAATTCTTGGGCAACTCCCAGGACTGAACTCGTTTCCCAGAATGATATCAACACCTCTGATTTGCAACGCAAGACGTACCCGCATGACCACCTTGCCCTGAACCAAACCACAGTCGAGCCCCAGCTTATGCAATGGGACAGGCAGTATATTTAAACCCATTAAACCCCCGCTTTAGAATATACTCTCCAGTGTTAGTTTCCTGAGAATAAAAAGGCTTTCGTTCTGGCCGTGGAACAGCTCTTTACCCTCGCAAGGCTAGTGGAGGGGTCCCGGGAGTTTGTCCAACGAGTCTACATGTACTTTGGAGACTTGGAGAAGGCTTTCGAACCGGGTCCCATTTGGCTTTTTGTGGGGGGTGCTGCGGGAGTACGGTGTGCCGGACCCGTTGCAACGGGCCATCTGGTCTCTGTACGCCTGCAGTAGGAGCTGTGTTCATATTCTCGGTATTAAGTCAGACACGTTCCCGGTGGCTGCCCTTTATCACCGGCCCTGTTCGTGACTTTCCTGGACAGGATATCCAGGCACAGCCGGGAGGCGGATAACGTCAGGTTCGGAGATCTTGGGATAGCCTCTCTGCTGTTTGCAGATGATGTGGTCCTGTTTGCATCCTCGGACCATGGCCTGCAGCATTCACTGGGGCGTTTTGCAGCCGAGTGTGAAGCGGTAGGGATGAGAGTCAGCACCACAGAATCTGAGACCATGGTGCTCTGCCAGAAACCGGTGGATTGCTCCCTCCGTGTGGTGATTGAGTGCCTACCCCAAGCGAAGGAGTTCTAGTATCTCAGGGTCTTGTTCACGAGTGAGGGTAAAATGGAGCGGGAGATCGACAGGCGTATCGGTGCGGCTGCAGCAGTAAAACAGGTGTTTCACCGGGCCGTCTTGGTGAAGAATTTACTGGTCGTTTACTTCCCAACCCTCACCTATTATCACAAACTTTGGGTCGGGACCGAAAGAACGAGGTCTCGGATACGAGCTTCCGAAATTAGTTTCCTCCGTAGAGTGGCCGGGCTCAGCCTTAGGGATAGGGTAAGGAGCTCGGCCATCAGGAGGGAGCTTGGAGTTGAGCCTCTACTCCTTCGTGTCGAAAGGAGTCAGCTGAGGTGATTCGGGCATCTAAATAGGATGCCTCCAGGACGCCTCCCTTTAGAGGTTTTCCAGGCACGTCCAACTGGTAGGAGGCCCCGGGGAAGACCCAGGACACGCTGGAGGGATTATATCTCCCAGCTGGCTTGGGAACGCCTCAAGATCCCCCAGAATGAGATGGTAGATGTTGCAGGTGAGAGAGAAGCCTGGGTCAGCCTGCTTGACCTGCTGCCACTGCGACCCGACCCCGGATAAGCTGGGGAAAATGGATGGATGGAAGGAATCTGGGAATGATATGCTTCAGCAGTCTTCATTTTTGCTGAACCAGAAGTTGCTCTTCATATCTGTGACAGCTGGATTTCAAAGCACATTTGGAGTTGCAAGTCAGTGACAGGACAGACCTTTTCTGCATCTAGATCCCATTGTCCATTCTCTTGACCCCCAGAGGCCCGGTCCACGGAGCCTCCATCTCTGTCTTCTCCGGAGCCCTGCTCCACAGAGCCTCTGTCCCGCTCTCTGGAGCACCCCGCCTCGCCATCTTATTTCTGTGCCGTTTTATCGCGAAGATACAGTTAGGTCCATAGATATTTGGACATTGACACATTTTCCATTATTTTGGCTCTGTACACCACAACAATGGAGTTGAAATGAAATAATTTGAGGGTATTTACATCCAAATCCGGTGAACGGTGTAGGAATTACAACAAATTCAAAGTTGACCACCCTCTTTTTAAGGGACCAAAAGTAATTGGACAAATTAATATAATCATAAATCTAATTGTCACTTTTAATACTTTGTTGAAAATCCTTTGCAGTCAATGACAGCCTGAAGTCTGGATTCCATAGACATCACCAGACGCTGGGTTTCGTCCCTGGTGATGCTCTGCCAGGCCTCCACTGCAACCGTCTTCAGTTCCTGCTGGTTCTTGGGGCATTTTCCCTTCAGTTTTGTCTTCAGCAAGTGAAATGCATGCTCAATTGGATTCAGGTCAGGTGATTGACTTGGCCATTGCAGAACATTCCACTTCTTTGCCTTAAAAAACTCCTTGGTTGCTTTCGCAGTATGCTTCGGGTCATTGTCCATCTGCACTGTGAAGTGCCGTCCAATGAGTTCTGAAGCATTTGGCTGAATATGAGCAGATAATATTGCCCGAAACACTTCCGAATTCATCCTGCTACTTTTGTCAGCAGTCACATCATCAATAAATACGAGGGAACCAGTTCCATTGGCAGCCATACATGCCCACGCCATATCACTACCTCCACCATGCTTCACTGATGAGGTGGTATGCTTTGGATCATGAGCAGTTCCTTTCCTTCTCCATACTCTTCTCTTCCCATCATTCTGGTACAAGTTTATCTTCGTCTCATCTGTCCATAGGATGTTCTTCCAGAACTGTACAGGCTCTTTTAGATGTTTTTTGGCTAACTCTAATCTGGTCTTCCTGTTTTTGAGGCTCACCAATGGTTTACATCTTGTGGTGAACCCTCTGTATTTACTCTGGTGAAGTCTTCACTTGATTTTCGACTTTGACACAGATACCTACCTACCTACCTACCTCCTGGAGAGTGTTCTTGATCTGGCCAACTGTTGTGAAGGGGTTTTTCTTCACCAGGGAAATGATTCTTCTGTCATCCACCACAGTTGTCTTCTGTGGTCTTCCAAGTCTTTTGGTGTAGCTGAGCTCACCAGTGTGTTCTTTCTTCTTAAGAATGTACCAAACAGTTGATTTGGCCACACCTAATGTGTCTGCTATCTCTCTGATGGTTTTGTTTTGATTTTTCAGCCTAATGATGGCTTGCTTCACTGATATTGACAGCTCTTTGGACTTCATATTGAAAGTTGACCGCAACAGATTCCAAACACAAATACCACACCTGAAATGAACCCAAGACCCTTTTATCTACTCCTTGTAAATGAAATAAACGAGGGAATTACACACACCTGACCTTGAAACAGCTGAGCAGCCAATTGTCCAATTACTTTTGGTCCCTTAAAAAGAGGGTGGCCACATTTGAATTTGTTGTAATTCCTACACCGTTCACCTGATTTGGATGTAAATACCCTCAAATTAAAGCTGAAAGTCTGCACTTAAGGCACATCTTGATTTCATTACAACTCCATTGTTGTGGTGTACAGAGCCAAAATAATGAAAAATGTTTCAATGTCCAAATATTTATGGACCTGACTGTATATATATATATATATATATATATATATATATATATATATATAGCTGGGTATCATCAGCATAACAATGAAAGCTTATCAAATGTTTCATGATAATATTGCCTAAAGGAAGCATATATAAGATGAATAAAATTGGTCCAAGCACAGAACCATGTGTAACTCCATGACATACGCCGGTGTCCATCGATGCTTCATTGTTTACATATACAAACTGAGATCGATCTGATAAATCCGACTTAAACCAGCTTAGTGCGGTACCTTTAATAACAATCGTCTGGTCTCTGTAATAAGATGGCATGGTCAATGGTGTTCAACGCAGCACTAAGGTCTAACAGGACAAGAACCGAGACAAGTCCCCTATCTGATGCAACTAGAAGGTCATTTGTAATTGTCACTAGTGCTGTCTCCATTCTATGATGATTTCTAAATCCGGACTGAAAGTCGTCAAATAAACTATTGCTATGTAAAATGTCAAACAACTGACAACTGCTTTCTCCAGAATCTTAGAGAGTAAGGGAAGCTTAGAGATGGGTCTGTAGCTAGCCAACACCTCTGGATCGAGAGTTGGCTTCTTAAGAAGAGGTTTAATCACTTTGAAAGACTGTGGCACATAACCTGTTGTAAAGAACCATTGATAATATCCAGCAGAGAGGTGCCAATCAAAGGCAAAGCCCCTTTGAGCAGCCTCGTTGGAATGGGGTCCAGGAGACAGGTAGAAGATTTAGACGCAGAAACCATTGAAGACAATTGGTCAATGCTGATGGAAAAA
Source organism: Cottus gobio (assembly GCA_023566465.1). Lineage (NCBI taxonomy): Eukaryota > Metazoa > Chordata > Actinopteri > Perciformes > Cottidae > Cottus > Cottus gobio. Next base: position 4,257,805 of record CM042220.1, read on the forward strand.
AAAACATTCTAACACACATCAGGGCCCTTAGCTGCCTCCAAGGCCACTCCACTTGAGGATAAACAGTCACTAGTCGAGAGCAGGCGATCGCCAATCCTGCCTCTAATAGCCAGAATCATATCATTAAAGAAGTTCATTACTACTGAGGTCTATAGGAATGCACGCCTCCACAGAGCTGTGACTCTCCGTCAGCCTGGCCACAGTGCTAAAGAGAAACCTGGGGTTGTTCTTCTTTTTCTCAATTACTGAGGAGTATAGGCTCCTCTGGCATTACGGAGGGCCTTCTTGTATGTACTCAGACTATCCCACAAGACTAACCGGGATTCCTCTAGATTGTTGGAACGCCATATACCTTCCAGCTTCTGTGATGCTTGCTTCAGTATGCAGGTCTGAGGGTTGTACCATGGAGCGAGCCTCCTTTGTTTGATGATCCTCTTCTTTAGAGGGGCTATTGGGTCCAGTGTCATTTTCAGTGAGCCAGTAGCACCATTGACAAGATGTTCAATCTGAAGCGGACTGAAGTTCACACAGGAGTCCTCTCTTATATTGAGACATGGTAACGAATCAAATACAGATGGAATCTCTTCCTTAAATCTAGCAACAGCAACGGCAGTTAGACATCTGGTGTATAAAACTTTACCCAACGGCACACACACCGGCAGCACAAACTCAAAAGTTATAAGAAAAAACACCAAATACTCCACATCAACGCCATATGTAAGAACAAGGTCGAGGGTGTGGCTAAAGCAGGGAGTCAGTTCATATACTGACAGAAGTCTATCGAATCTAACTATGAGATAAATGCAACACTAAGGCTATCATTGCCGACATCCACATGAATATTAAAATCACCTACAATAACAACCTTATCAGTCTTAAGGACCAAACTTGACAAAAACTCAGAAAATTCAGATTAAAAACACTGAATACAGACCAGGTGCCCAGTACACTACAGCAAACAGAGTTGGCTGTACTGTTTTCCAGGTTGGGTGTGATAGACTCAAAACAAGGCTTTCAAATGAGTTGCAATTCAATCCAGGCTTTGGACCTATTAACAGGCCCGAGTCAAAGATGGCAGCTACTCCAGTCCAGTCCTGCCAACATTTTAGGAGAGTAAAGTTTCCAATGATGAAGATAAATAATAAATATTTGCTCCACATCCTTCTACCATATTTTGAGAACCAAATGACATAGTTCTTGAACCATAAAACTAAGCGTTGTATAATTAGTCATGCATCAGAATTAACCCATGTTTACTGCAGTGTTTTCGGAGTGAGCAGGTCACCCTCCTGTTGTAATGTAGAGCTACTGGGCAGGAGAGACTGAGCAGACCTGCTCGCTCTCTTTACATCTCCCCCTCCCAAAGCATTGTCCTCTGATCAACCACCCTCCCAACCACCCTCCGTTCTCTCTCTCCGTCAGAGGGCTCTGCGGGGGAAACAGGGGGGTTCTCATGTTCAACGGCAGCTGGATGGGGGAGGTGAGACCGTGTGTGAAACACTGCTTCATTCTCTGCTGCCATTTTGTAGTAGTAGCAGTACTAATAGAGTGTGTGTGTGTGTGCGTGTGCGTGTGCGTGTGCGCGTGCGTGTGCGCGTGCGCGTGCGTGTGCGTGTGTGTGTGTGTGTGTGTGTGTGTGTGTGTGTGTGTGTGTGTGTGTGTGTGTGTGTCTCCTTTCAGTGGCTAGTAAACCAAACACTGATAACAACAAATACAAAAGTATTTGTATTAATGGAAGATGATCTTACAATACACAGTCAAATTATGATAGCATGGAACATAAACACTCTATTTTTTGATTAATCATTTAGCAAATAAATGAAGAATTTGACTTTTCTTTCTCCATTCCTGCTATTTGAAATAAAAAGTTGCTTATTTATAGAATTCTCAGATGCACAGATGTTGTGATGGATCATTCAGGATTGTCTTGTAATACCTTTTTGGATTGCATTATATTATTTAATAGTACTGGACAACATGTGTCATGTTGGATCATACCAGGAATTATTTCACTAAACATCACGTTAGGGCAGCAATTTAAGATTATTTTCTTTATTGAGTTATGCAACATTTTCTTTTCCATATATTGATAAAGTATTTGGTTTCCCGTAATGTTTTCAGGATATATTAAGTTACAGTGAGTTAAAACAGAGAAAGTATGAACATATTTATATATTTTTTCTAAATTGTAGCATCTATAATGTTTATTAGATAAAGCAGTATTTCCACAGATACATAAGCTCTTGGACATTCCCTCTATGAGCTCGCTGTTTGATGGTTCATCACCAGCACCGCTTGTGTCCATGTGTCGGACACAGGTCCATGTCCTTCATCTGCTCCTGGCTCTCTGATTGACAGCAGCAGGCTGGCTGTGTGTGCTGTGAGGAGCTTTCAATTCAATTCAATTCAGTTTATTTTGTATAGCCCAAAATCACAACTACAAATTTGTCTCTGAGGGCTTTACAATCTGTAGACATACGACATCCCTGTCCCGGGACCTCACATAGGATCCGGAAAAACTCCCCCCAAAAAAATAGTAAAAACCCTTTCACAGGGAAAAAAAGGGAAAGCAACAGAGGAGGATCCCTCCCCAGATGGACAGAAGCAATATATGTCATGTGAATCAGAATCAGAATCAGAACCATTTATTGCCATGTATGCTTACACATACAAGGAATTTGTCCTGGCGGGAAGGTGCATACATTTAACATTTAACAATACATTTAACGCAGTGCAATAAGTGAGGATGAATGGATGAATGAATATCTACACAGAAATACAGTTAACGCAGTGCAATAAATGAGGATGAATGGATGAACGAATATCTACATTGAAACAGCAGCATATGGATGAATGAATATTTACATTGAAACAGCAGCATATCAAAATACCAAAAAATAAGATAAAGTGCATGGAATGTGCATGAGTGTAAGTGTTGTGTGAAAGTGGCAAGTGCAATGCCAGAGTGTCAGGTGTATTCAAGTATAAGGCTATGTGCAGGGGAGTGTCCGGTGGGAATTGTCTGGGGGTGACAGAGTCAATAGAGTCAGTGGGGGACCCGGGCTCTGTTGATGAGCCCGACTGCAGAAGGGAAGAAACTGTTTTTGTGGCGTGAGGTCTTGGTCCTGATGGACCGCAGCCTCCTGCCAGAGGGGAGGGACACGAACAGTTTGTGTCCAGGGTGAGAGGGATCAGCTACAATCTTCCTCGCCCGCTTCAGGGTCCTTGAAGCAAACAAGTCCTGGAGGGACGGCAGATTGCGGCCAATCACCCTCTCGGCAGAGCGAATGATGCGTTGCAGCCTGGCCTTGTCCTTGGCAGTAGCTGCAGCGTACCAGACGGTGATGGAGGAACAGAGGATGGACTCAATGATGGCAGTGTAGAAGTGCACCATCATTGTCTTTGGCAGGTTGAATTTCCTCAGCTGCCTCAGGAAGAACATCCTCTGCTGCGCCTTCTTGGAGATGGAGCTGATGTTTAGTTCCCACTTGAGGTCCTGGGTAATGATGGAGCCCAGGAAGCGGAAGGACTCCACAGCTTTGACGGGGGAGTCACACAGGGTGAGAGGGGCTGGTGGGGCTGAGATCTTTCTGAAGTCCACAACCATCTCCACTGTCTTCAGAGCGTTGAGCTCCAGGTTGTTTTGGCTGCACCAAGTCACCAGGTGGTCAGTCTCCCACCTGTAGGCGGACTCGTCCCCACCAGAGATGAGTCCAATGAGGGTGGTGTCATCCGCAAACTTCAGGAGCTTGACGGACTGGTGACTGGAGGTGCAGCTGTTGGTGTACAGGGAGAAGAGCAGAGGGGAAAGAACGCAGCCTTGGGGGGAACCGGTGCTGATGGACCGAGAGGCTGAGACGTGTTTCCCCAGCCTCACGTGCTGCTTCCTGTCAGACAGGAAGTCTGTGATCCACTTGCAGGTGGAGTCGGGCACGTGCAGCTGGGAGAGCTTGTCCTGCAGCAGAGACGGGATGATGGTGTTGAAGGCAGAGCTGAAGTCCACAAACAGGATCCTGGCGTAGGTTCCTGGGGTGTCCAGATGCTGGAGGATGGAGTGGAGGGCCATGTTGACTGCATCGTCCACAGACCTGTTGGCTCTGTAGGCGAACTGCAGGGGATCCAGGAGTGGGTCGGTGAGGGTTTTGAGGTGGGACAGGACCAGGCGCTCAAAGGACTTCATGACCACAGAGGTCAGGGCGACGGGCCTGTAGTCACTGAGTCCTGTGATCCTAGGTTTTTTGGGGACGGGGATGATGGTGGAGGCCTTGAAGCAGGCTGGTACATGGCATGTCTCCAGAGAGGTGTTGAAGATGTCTGTAAACACCGGGGACAGCTGATCAGCACAATGCTTCAGGGTGGAGGGGGAGACAGAGTCCGGGCCGGCTGCTTTGCGGGGGTTCTGCTTTTTAAAAAGCCTGTTAACGTCTCTCTCTTGGATAATGAGGGTCGTCACTGTGGAGGGGGTAGGGTGCGCTGTGAACGATGGTTCAGATGCGTGAGCCCCTGATGGGCTGTGGGAGGGAGGGCTGGTGGTCTGTGGCTGGTTGGTGGGGCTGTTGATGGGGCTGTTGATGGGGCTGTGCGGGATGGCGTCAGGACTATTCCATTGTCTTTCAAATCTGCAGTAGAACTCATTCAGCTCGTCTGCCAGTCGGAGGTCGTTCATGGAGTGGGGGGTTTTGGGCTTGTAGTTGGTGATCTGTCTGAGCCCTCTCCAGACCGACGCAGAATCACTTGCTGAGAGCTGGTGTTGCAGTTTCTCAGAGTACAGTCGTTTAGCGTCCCTCACCGCCCTGCTAAACCTGTATTTTGACTCTGTGTACAAGTCCTTGTCCCCACTCCTGAACGCCTGGTCCTTTTGCAGCCGTAGTTTTCTGAGTTCTGCTGTAAACCAGGGTTTGTCGTTGTTGTAGCTCACCCTGGTGCTGGTTGGAACACAGCTGTCCTCACAGAAGCTGATGTAGGAAGTCACAGCCTCTGTGTACTCATCCAGACTGATGGTAGCAGTCCTGAAGACATCCCAGTCAGTACAGTCCAAGCACGCCCGCAGATCCTCCAGAGCCTCACTGGTCCACTTCTTGAACTTCCTCACCACAGTTTTGCAGAGCTTTAGTTTCTGCCTGTATGCAGGAATCAGATGGACCATGACGTGGTCAGAGTGACCCAGTGCAGCTCGAGGGACGGCGTGATAGGCCCCGCTGATGGTGGTGTAGCAGTGGTCCAGAATGCTCTCCTCTCTAGTCGGGCATTTAATAAACTGTTTGTACTTAGGGAGTTCATGTCTGAGGTTACCTTTGTTAAAGTCACCAAGAACAATAACTAAGGAGTCCGGGTAGGTCCGCTCCACACCCCGTATCTGCTCGGCGAGGGTCCGCTGTGCGTCCTGCACGTTGCCCTGCGGTGGCATGTAAACTCCGGCCAGGATGAATGAAGCGAACTCACGTGGGGAATAGAAGGGTTTGCAGTGGATGATGGATGATTCCAGGTCCAGAGAACAGTGCTGCAGAATCACTGTCACGTCGTTGCACCAGCTGTTGTTGACGTAGAAGCAGATTCCTCCACCCTTCGCTTTGCCGGAGAGCTCCGTGTCGCGGTCCGCTCTGAACAGCTGGAAGCCCGCCAGCTGGAACGCGGAGTCCGGTATCGATCCGCTGAGCCAGGTCTCCGTGAAGCACAAAACGGAGGATGAAGAAAAGTCTCTGTCTCTCCCCACCAACAGCTGGAGCTCGTCCAGTTTGTTGCACAGTGAGCGGACGTTGGAGAGAAATATGCCCGGCAGCGATGTACGAGATCCGCGTTTGCGGAGTCGCACGAGCGCGCCGGCCCGTTTCCCTCTCCTGCGGCGTCTCACCGCGTGAGTTAAGGTGAGCACACCTTTTACGAAAATGTCCAGAAGTTCCACGGAAGTTAAAAAAGTTGGGAGTAAGTCCGCTGGAGTTGTTCCCCTGATGTTCATGAGCTCATCTCTGGTGAAAGAGAGCACCATCAACCATCAACACCATCAACAAGATGATCAATATGGTACGGACTAAAGTTAGCTCCAGAGTCCTCTGTTATATTGAGACGGTATTGAACCAAATGCAGAAGGAATCACTTCTTTGACTCTAGCTACAGCAACGTCAGTTAGACATCTGGTGTAGAAACCTTTGCCTATTGGCGCACACTCCGGTAGTATAAACTCAAAAGTTACTTTATGAGGCAATGGTCTGATAAAAGAGGGTTATAAGGCGCACCCTTTTATAAGCTGCATCTACCAAATAAAAAAAAAAGCAAGCCGTGGCGGGTTATAAGCCACTAATTTAGCGGTACCTGACAAACTGTCGAAACAACCACCGGTAATGAACGGAACAACAAAGCAATTCAAATATAGCCATGTTGTAACATCAGAGATACACTGCACAATCAAATGCTTCTGACACTCACATGTTATTCTTCATCGTTACTGTCCCCACTGAAGCCTCAGAAGTTTTCGTTCTCTGTATCAGAGTTGAACAGCAACAGTACAGCTTCCTCATTTTGCGGATCGATGACCCCAGCCTCATACTCACTGTCGGTAGAATATGGGGCATGCTGGGTCGAGGTTCCTGCTGATGCGTCGTCTGGTACGGGTGCACACAAATTTCAGCTTTTCCATACGTTAATGATCGTGGATTTCTTCACTTTTCCCCATGCTATCACAACCCACTGACAGACCTCTGCGAAGGTGGCTCGTCGCATGCGTCCGGTTTTTGTAAAAGACTTCTCACCACTTGTCATACACTGCTCCCATTCAGTATGCAGTGCCACTTAATACTGGTGTCAAGGGGCTGAAGATATTTTTTAGTCCCGCCAGGAATGATTGCTGGGATGGAGTTTGTCGATTTAACTGCGGCTTTCACAGAATCCTTGATGTGTGCCCTCATACTGTCCATTACTAGAATGGTCGTTGGTTTCGGTGGAAACCTCCACCTGGTCGCTTGCCGAAGCACACAGTAAGCCATGCTTTCATGAGCGACATCTTAGGATACAATGAGCTCCTCTCTCCTCTTCTCTCTCTGCTCTTCTCTCTCATATGTGTACAGATTGTAAAGCCCTCAAAGGCAAATTTGTATTTGTGATTTTGGGCTATACAAAATAAGCTGAATTGAATTGAATATTAAAATCACCTACCATAATAACCTTATCAGTTTTAAGGACTTAACATGATAGAAAGAAAATGTAGATACAAATTCTGAATACTGACCAGGTGCCCAGTACACTACAGCAAACAAAATTGGCTCTATTGTTTTCCAGGTTGGATGTGAAAGACTAAGAACAAAGCTTTCAAAAGAGTCAAAGATGGCAGCTACTCCACCTCCTTGGCCAGTGCCTCGAGGAATGTGAGTATTAATATGACTTGGAGGAGTTGATTAATTTACATATTCTAACATATTCTTCATGTCTCATGGCTTCCTGAACTGAACCCTGGGCTGTCATGGATTAAGTCCACCATGATACACACATATTAAATACTTAGGAGTCAACAGACTCTCTTTTTTCAGTCAAACAAACTGACTATACGCTGCCGTTTCATATTTGATCAAATGTTTTAAGGTAGTTACGTATCAGAACAATAAGAACATTCAGACCCAAATAAAATATCCTGCAACCAACCAGTGGGAATGGCTGCTATAGAAAACATGTTTGGTGGTAAAGAACTATTAACAGTATATTATTCTGTCAGCTCCACACTGTGTGTATATATGTGCTACTTTCTCAGCATATGAGCAGGTAGCTAATCCAGAATAGCTGTTAAGCTATAGCTGTTCTTTAGCAGGGTCAGAGCCAGTGGCAGCAGCGGTGTGTCACGGGTGTGGAGGCTGCTGGCTGCTGTTTGCCACGCAATTCAAGGCCAATTAGCCTGCAATGAAAAGCTAATGAGAGGGTGTTTAGAACTGACAGTAAGTGGGGCTTCTCTGTGGAGAATGATATTGTTTTTCTGTGTCGCTATCCCTTGTGGTGTGTGTGTGGCAAACCTTTAGCAGACAGGCTTGTGGGGTTTCTGTGTATTGAAACAACATGGCAATTGTGCAGGACAATTTAAATGATTTCAATTTCCAGGGTGTCTGCAGTTTCTTCCCAGGAATAGAACGTTTTCATCAACCAATCACTTTGTGCGTACACTTTATTGTACAACAAAACAGAGTCTCTATGACTCCTTTCAACATGGACAAAGGCAGTGTAGATCGGATACATTTCTTCTGTTCATATCTTTCACAATGAAAACCTTGCTAACTAAAATTCACTGCATTTGGCTAACAGGAAACTCAATAAAATTTCCGTACTCAACTGGTCCTCTGCCTGCCAGACACTGCCTGCCAGACACAGTCACACACACACATACACACACAGAGACACACACACATTTACTTCCTTTTTTAGTATTTTTATTACATTTTTCCCTTAAGTTTAAATTATTGTAATTTTGTGTGGAAGGAGGACCTAGCAAAGATGGTATGGATTAACTGTCTCTTAACTGTGCATATGACAATACAAATATCTTGAATCTTCATGGTACTTCCAAATGTGGCTTCTTCTTGGGTATTATATTGTATCAATTTTAAAAACTTCAAGGCTAAATTCAAGTTCTACAGTTGTAACAGCAGTGCTACCACAGGCTGCTACAGTCTCATGAGCATTTTCACATATTTTAACACTGTCCTCTATCCATTCACATGCACACATTTGCAGAGTAGATATACAGGCCAATATTTCAGATCCTTTCAGATCCCAGACATGGGACACAATGACTGTGCCATGATTATTTAAGTAAAGAGTGAAAACTGAACAAAATCAGCAAGGATTCAAATGGTTACTGCAGTGTCGATGCATCATTATTGGGCCTCCAAGCTTGTGCTAGTTTTTCCAAGGAGAGATGTACTGACCCAGTAAAGCTGAGTGAGACTCTCAGAGACTTCGAACCAAAAGGTCCTCTAAACCGCCGTCACCGACTCAAGTTGACACTGAGATGACAGTTTAAGGTCAGACAAAAACAGTTTTTGGCATTTCACTCGTTTGGATTTCAGCCTTTATTCCCTGAATGACTGTTAGGTTGTATTTAAATGCAGACCTAAGCATCGGTTTGCTTTGTTTCAGATTAGGTGGTTTTTGGTCACACTCACAAAGCCAAATGTTTTTTGTTGCCTGTAAGACAGAAGTTAAAACTGGATCAGTTCCTGTTCGACACAATAAAAGTTTGTACAATTGCAGGAGCTGTGTGTCTGAGTGTAACCGCGTGTGTTGTTGAAAATGTGTAGATTTAGTTCTGCACTTCAGCAGTGTGTTATTATCAGTGCGCTCAGACATCGTCTGTCTTTTCCCACCCCATCTCTCCATCCCTTGTGGTGGAAAATGTAGAGTTATCAAAATTCAGACCACTGTGGCACTCCTATAGCCTGGCTTTCACTGGATCCGGCTTTTCTCCCAGACCGGCACATATCTGTGGCTGCTTAAAAACAAAAATAAAAAAGCAGCTAGTTGACCCTCTGTTTAAACCATAACTATTTTGTATCTGGAGATATTACATGGTTTTGAGACACAGGGCTGGAGTTTTCATGTATTTCAGGACATGGGTTATAATGTGATCATGTGTGGCAGCCATGCAATTATTTTGTTCCTTCTCAAACCACCTCTGGTTTTTCTTAAACTTTCAATTGACTGTTTACACTGATCTTAGTGTCCAGAAGCCATACAATAATGATGTCAGCCTTCCTTTTGGTTGCTCGGTAACTATAAACACCCCTTCCCCTCCCAACTTCCAATCATTCTCTGTAGTCCAATGGAAATAACAAAAAAGTATTAAATAAGTCTCTGAAACATGTTGTAAATCCCTGTGTAGCTAACCATTATGTCTCCTTGTCTCCGTCTGTCTTTTTCTTTACAGGATGGAGTGATGATGGGATGGATGTGATAATGGGCCAGTGGGCAGGGATGCAAGCCCCACTCCTCGGCCTGGCCCTGCTGCTACCGTTGCTGGTCTTCAAGCCACTACCCTGCTGCGGCCAGAACACCCAGGGAGGCCTTCAAGATGCACCTCACTTTGGCTTCACTCAGACTGTCTACCACGCTACGGTTTACGAAAACTCAGCAGCACGCACCTATGCCAACAGTAAAGTTAAAATGGGCATCCACCTGGCCCAGCGCTCCTGGGAGATCCGATACAGAATCACTTCAGGTGATGATGAAGGGTTTTTCAAGGCAGAGGAGTATGTGCTGGGCGACTTCTGCTTCTTGCGCGTACGGACTAAAGGTGGCAACGCCGCTATCTTGAACCGAGAGATTCAGGATAATTATGTATTGACAGTAAAAGCCTCTGTCAAGGGAGATACTCTCCTTGAGACCTGGACTAAAGTCAGCGTCCAGGTCTTGGACATGAATGACTTGCGACCCTTGTTCTCACCCACTACTTACTCCGTCACCATAGCGGAGAGCACCCCTCTCAGGACTAGCATAGCTCAAGTTACCGCCACTGATGCAGATATTGGCTCCAATGGGGAGTTTTACTATTTTTTCAAGGAGAAATTGGAGCTATTTGCTGTACACCCAACCAGTGGAGTGGTTTCTCTCAGTGGAAAGCTAAATGTTGATGAGCAGAATCGGTTCGACTTAGAAATCCTGGCTGTAGACCGTGGCATGAAGCTCTATGGAAATAATGGGGTCAGCAGCACAGCCAAACTTTTTGTCCATGTAGAGTGCGTGAATAAGCATGCCCCAGTCATGAATGTCGTCACCCACAGCCCCTCGGGGCTTGATAAAAACCCTGTGTATGCCATGGTCACTGTTGAAGACTTAGATGCAGGCTTAAATGGAGAAGTAGACTCAGTGGTCATTGTTGGTGGAGACCCTTCAGAGCAGTTTTTTATTGAAAGATTTGTGGAAGGCGAGTTTGCTATAAAGGCCTCTGACTCATTAAATTGGGAGACTTACCCTTACGGCTGTAACCTTACTTTGCAGGCTAAAGACAGGGGAGCCCCACAGAAGCTCTCTTCCATCAAGGTTGTCCACATTATGGTCAAGAAACGGCAGACAGCAGAAGCTGAGTTTGAGCGGGAGTTGTATGCTGTTCATCTAAATGAAATTTCACCACCAGGCACGATTGTAGAGGCTGTCAAAATCAGACCAGAGCCAGATGATGCAGAATATATCATGACACCTTCTGCAGATTCAGCTTTTTTTCAAATGAACACATTAACAGGTGCAATCTCGACCACTCAGTGGTTCACTCAGGTGTCCCAGGATGTGTTTAATCTGGAGGTATTGGAAATAGTTAGTGAGCTCAAAGTTAAAGTGCGGGTATCCATTGAAGATGCCAATGACAACCCACCAACATTTGATCAGGTTTCTTATGAGGTGTTGGTCAATGAAAGTGTACTTGTTGGGACCAATGTATTGACAGTTTCTGCAGTGGATGAGGATAAAGGAGAAAATGGATACATAACTTACAGCATTTCCAGCCTTCGGTCATTACCCTTCAAAATCAATCAGTTTTCTGGTATCATCAGCACTACTAAAGAGTTGGACTTTGAATCCTCATCAGAGAGCTTTGCATTTGTTGTTAGAGCATCTGACTGGGGGTCGCCTTACAGACGAGAGAGTGAAGTTAATGTAACAATCCACCTGGAAAATGTAAATGACAACCACCCATTGTTTGAGAAGGTAGCGTGTCAGGGGGTAATCTCCAGGGATTTTCCTGTGGATGAAGTGATTACCACAATGTCTGCAATTGACATAGATGAGTTGGAGCTAGTAAAATATAAAATAATTTCAGGAAACGAATGGGGGTACTTCGACCTCAACCCTGATTCAGGGGTACTTTCACTGCAACATTCCCTTGCCACAGCCAGTCCAAAAAACAATGTATTTAGTCTTAAAATAACTGCCACAGATGGTGAGAACTTTTCTGATCCTATGTTTGTTAACATCTCTGTTGCTCATGGGAAATCTCCTCCCACTACCTTCAACTGTAAAGAGACAAGGGTAGCCCAAAAGTTAGCTGAGAAATTACTAAAAAAGTCCAAAGCTAGCTTCAAGCCGAAGATCGAGAACGGTTTTATTGACCTTTTCTCTGTCAATCGGCAAACGCCCCAGTTCGACAAAGCTTTCCCCACAGATATTGTTGTGCGGGAAGACCTAAAGATTGGTTCGAGTGTTTTTAAGGTTAATGCCTACGATGGGGACACAGGTTTCAACGGTCAAATTCTATACTCTATTTCAGATGGTAATACAGACAGCTGTTTTATCATTGACTTGGAGACTGGCCTTATCAGTCTCTTCCTCCCTATGGACAGGGAAAAGAGGGATCGTTATCTCCTCAACCTAACTATCTATGACCTCGGCCTTCCACAGAAAACTGCCTGGCGTTTGCTTACCATCTACATAGAGGATGCTAATGATAATGCACCTCAGTTTTTGCAAGAAGGAGGCTATAGAATTGTCATACCCGAAAACACTGCCATAGGTACTGATGTTATCCAGCTTGAGGCCACCGACAAAGACCTTGGACCTAATGGGGAGATTGTATACTCTGTTTTGACCAGCACTAGCCAGTTTGGTATCAACTGCACTAATGGGATAGTGTATGTTGCTGGCCAACTAGACAGGGAGTTTGTTTCAGCTTTTAACCTCAAGATTGAAGCCCGGGACAAGGCAGAAAGAGGGGGCCAGAGGTTTTCTGTGATCATTTTAAAAATCATATTAGAGGATGTGAATGACTGTCCCCCACTATTTATCCCCAATGTGTACAAAGCCAGGGCTCTAGAGGATCTTCCAGTAGGAACTGTTGTGGCATGGTTAGAAACACAGGACCCAGATTTGGGGTTGGGAGGCCAGGTCCGGTACTCTCTAGCCAACGATTACAATGGATGGTTTGAGGTAGACAGGGCCAGCGGGGCTATTCGACTGACAAAAGAGCTAGACTACGAGACCCAGCAGTTCTACAACCTCACTGTGAAGGCCAAAGACAAGGGAAGGCCTGTATCTCTTCTCTCTGTCACCTTTGTGGAGGTGGAGGTCGTAGATGTGAACGAAAATCTCTACGCTCCATACTTTTCCCACTTTGCCTTGACAGGATTAGTTAAAGAGAATACCCGGATTGGAACTACCCTCCTCCAAGTTATTGCTAACGATGATGACACTGGCAGAGATGGAGAAATCCAGTATTCCATTAAAGATGGCAGTGGACTTGGACGGTTTGCCATTGATGAAGAGACAGGTGAGTTTTCTTTAAAAATTGTCTTGTGTTTGCCAAGGCTTAAAAGTCACCAATTATATTAACTCTCGTTTTATTGTGTATGTGTAATTTTACTTGTACTTTACTATTTTTTTTATCTAAAGTATTGTTCTTTGCAACATTTTAAATTGCAGTTACAGAGTTAGAACAAAAGCCATATGATATGAAATGGAACAAATACAAGCTAGCAGAGAAGAAGCTGCTGGCAGAGCTCCACATCCAGAGAGGTGACAATTATTGGGAGCCACAAGACTTAGAATGAAGTTCAGACAGATTACAACTTAGTGATTTTTATAACTCATTGTACAGGGGAGGATTCCAGCAATCTCTGTGTTTCCTAGAAACTAAGCATTGTCTGTCATAGCACGCAATGTGTAAAAACTGGGCAGGCTCTTTTTTCGGTCTAATTTGTGTGTTTGTGGTGTTGACATTGTCTTTAGATCGTTATGTTGGCTGCCTGGGCAATGCCATATCCTGATGTAAGGCTTTATTGGGGAAGATGGTTGTATATTTTTAAGTGATAATCATTTGTATGGACAGGCTGCAAATGTCTATTGTTGGTTTGGACGACGTGATGTCTGTCCCGTTTACAGAGTCAGGGCTTTGTATGAACAGTGGCTTTTCTTTCTGCGCACTCACAGAAAGGACCGCAAGGAGGTATTTGCTGAATTAGATAGAAAGGCGAACGGATTATAATCGCAGTGTAAAGATCCTAATTTGTTGAATTAGCAACATATTCTATGGCCACACAATATTAGACTATTTGATATAGTCTGAATTCATCACCTGTCCAACATGAAAGGACAAAGGTCGTCAATAGAACATTTTGACTCATTATTTATCAAACAAACACTCACACAGTTACACACTCTCACGCACACAGAGTGTAGAGGAGGATTTATGGCCCTTGTTAGCTGAGGCTTGGCAAGCCCCATAAATCAGCCCCACATTGCTGAGAAACACGACAAAGCACAATTACAACTTTTATTATTACACACACACACATGCACACATATACACACACACATTTGCCAGATCTGCAAACCATAACTGTGAATCTTTATTTTAAAGAAGGTCGTAATTTGGATTTGGGGACCTGGGTGGAAAGGGCGAAGCAAGCAAGTGAAAAGCGTGGTGGACTGTGACAGGCTGTGACAGCGGTCAATCAAACAAACACACCTCAAACTCACAAGGGTTTATTTTATATTGTCAAATCAGTATTCTATGAATAGGAATTTTTAGCATTTTAGTTTTCCTTTTAACATCCAGCAGATGTTAAACAGTGAACCACATTACCAATTTGGCCAATTAAATTCATATCAACTTAAGAATGTCTTATAAGCATGATATCCAAAGCAGGCACAACACTAAACCGATTAAACCTAATTCACAGAGCAGCCGCTCACCTTGCCGTTCCATGGCTATGCCACTTTATATAGAGCAAAATGTTCTAGTTCGTATTGGCCATCAAGTATATATCATGCTTTTGTGTGAGCTGACTGTACTGCACACAATGCCATTCATGTTTTATTATTGCATATATTGACGACAGCAGGTTGAAAATCATGGCATGCAGCAATTTGAAGTGCTATGTTATTGCCTTTACATTACACATTACACTTTTATCCTGGGGCATTGGGGTGTGGAGTAAATGCTGGGAAAATAGGCAGTGACTCTGCTGTTCTGACTTTAGAGCGAAGGGAGACTGGGGGGCTCTTTATTAAGTGTGTATTTAGTAATTTGTATGTGTGTAGTATCTCAGTGTAGGCGTTTTTTTCTCTGATGCTTCATAACCTAAAATAATGAGGTGGTGGGCGACTTAATGCTGGTATGTGTTAATATAGATGTATTGTAGTCTGCCAGAAGCTGGGTTTATCATTAGACACCCGCCTTCACTTCCCACATACACACACTTACCTTGAAAGCCTAACCTTTCCATGTCGTTCTCCCACCCACTCAGTTCAGCGGAAGCTCTTTAAACCAAGACTCTTAATCACAGTGTCACTTCTCCCTGGGAACTGCAGTGCTTTAGGAAAGAAAGACAGAAAGGAGGAGGAGATGGTGAAGGAGAATTCATGGCTCCCAATTCTACAGGGATTCATTTCTAACAGGCGGGGAGGCCCGCAGCTTTGTTTTCCAACAAAACCAGCATTGTGGAACCTTGAATGTGCAGCCAGGAGTTAACATAGAGGCAGATAGACATGGGCAAACACACACACACACACACACACACATGCAACACTTAGTGACTGATCAGGTAAATCCAAATATAAAAAGCACTGACCGGGGGATCGTCTTTGCAGCGTTCAAGTGCTTTCCTTAAACTTATTCAAAGCAATCTGCTGGAAAAAGATTGTTTGAGAAAAACATAGTAAACATATCAATTTAGTCATGTTATCAATAGTACAGAATGCAGTATGTATCTTTGTCGGCTTAATTGCTATCAATGGAGTTGATTGAAGATACAATTTTCATAAATCAATTTAAAAATAATGACAGAATGGCAACCAGCCAAAGTCTATTTAGTCCTGCCACAGTTTCATAATGAACAAAAAATATGTGTACACTTCTCAACCGGAGAGCTGGCTCTCCGGGCGCATTTCTTCTACGCTGATAGGCAGCCACTGGCTGTTGTTCGGCTTGCAGAGAGAAAAGGGCTCGAGGCTCGAGGCGCCAGTCGTGTCAGCTTTATGGCACCCTCGCCTTGACTTAGGGTTATTGCTCACTGCGCCCTCTCTGCAAGTGAGGAATGGAGCTGGGTGGGCTGTCCTTAATGTGCAGCAATGTCAACAACCCATCAGACCTGCGAGGAAACACGGAGCCCATCTAGTTTACCATGCTTTTTACTTTTCTGCTGTGTCATCACCATTCATAATCACAATCAATGTGTTTATGATTACATTGTTTACGAGACTTAAATAAACCTAAATAAAAAAGTACATTATTTGAATCAAATCATCTTTAAAGTACCAAAGATTAAAGTACACTTATGCAGAATGGCCTATTTTATATTATATATTTAGCTAAGTCTATATCACTGATGTGTTAATATGTTAATCACTTTATGGTTGCAGCTGGTAAAGGTGGAGTAAATTCTAACTACCTAATAGACTTAATAATTAGGATATATACTACTAATAATATATCATATTGTATTAATTAATTTGTAATACTAATACAAATGGGTTCGATCCCCGAACCCGGGTGGTCCTTCTGTGTGGAGTTTGCACGTTCTGCCCGTGTCAGCGTGGGTTCCCTCTGGGTTCTCCGGCTTCCTCCCAAAGTCCAGACACATGCGGCTCAGGTTCACTGGAGACTGCCGTAGGTGTGAATGTGAGCATGAACGTTTGTCTCATATGAGTCCTGAGATAAACTGACAACTCTCCAGGGGAACCCAGCCTTCATGTCAGCTGATCGCCTCCAGCGCTCTGAATAGGATAAGCGCTTCAGATAACGGAACAGACTTTGAGATACAAATCTGAATCTGCAAAGTACCCTAATATTGTCAAACTAATATTGTCAAATAAATTAAGTGAAGTTAAATGTAAAAAAGTTTCCTCTGAGATGCAGTGGACTAAAAGTATAATGTTACATAAAATGGAAATACTCAAGTAATGTGCAAGCACCTCAAAATTGCACTCGTACTTGAATAGCCTAAATGTACTTGTTACATTTCACGACTGCTTTTAGGAAAGACATCTCCAGGAGTTTTCATGTTGTGTCTATTATATAATATATACAGCAGAATATATACAGCAGAATGTGCATATAAGCAACCCTGATTTTGCGGGGTTTTTTTTTGCCAATGCTTTTTTATGTTTGGGCTGAGGTTGGTATGCTTGTGGCTTGTCTGTGGAGAACAGGGCTGGGCCTCTAGCTGCACATACTCACTCTCACAGAGAGCAGGATGAAGGCTAGCAAAAAATAACATTGAGTTGATAAACTGTGGTTGCCCTATCTGTTGGAGCAGCCAACACACACACACACCTGATAAACCTGTGTGAATGGCCTTCAGAACACACACAAACAGGCACTAAGGTTTTTCACATGCGCACACACACACACACACACATACAAATGATTAGTAACAAACTTAATGATATTGGTATTGTACCCTCTGTGGTCATGTAAACTCATTATGTACAAGATCTAATGAAGCAGGTATTTTTAGAGTAGCTGAGAGCTTCCCAGCTGTGACTCAGAGTAAGAGCGGGTCATCTTTTAATCAGAAGATTAGGCAGTTTGATCCGTGGCTCCTCCAGCATGTCCTTGAGTAAGAAACGGAACCCCACATTACTTCTGAAGGCTGTATCATCAGTGTGTGAATGATTAGATTACATCCTGATGGCAGCTGGCACCTCTACCATTAGTGTTTGAAAGTGAATGAATGACAGCACTTTGAGTGGTCAGAAGACTAGAAAGAAGAGATATAAATGCCACAAAACAAAATTGCAGATCTTTGGCCCCCAAAAAAGAATGTATCCTTTATAATATTTTGTTATAACGTAGCTGCCCTCATATTTCTGGGGCAGCATCATATATCCATCCATCCATCCATTTTCATCCGTTTATCCGGGGTCGGGTTGCGGTGGCAGCAGGTCCAGCAGGCTGACCCAGGCTTCTTTCTCACCCGCAACATTTACCAGCTCATTACCGAGACGCTCACAGGCCAGCTGGGAGATATAATCCCCCCAGCATGTCCTGGGTCTTCCCTGGGGCCTCCTACCTGTTGGACGTGCCTGGAACACCTCTAAAGGGAGGCGTCCTGGAGGCATCCTAATTAGATGCCCGAACCACCTCAGCTGACTCCTTTCGACAAGAAGGAGTAGTGGCTCAACTCCAAGCTCCCTCCTGATGTCCAAGCTCTTTATCCTATCCCTAAAGCTGAGCCCAGGAAACTAATTTTGGCCGCTTGTATCTGAGACCTCATTCTTTCGGTCACGACCCAAAGTTCGTGACCATGGTCAGGTGAGGGTTGGGACGTAGACCGACCAGTACATTGAGAGCTTCGCCTTCCGGCTCAGCTCCTTCTCCACCAAGGCGGTCCGGTGCAACTCCTGTTTTACTGCTGCAGCCGCACCGATACGCCTCCCGCTCAATTTTACCCTTACTCGTGAACAAGACCCAGAGATACTTGAACTCCTTCACTTGTGGTAGGCAATCCGTCCCCACCCGGAGGGAGCAATCCATCGGTTTCCGGCAGAGAACCATGACCTCAGATTTTGTGGTGCTGACTCTCACCCCTACCACTTCACACGCTGCAAAACGCCCCAGTGAATGCTGGAGGTCATGGTCCGAGGAGGCAAACGGGTCCACATCATCTGCAAACAGCAGAGAGGCTATCCCAAGATACCCGAACCTGACGTTCTTCACCCCACGGCTGGGCCTAGATATCCTGTCCATGAAAGTCACGAACAGGACCGGTGATAAAGGCCAGCCCTGACGGAGGTCAACACCCACCGGGAACGTGTCTGACTTACTACTGAGAATACAAACACAGCTCCTACTGCAGGCGTGCAGAGACCGGATGGCCTGTTGTAACGGGCACACCATACTCCTGCAGCACCTCCCACAAAAAGCCCAGATGGACCCGGTCGAAAGCCTTCTCCAAGTCTACAGAGCATATGTAGACTGGATGGGCAATCTCCCAGGACCCCTCCAGTAGCCTTGGGGCAGGCCCTGCTTTCCCTTACTGAGTCGTTGGATGGTTTGCCAGAACCTCCTTGAGGCCAACCGAAAGTCCTTCTCTATGGCCTCCCCGAACTCCTCCCAAGCCCAAGTTTTAGCATCCGCGACTGGCCTGCCTGTACCTGTCAGCTGCTTCAGGAGACCCCTGGGCCAACCAAGCCGGAAAGGCCTCCTTCTTCAGCTTGACGGCTTCCCACACCCCCGGTGTCCACCACCGGGTTCTCGAGTTGCCACCACGACAGGCACCGATGACCTTCCGACCACAGCTCCTAGCGACCGCTTCCACAATAGAGGCTTTGAACATGATCCACTCAGATTCCTTGTCCCCAACCTCCCTCAGGATGTGTGAGAAGTCCTTCTGGAAGTGGGAGTTGAAGCCCTCCCGGACAGGATCCTCCGCCAGACGTTCCCAGTTCACCCTCACTACAGTTGACAGCTCTGCTCCTCTCTTCACCCGAGTGTCCAAAACATATGGCCGTAGATCAGATGATACGATTACAAAGTCGATCATTGATCTCCGGCCTAAGGTGTTCTGGTACCAGGTACACTTATGAGCCACCTTATGCTCAAACATGGTGTTGTTATGGACAAACCGTGGCACAGAAGTCCAACGACGAAACACCGCTCAGGTTCAGATCGGGCAAGCCGTTCCTCCCAATCACCCCCGCCAGGTTTCTATGTCATTGCCCACGTGAGCGTTGAAGTCTCCCAGAAGAACTATGGACTCCATGGTCCTGGAAAGGGCACTGCCTGACGACTTGTCAGGCAGTGCCCTTTCCAGGACCCCTCCCACCGACTCCAAGAATGCCGGATACTCCGAAATGCTGTTCAGTGCATAAGCACAAATAACAGTCAGAGCCTTACTCCCCGCAACCTGTAGGCGCAGGGAGGTCGACCCTCTCGTTCCCCGGGGAAAACTCCAACACGGCGGCGCTCAGCCGGGGACTCTTGAGTATCCCCACTCCCGCCTGGCGCCTCTCACTCTGGGCAACTCCAGAAAAGAACAAAGTCCAACCCTTTTCCAGGAGTTTGGTTCCAGAGCCAGCAGTGTGCTTGGAGGTAAGCCCAACTATATCTAGCTGGTACCGCTCCACCTCCCGCACCAGCTCTGGCTCCTTCACCACTAGCAAGGTGATGTTCCACATCCCTTGAGCTAGTCTATGCCGCCGGCGATCGGCTCGCCCAGGCCCCTGCCCGGCCCGGCGCCTGGTCTACATAGCACCCGACCCCGATGTCTGTCCCTGCGGGTAATGGGTCCACAGGGTGGCAGCATCATATATACATGTTAAATTGAAGATGGATTAAAATAGATAGTTTAATGAAAATAAAGCAAGCACAGTTACTTTCATATTACCTCCTTCCTGCATGGTGAGGCCCTTTTGTTTAGAATGCAGTATTCCAGCCACTTTGTTTCTCTTTGTTACTGTAGAAGAAGCGATAAAGAAGTTTCAGTGTCTTGCTCAAGGACACTTTAACATGCAAACTATGGGAAGACCAGGGATCGAACACTCATTTCCATAGTTATGTTGTCAAAAAGCACTGGCAATACATTTTTATGAAATTGTTTAGATGGAAAAGAGACGGTGACCTGAAAGGATGAATAAAAACATATGATTAGTTGACACAGTGATTTGTTGCCTACAACAATAATAATGATTATGAATATGTTGCAACACAGGAACGAACATGTTAATGTTGTAACACATGTATGAACAGGTTAATACGTTGAAACATGGTTATGGTTAATAATAAAGTGTTCATCCCTGTGTTACAACATTATCGCGTTCATCTATGTGTTACAACATATTAAGGCGTTCATCCCTGTTACAACATATTAAGACGTTCATCCATGTGTTACAACATATTAAGGCGTTCATCCCTGTGTTACAACATATTAAGGCGTTCATCCCTGTTACAACATATTAAGACGTTCATCCATGTGTTACAATATATTAAGGCGTTCATCCCTGTTTTACAACATATTAAGGCGTTCATCCCTGTGTTACACCATATTATGCCGTTCATCCCTTTGTTACAACATATTAAGGCGTTCATCCCTGTGTTACAACCTATTAAGGCGTTCATCCCTTTGTTACAACATATTAAGGCGTTCATCCCTGTGTTTTTTTGTAAATCACCTATAATGTCATGCCTGACATTGTAGTCAGGCATGACATGTTTTCGTTGTTTGCACTACATTTTTACAGAGCACCAAGAGAAAGAGGAGGTGTCATGTGTTCATGGACCCACCTTTAACTTAATTCACCTGCTGCGTTCCTCTCCCTCACAGAGGCTGCTCCTTTCCCAGCACTTAATCACCCTTATGCTAGTGGACTAATGAGGGTTTTACCTGTAGGGTCTCAGGTGCTAATCCATGTTCATGGCTGAAGGACTAGCCGAGGACTCATTATAGTCCTCAGACGGGCCAGTTTAATAGGAGTCTGATAAGGGCTCCCTGCTGCTCTTTTCTCACTAATAGCCTCCTAATGTAGAACCTCCTGACCTCTGATACAGGATACACTGTTTCTTCAAGTTTAATGCTGGAGCTGCTGTCTTTCTCCTTCCTTTCTTTTTCTCTCTTCCTCCTCAGCTGCCCCTCCCCTTAAGCCTTTCCTGAATGATGAATGTGGTCGCATATAAAAAGCTGGCTGTGGTGGGGAGAAAGTTCAACAGGCTGAACTAATCCCTCTACAACCTGCATGTTTGTCTTAAATTACTTTTCTGTACTTGAGTGTTGACAACAAACAACAGAAAAGAAGTATAGCATGAGACCATAGAGATGGAATAGGAGTCCAACTGGCATTCCCATGTAATTTGACATAGCAGAATGATCAGAGCGTGTGTTAGGGTTATAACGGTAACCTGCCATATTCAAATTGACAATCATATGGTGTACATTTCTTAATATAACGAATGATACACATTTATGTTGAGTCGTCTCTGCTTCGGCTGCCGCCTTTGTGTCTCAGCAACACACTTTATGGCCAGCTGACTTGGCAGGGAAACTTGTTTTTACCAATAGTATTACAACAAAATCGTTTCGGGATGTCTCGCTTAAAAATGTGCTACCAATGTACATTCAAAGGTAACCAATGGAAGTATGATGAAAATGTACCCTGGTCTGTCTGGTGGGTGTAGTTTAGTTTAGTTTATTACTGGATCCCCATTAGCTGACCCTTTGTGACCCTTAGCAGCTTGTATACCCTTTTACTCTGGTAATCCTCTTTTTCCCGCTGTTCTGTTTAGTTACATGATTTGTTAATTTACAGTACATTTTCCTATCAGACAGTAAGTCAGATGTTTCAGCCACTATTTTTGCCTCATTCCTTTGGACCATAAGTGTTTTAAATCTCTACTGACCCATGGGGCACAATTTGCCTTTACAGTTGTTTTTTTCAAAGGTGCATGTTTATCAGCAATTTCCATAAATAATTTCATGAATATACTGAGTGCCAAATCTGGGCCCTTCTCTTGACACACTATTGACCAGTTAACAGTCTTCTTCTTGGAAGTGCTTGTATGACCTTTTGTGTGTAATCCTACAGGCTGCTTTCAAGATTTTAGTTTTCCTTTCAAGTGCTATTAAATAGTGATCACTGAAACCAAGAACTACTGACTGCTTTAGAGCAGTGTTCAGGGGTATTTGTGAAGAAGTGATCAATACCAGATCTACCTTAGCACCAAATCCCCCCTCGACCCTCCCCTCTCCCACATCAACTCCTGCCTGTCAGCTATTAAAATCTGGATGCAACACAACTTCCTCAAACTCAACAGTGATAAAACAGAATTCCTTCTCATTGGCTCCAAATCCACACTCAGCAAAACCAATAACCCCACTCTCACCATTGACGGCACCATTGTCTCCCCATCTCCCCAGGCCCGAAACCTTGGCGTGATCTTTGATTCCACCCTCTCCCTTGAGCCCCACATCCGCCATGTCATCAAAACCTCCTTCTTCTACCTCCGCAACATCGCTAAAATCAGACCCTCTCTCACACCCCCCGCGGCTGAAAGACTAATTCACGCCTTCATCTCTTCCCGACTGGACTACTGTAACTCACTTCTCCTCGGCATCAGCTCTACCAATATCAACCGCCTCCAACTGGTCCAGAACGCAGCTGCCCGACTCATCACCCGCTCCAAATCTTGGCACCACATCACTCCAGTCCTAAAACACTTCACTGGCTTCCTATCCCCCACCGGATCACCTACAAAATCCTGGTCCTCACCTACAAAGCCATCCACCATCTGGCCCCCTCATACCTCACTGACCTCCTGTCCCCCTACCAACCCTCACGGTCCCTCAGATCCACCTCAGCCGGTCTCCTCTGCATCCACAAATCCAAACTCCGCAGTTTTGGGGACAGAGCCTTCTCCAGGGCAGCTCCCAGGCTCTGGAACTCCCTCCCCCAAGAGATCCGCACCTCTGAGTCCCTCACCGTCTTCCAGTCCCGCCTCAAGACCCATCTCTTCACCTCTGCCTATCAGTAGCCCCCTATTGACTGTATCATGTTCTGCTTTGTCCTGTTTTCTTTTGCTTTGTTTTGTTTTGTCTTGTATCGTCCAGTTTTGCTTTACCTTCTAATCTTGCTCCCTGTAAAGCGACTTTGAGTCCATGAAAAGCGCTATATAAATTCAATTTATTATTATTATTATTAATACGTAGATGATTTTAGCGCATTCTTATTTGTACTAGTTCTTGTTGGTAGTGTAATAGTTTGTGTTAGGTTATAAGCACTGGCTACTGCAAGACGCTTCTTCTTTAAAGGACAGGTAGATAACCTTAGTGGCTGCTAGTCTTCCTTGGGTCCAGAGAAAGGACAAAATGTAAGACATACAAATTGTGCAAAACATGACATGAAAGAAAGAGTTAAAAATAGTACAAACAGAATAATAAAAATACCCCAAAATCTTTTTTTTACATAATTTCTTAAAAATACCTTTTTAAGGCACTTGCATAGGATACATACCCATGTGCAGAGGTGTCAAAAGTATTCACATTCATTACTCAAGTAGAAGTATAGATACTAGGGTTTAAAAATACTTCTGTAAAAGTTGAAGTATCAACTCAAGCTTTTTACTTAAGTAAAAGTGTAAAAGTACTGGTTTCAAAACTACTTAAAAGTATAAAAGTAAAAGTAATGTAAGGGGAATTTGTTTTCCATTAAGGACAAACTCTTAAGCTGTGTCTCAGGGGCCTATAGTGCATTACCCCACCTCCCCCCCCAAAAAATATTTTTTCTAAAGGCCATAATGACTAATGTTGTATTAAAATGTTATGTTGAAAAATGTGGGATGCACTAGACTACCCGCTTCAGCTGCATATATGCCCATTGAAATTTATCACATTTTATTACAATGCAAATACATTAAAGTACCATATGTGTACTACTGAGCATTAACATGCGTTTCATGGAGCGGAAGACATGATAACTAGTTGCCTATAAGTATTGTAATAGTGCAAAAAGTCAAACTTCAGTGGAATGTTATCAATAACCTGTCAGGCCGGAATCAAACCCGGGTCGCTGGCTTCGTGGACCAGCGAGCTAACAAGTGAGCTACGAGGACCCAGTTGCGGTCTCTTGTCAATTTGGTGCTTTATTCACAGAAGCTCCAATACACAGAAGATAATGGCAGCGGTCAAAAAAGAGAGCACAAGGATACTCCAAAAAATGATAATCCAAAACTCCCAAAGTAAACAGTTCAAAAACGATAGTCCAAAATCCCAAAATAAATACCTCCACAAACGGCAGCGATAATCCAAAAAGAAAAACCCCAAAAGGTACAGGCAAAAAGCCAACACAGGAACGGCTACATAAACTAGCACTCTTCGAAATGCGGCTGAGAACCGCAACCCCAAAACAGCCGTAACGCGGCTGAAAGCTCACTTGCCTTGTTGTTTAGACTAACATTGCAGCGAAGAACAAGTGCAACAAAACAGGTACTTATACCCAGCTGACAAATTAAAGTGGCTCTCTTAACGAGCGGATCAGGAACAGGTGAGCACATGTAATCAGGTGAAGGAACATAACAGGACACAGGTGAGGAACTCAAAAGAGAATAAAAACACGTGAACCCAAACAAGTCCCTAACCATGTCTCCCTTTGGCCACCAGGGACCGCCAATGTTCCAAATTGTCCCAGAGTCTGCCACCGGCTGTGACATAACCTTTATTGGAAGAGACCTTGAGACCTTTGGACTCAATCCCATATGTACAACACTACCAATAGGTTTTGTTCAGCCGCAAAAGCAGCAGGTTCTCAAAGTTATTTGAGCCAATGCATGCTCTTCTTGGCCTGAAGATGAGCCCTGCAACACTAAACAGTCTTTCACAGGCTGCTGAGGCAGGGAGTGCCGTATTAAACTTAAGTGAAAGCTGGCACACAGCTGGGAAGGACTTCAGTACATCTACTGTGTCTCCTGGGCACCCCAGGTACGCATCCAACTGCTGGGTCGTTTCAAGAGGGCCGGTCTTCTTCAAGGAGGAAAAGAAGTCCTCTTCCTCAGATGATTGGGAGCCCTCAATGACGTGATTCTCAGCCTGACAGTCCAAGTGGCTTCTAATATAGTCAAGGCCTGTGGAATAAAAAAACATAATCAGGATAATTTATACCATATGACAGTATTGTAATTGTGTATTGGATTGTGTGTCATTAAATGTCATTTCACTGTCTCCATAGAAATTACACATACTGAGGGGAAGTTGAGAAGTGAGACACTTACCAAGTTTGAGAATATCTTTGTCACTTGTCCAGCAGGTCTTAAATTTGGGAACTAGAATGGCTGCGGCTATTAGCTCTGGATCTGCAAGCATCTCTCCGAAGCGTTTTTGTAGGCCTGAAAGAAGTGCCGTAATCAAAGGCTCACAGAACTTGGAGGCGACGTGAAGGTGCTGGAGCTTGGTCCTTAGCAGAGTTATGGTTGGGACCAACCATCCCATCTGCACACTGGTTTCTCCCTGAAGGACGTCAAGTGCCTTGGCAATTGGGCTCATTGTCTTTGCATATTCTGCAAGAAATGCAAGTTCCACTGGAGTAAACCTGTACAAAGAAGAAAAGAAAAACACAACATAGAACATTTAGCCTACTTGATGTAGCACCTTTAACTGGATAATTAAAAAGGAAACTGTGGCATGGATTCTTCCTACCCGGGGATTGTAGCGGCTCCATAGATACGACAGAGACCGTTGCTTGCATTCAGGTAACAGTTTTATTTTACCGCCGACACTCTGCACACACGTTACCCACACCAACCGCCCCGTGCACCCCACTGTGCGGCTCTTTATAGCCGCACCCCTTCCCCGCGCTCATCAGAACCAGCCGCTCCCACTAACGAGAACGGCTGTCTCCAATGAGCGCGCCTCTCTCTCTCCTGCGTCGCAGGTGCGCTAACCACGCCCCTCGCCCACATACCCCCACCGCCCGACTTAGGCCGGGGAGCCACCGGTCTAACCAACTCCCCCCCCCCTCCCTCCCACTGGGAGCGGAGGCGGGAGTCAGCCCCGACCATCTGCACCCCCGACCCATGGACCACCATGGAATTAACTTGCGTTTCCGCTAGATGCCAACGGGTGGTCCGGGCGTTGGCATCCTCCATCCGTGGGGGCCCGGGCGCGGGACGTGGCCCGAACAGAGGGCGATCGAGCGCCCCGGGAGGCAGGTTCCTCGCGACCTCCGCCGGCCCCCTCCCGGGACAGAACCGGCTCTCACCCTCCGTCCGCCGCGGCCACCTGCAACACAAGAGAGAGAAGATTAGGGAAACACCAACCTACTTGTGTCCCCCCCCCGACCATCCCTCGGCCAGCTGGGCCTCCGCCCAGGCCCGAGCCTCCCGCTCGGCCCGGAGCCTCTTCCCCAGCTGCCTGACGGTCGCCTGGGCCCGCTGCCGGTCGTCGTCGGCGCTGCGCAGACGGCTCCTCAGCCGTGCCACCTCCTCCCGCAGCCGCCACCGGCTGCCCCCTCCCCGCCTCCCCGCCCCTGGCTGGGGCTGGGCGGTCAGGGGGCCTCGACCGGTCGGCGCCTTCCTGGCCCCTCCGGGCCCTGGTCCGTTGGGCCGGGTCGTCCCGACCCGGCTCACCTGGTCCACCTCCATGAGGTCACAGTCCTGCTGGACGTGCCCTAGCTGTCCGCACGTCCATCACCTCTGCGCCGGGCTCGGGGCGGGCCGTCTGTGGTCCCACCAGGTCGCGTCGTGGCGCCGGGGAACTGTCCACAGCTCCGGCCATTCTCTGGCCGGGTTCCCCGGCGCCCTTCGCCTAGGCCCCGGCCACGCTCTGGGCCGTCGCGCTGCCTCACCGTCGGTCGTCGGCCCCGGCGCCTTTCGTTTCCCCGGGTCCGGTTTCCTCCGGACCGCCGGCGCCCGCGTCGTCGAAGCCGTCTGCGTCGTGGTGCTCGCGGTCCCCCGCGTCGTCGCCTCCGGGACCGTCTGCGTCGCCGTGGTCGCGGTGCTCCGCGTTGCCGCCTCCGGGACCGTCTGCGTCGCCGTAGTCTCGGTCCTCTGCGTCGTCGCCTCCGGGACCGTCTGCGTCGCCGTGGTCTCGGTGCTCCGCGTCGCCGCCTCCGGGACCGTCTGCGTCGCCGTGGTCTCGGTAGTCCGCGTCGCTGCCTCCGGGACCGTCTGCGTCGCCGTGGTCTCGGTGCTCCGCGTTGTCGCCTCCGGGACCGTCTGCGTCGCCGTGGTCGGGGTCTTTCGCTTCCCCGCGTCCGGGACCGTCTGCGTCGCTGTCGCGATCCTCCGTCTCGCCGCGTCCGTCTGCGTTGAGGCGGTCACCTTTCCCCGCCTCACCCCGTCCCGGGCCGTCTGCGTGAACGCGGCCCTCCGCGCCGCCGGCACTGGCTGCCCCAGGGCCACCATGACCGGCCGGGCCAGGTCCGCTGCCGTGCCGCCCTTCGGCTCCCGGCGCTGATAGTCCTCCGCCCTCGCGACGGCCCCGATCAGTGTCGCCGGCCGCCACTCCCGGACCCAGTCGGCCATCTGGACCGGCAGCCCTCCCAAGAATTGTTCCTTGGCCACCTGGTCCACGACGTCCGCGACGTCACCCCTTCCTCCCGGCTGCAGCCACTGCTCAGTCTTCCGACGCAGCCGCCGAGCGAAGGCCAGCAGCAGCTCTCCTGGCTCCCGCTGGGCTGCGCGGAGCTGCTGCCGGTGCTGTTCCGGGGTCGGCGGTGGCGGCACGGTCTCCCCCCCAACCTGGGCCGGCGGCGCCAGTTCCGCATACGCCACGGTCCTGGCGCCGAGTCGCCTCTCGACCTCCGTCTCCTCCTCCGGTCCCTCGGGGGGCCCCGCCAGCCTCGCGAACAGGTCCCTCAGGGCCTCCTCCTCCGCGTCCGGCTGCTTGGCACGCCGCCTCCTCCCCTTCGGTAAGTCACGTTGGGCGCCACTCTGGCATGGATTCTTCCTACCCGGGGATTGTAGCGGCTCCATAGATACGACAGAGACCGTTGCTTGCATTCAGGTAACAGTTTTATTTTACCGCCGACACTCTGCACACACGTTACCCACACCAACCGCCCCGTGCACCCCACTGTGCGGCTCTTTATAGCCGCACCCCTTCCCCGCGCTCATCAGAACCAGCCGCTCCCACTAACGAGAACGGCTGTCTCCAATGAGCGCGCCTCTCTCTCTCCTGCGTCGCAGGTGCGCTAACCACGCCCCTCGCCCACAGAAACATATTGTCATCTGAGACTTTTAGAAATGTAGTTGTGTTGCTACAAATCACATCCATAGTAAATTTGGGAACTGCATATTGGCATAGTGCATACATGTGTTCTACAGTACTCAAAGTATAAAACTGTAACTTAATCTATTGTTAATCACTTCATTAACTGAAAGGCAGAAAAGCAAACACTTACTTTGGTGTATCTAGTTCACTGCAGACAGCTGCAAGGGCTCCCTCGCCTTGTTCTCTTGTTATTCTCACTATTCTTTCTACGGCTGAGAAGAGTGAATTCCACCTTGTAGCAACAGGCCGTACGAGTTGGAGTTTGCAGTGGTCTTCAATTACTTCAGATGCAGTGGTTGATCTTGAACTTTTGTTCCACAGGCTAGAGCATTTGGCAAATGTGGACCTTGCCACACGCTTGTACAATGGGTTGACCTCTGCTTTTGAAGCATCAACTGTGGACACTAAATTGAGGAGGTGGCAGGCGCAGCGATGGTGCTTGGGTAGCTGGTATTCCAAGTAGTCATCTTCGTCCAACAGGGCTCCGGCATCAACAAATTCAACACCCTCAACGCTTTCCTCATCTTCATCATAATCATCATTTTGGCCACCATCATCCTCTTCTCCATCACCCTCTCGTACAGGTTCAGGATTATTGTTCTCGTCAGTCTGCCCATAAACTCTGAAGGCTTTCAGGAAGTTTGATCCATTGTCAGTTGTAGTGCGAACGATCTTCTCTCTGATATTGAATTCTGTGTGAATATCATTAAGGGCACCAGCCAGGGCAGAAAAGTTATGTGACCTTTTAAGTTGCTTGCATGCCAGGGCAGCACAGGATCTCTGCATGGTCTGGGGGTTAAACCAGTGCGCAGTGACACCAATGAAACCACGACGGTGTGCCGTCCAGCAGTCTGTTGTTGTTGCTACAAACTCAATTTCACTAAGGGCAGCTTTCAGTTTTCTTTTCATTTCAACAGAGGCCTTTGTGACTTGGTTTACAACAGTATTGCGCGTCATGACATTTGTATTTGGCTGAAGATGTTGCACAAGATCAATGAAGCCCTGTTGCTGAACAATGTGTGGTGGGTGCAAGCCTTCGACAACAAATTTGAGGACTACTTTATCCACACTTGCCTGGGACACTCTTCGAGTCTCCCACAGCTTGGTTTGTTTGGAGGGTGGGTCCAAAGAACCTTCAGTGGATGACTTCCTTTTGACGGCTGATGAAGTAAGTTGCGTGTACCTCTCTAGACGTGTGGGGTGTTTCTTCTGTGGAGAAAATGAATGTACAGGTACAGATTGAGATTCATATTATTTCTCTCAAACCACAAACTCAGATTATCTAGGACTTCTGCTGTAATAAATGTCCTGCTTGAAGTTCATGAAAGAAGGTCAGACTACAAGTTAGGGAGCAGTTTCACTGGTCTATGCAATTATGTTGAGCAGACCGGAATATTTACAGCTGTTTTAGGACCACAAGCAGCTGCTGGCATGACCAAAAAGTAGCATTATTGATGAGATAGTCAGACTTTAATTCATTTTATACTGCATTTGGCTGATAGTTGGGCCTATTACATCTTTACAAGGACCTATGGGGCCTGCCCTACACAGGCGCGCGCACTCTCATACAGACAGGATCATGCCTATCCTTAGTACATGCTTTATCAACAAGCTGTAGACTACAGCTTTGCACAATTAACCTACAAATATTGCATATAGCAATAATATAAGTTCAGATAACCTTTGGCTAAAGTCGAATTTCAAATGTTACACAGAGCCCAACAAACGAACTTGCAAAGTTGAATCACAGCCTTTTACTATTAAGAAACCCATGGCATGTCTTGGCATGTACCTAGCCATAGCAAACATTGCAAATGTACAATTAGCCAGTATGTTACTTGGTCACTACTACAACATTTAGTCAACAATCGACTAAAACTATAGTTTTGCTCAATTAACATACAGATGTTACATATAGAAATAATATAAGCTCAGATAACATTTGGCTAAAGTCGAATATCAAATCTCCCACAGAGCCCACCAAACGAACTATCCATCCATCCATTTTCGTCCGCTTATCCGGGTCGGGTCGCGGAGGCAGCAGGTCCAGCAGGCTGACCCAGGCTTCTCTCTCACCCACAACATCTACCAGCTCATTCTGGGGGATCCCGAGGCGTTCCCAGGCCAGCTGGGAGATATAATCCCTCCAGCGTTTCCTGGGTCTTCCCGGGGCCTCCTACCAGTTGGACGTGCCTGGAAAACCTCTAAAGGGAGGCGTCCTGGAGGCATCCTAATTAGATGCCCGAACCACCTCAGCTGACTCCTTTCGACACGAAGGAGTAGCGGCTCGACCTCAAGCTCCCTCCTGATGTCCGAGCTCCTTACCCTATCTCTAAGGCTGAGCCCGGCCACTCTACGGAGGAAACTCATTTCGGCCGCTTGTATCCGCGACCTCGTTCTTTCGGACACGATCCAAAGCTCGTGACCATAGGTGAGGGTTGGGACGAACTAGCAACGTTGAATCATAGCCTAGCTACTGCTATGCAAGCAAACCATGGCATGTCTTGGCATGCACCTAGCCATAGCAAACATCGCAAATTTACGTTACTAGGTTACTACAATATTGTGTCAATAATCGACTGATAATAATAAACTTTCAGCTTACCTCAATATGCTTTTTCAAATTCGACGGCGAATTTTTGAAAGCCATTAGTTCGTGGTACTTGGGTGCGCAGAGCTTGCAGCGCATTCGAAATGAATTGTTTTTGCACCCAACCATCTCGAAAAATTCTTCCAGGTACGGCCAGGGATGTACACGGGTTGGCTGGTCTTGTTGGCTATCAACCTCCTCGCTGATACTTGGTTGGGAGTGGGATATTTCGCTCGAGTTCTCTGACACGGACATCTTGGTACAGTAGGCTTTTCTGCTGTCCTTGCTGGAGAGTGACGTGATTTGTAACGGTTGATTTGTGTCATCTGCAGGTGCATCGCGTAGGAAACCAATAGGGTGTCGGAATGGTATATGTTTAAACTTCTCATCCAATCACAATCAAATTCACTCTATCCGGATGGCACGATTTATCTGGCTAGTTTTTTTTTGTGTGTGTTTTTGAACGATGACAAGCGGAATAAAAACAAACCAAAATGAAATAGTAACGAGGCTATTTTTAAAATGTAGGGAGTAGAAAGTACAGATATTTGCGTGAAAATGTAAGGAGTAGAAGTATAAAGTCGTCTGAAAAATAAATACTCCAGTAAAGTATAGATACCCAGAATTTCTACTTAAGTAAAGTAACGAAGTATTTGTACTTCGTTACTTGACACCTCTGCCCATGTGTTGTATATACAAAATTGCAGAACAAGTTCAGCTCTCTATATAATGATGCACTATTGTCTTAAGGCACAAGTGTAAAGAGATACCGTAAAATTTGGGTTAGAAGCCACTACTTTTTTCCTCAACTTTGACCCATGCGGCTTAAATATCTGTGCGGCTAGTGGATTTTTCCGATATTAAATTTAGCAGTAGTTGCAGAGACATACGGTACAAAATTCACGTGAAATATTCCCAAATCTATCTCCCTGTAAAAAAGGGTCCTCTCAGCAGCAGCAGCAGCAGCCAAACTCCCAGCTGTCCTACCTGCCCTGCGGAACCTCTCACCCCGCCACCCCGCTTGGCTCTCCACCGACACCCACCGACCCCTCCCCTCTCCCACCACCTTCACGAGTTTGCAGCTCTCCTCCCCGCGGCGCTTCTCACCCCGCCACCCTGCTAGCCTCTCCCACCACCTCCACAGTGCTTGCAACCCAGCAGCGTGAGCTAGCAGCGCGAACTAGCACTTTGGAGGTGGTGGGAGAGGCGGGGTTGCTTGCAGAGGCTAGCAGGGTGGCGGGGTGAGCGGCGCCGCAAAGCGGGGAGGACAGCAGAGAGTTTAGCCTAGCAGCTGCTGCCACAAGAATTTGTGGCTGCACTGTTTGTTCCAAACAACCACTGAAGGTAGTGGGACCAGCCCCGGCACGACGGCCGACTCAGGCAGCGGGGACGCGGGCAGTAGTAGCAGCAACAGCGGCTTATAAACTGCCACGACTTGTTTATGATTAAATACGGCTTTTTCTTTAAATTTTGTTGATGCAGCTTATAAAATTCAATTTAATTCAGTTTATTTTGTATAGCCCAAAATCACAAATACAGATTTGCCTCTGAGGGCTTTACAATCTGTACACATACAACATCCCTTTCCCGGGACCTCAAAAGGCCCTATAACCCGCATTTTACGGTAATATGGCCCTAAATCTGAAAAATGTAAGCTTGATTTTTTTTATTTTTCATTTCTCAAGTCGCAAGTGCCAATATTTTGAACAATGTTTGGACGGCCACCGGTAACCAGTGAAGGGCGCGGAGGAGCGGAGTAGTGTGGGTGAATTTCGAGAGGTTAAAGACCAGTCGAGCTGCTGCATTCTGGATGAGCTGTAAAGGTCGAATGGCATTAGCAGGTAAACCTGCCAAAAGGGAGTTACAGTAGTCTAGGCGCGAGATGATCAGAGCCTGGACGAGAACCTGTGCCGCCTTCTGAGTGAGAAGGGGATGTATTCTCCTGATGTTGTACAGCATGTACCTACAGGAACGTGTTGTTGCAGTAATGTTGGCAGTCAGGGAGAGTTAACTGTCGAGTGTCACACCAAGGTTCCTGGCAGTCGGGGTCGGGGCCAACACTGAGTTGTTGAAGGTAATAGTCAGGTTGTGGGTGGGAGAGCCTTTTCCTGGAAGGAAATGTAGTTCAGTCTTGTCAGGGTTAATTTTCAGGTGGTGTGTGGACATCCACTGAGAGATGTCAGTCAGACAGGCAGAGATTCGTGCTGCTACCTGTGTTTCCGATTGGGGAAACGAGAGGATCAGTTGGGTGTCATCAGCATAGCTATGGTCGGAAAAGCCACGCGAGCGAATGACAGAGCCGAGAGAGTTGGTGTACAGAGAGAAGTGGAGAGGACCCAGGATGGAGCCTTGAGGGACCCCAGCAGTGCCCAAGATACCCAGATTCTGGAGGGAGGAGATAAGGATCTGGTGGTTGAAAGGACAGAGGAGAGAGAGGCTGCTTTAGCAGTGTGAAACTGCTCAGAGACAGGTCTGTAGTTTACTCATATGGATGAACTGTTTCAATGCTTGAAATTGGTTTACCAAAGATCTTAGGTTCACAAAAGCAGTGGAATATATGAATAAAATGGTAGATACATGTACATAAATGTCTAAAACCAAATTATTTATTATTGTTTTTTCACCAAAATGATAAAAATGGGACTGAGACATTACTTTATACTGCAGATCAAGCTTCATGGGGTGTGTCCAAATGAATAATGATCATTACAACAGTTTTACATTTAAAATAAAAATATGTATTATACATTAAAAAAAATAATATATATATATATATATTTACACAATGTACATGTTCAGTCAAACAGAAAACACAGGTCATTCACACAAGTCTTCACAGGTCATGCTTCTTCTTCATGTTCTGGGATCCTTATCAATAATATTAATGTCATCCAATATATTTGCTTTTACAGAGTTATATTGCTTGATCTGCATCTAAATTGCAGTGTGCGTGTTTGTAATGACGACAAAGTCAAAGACAGTGGTGTGTGGATATAAATGACAAGACCGTTAGATACAGTGATTTTGCTGCAGCAGTGTTTGTGCTCTGTGCTGAGAGTAAGCTCATTGGACAGCCATGCAAACAGTTGCTCCCTGCTCTCCAGTGGGTTATATGTCTAGCACTCCTGTGCCATTTGTAGTTAATTCCACACTCTAATTGGAGAGCAGGTTTATAAGCAGGAGCGTAGGCTATTAGTAGCGGGGCTGTAACATTGTGCATAACTGGTAATTGTAGTGCGGTCAACGGGCCAGAGTGTGTGTGTGTGTGTGTGTGTGTGTGTGTGTGTGTGTGTGTGTGTGTGTGTGTGTGTGTGTGTGTGTGTGTGTGTGTGTGTGTGAGAGAGAGAGAGTGTGTGAGAGAGAGTGTGAGTGTGAGTGACACAACATATTCTGCAATTTCCCCTCAATTCAATTAAATGTATGTTGTATAATAATAGTAACAGTAGATGTCCGTCATGCCCGGTATAACCACGATCCATGGAAACCTGTAAGGCGAGAAAGCACAAAGACTCCGGGGAAGAAACAAAGTTAGTAATTTGCATGTGTATTAGTGAGAGATAGGTCACATGTGCCTCAGTGGTAGATCAGGGTTGTTCTTCAAACCCTGGCTCCGCTAGTCCATGTCGATGTGTCCTTGGGTAAAACATGTACCCCTAAATTCCTCCCGCAATCTGTGCCTGTGGTGTGTTAATGTTAGTTAGTCCCAATGGGCAGCTGGCACCTTGCATGGTAGCTCCTCCCATCACTGTATGAATGAGTGAATGATGACATGTAGTGTTAAAGTGCTTTGAGTGGTCAGAAGACTAGAAAAGCGTGATACAAGTAAAGTCCATTTACCAGTAACTTCTTTCAGCTCTGTCGTTCACTGGGCCTGAACATATCTCCAATAGGCTGAGAGTGGGCTCATCTCTGGGTATGAGGACATTAGAGTAGTGGTTCATTTGCGTCATTCCCTTCATATGCGCTGGAAAGGTGCAGTGGCTTATCTGTGGTTTATCCAGAAAGAAAGAAGACATAAATTATCCTTTATTAATCTCCTTGGGGAAATTATTCTCTGCATTTAACCCATCCTATGTAGTAAGGAGCAGTGTGCTGCCGTGAGGCTCAACACACTTTAGCCTCCACCATTGAAGTAACCACTAGTTCTGCTTTGTACTTGTTGTGGAAGTCCCTCAAACGACGGACCATCAAACGCCCTTGTGTCTGTGTTCATTATATTATCCGTAGTCTCAAAACTGAAAAAAGGTTCCCAAGGGGATTAATAAAGGATAATGTATGCCTTCTTTCTTTCTGGATGGCAAAAATGGTAACTGTTTTTACAGAGATAAGTCACGAAGATAAACCACGCCCCCTTTCCAGCGCAAATTAAGTGAATGACGCGAATTAACCACATATAGATTAGATTTATATTGAACTAATCACTAGTTCTGCTTTATACTTGTTGTGGAAGTCCATAAAACGTCGGACCAAACGCCCCCGTGTCTGAGTTCTTTATATTATCTATAGTCGCACAACTGCATCTGAATGACGGCCGCTTCCGGAGCTGCTTCAGCAACGACAGGACGGCAGTGATTTGTGGATCTGGCGACGTCAGGGGAGTCTCAAAAAACCCACACACGAATGTGTAGCGATTCACACACGAATGCAATGCAATCCACAAACAAATACAATGTATTTGTGAATCGTTCTGTGTGCATTTGTGAGTAACATTTATTTGTAAATCCTTCTGTGTCCATTTGTAAATCAAATATATTTGTGAATTGTTCTGTGTGCATTTGTGAATCTTTCCATTTTCAGTCTTTTGAGTCTTTTTGTGTGCATTTATAATTATGAGACCGATCGAAACAAACTAGAAAGAACTTAAGGACAAAATAAACTCACTGAACCAAGAAAGCCTGTGGTGTCAACAGCATCCTAAATGAAATGATAGGAGTCACAGACCTAAAATTCAACTTGACTATACTGAAACTCTTTAACCTAATCTTGAACAACCTTCCCCAATATGTGTAACGTAAAAACATAAAACATAAAAGTAAAGACAAATGTTATCCCAATAACTACAGTGGGATCAGCAACCTCTGTAAGATTCTCTGACTGATCCTCAGCAGCCGTACTGAAAATAATGCCCCCAGCAAATCACAAATTACTTCTTACCAAACTATTGTACAATAGACAACATTTTCACTCGCGGCACACTGACAACCAAATAAACAAAAATTAAATTCTTTAAAAAAATGCTTCTATTTATTTTGGCTGTATAAAGTCTGCTGTTGGAAAGTGGTGTAGAATCATATACTCAATGTACATAAATAGAAATGTGATGTAAAGATTGTCAACAGCCCAAAGCTGGAGTTTAGACAGGAATGGAGCTTGAGTCCAACCCTCTGCAGTGTGGACATCAATGACCTTGAGAGGTCAATATAACAGAGGGCAGATCCTGGCAGCAGCACACACCCACTGAAGTCATATGACCTGCTGCAAGGCTTCTTGGTCCTCTCCACAGTTCTGCAGAGCACATTTAGGATGATAGCCTCTTGTTATCCAAATTCACAAGAGAGCTTTGAAGTGTATAGCCACCTGAAAGAAAGTGACCTTGCCATGCTCCATAACAAAGCCCTCACCCAAAGAGACTCTGGATAGATGTCCCCTTAGCCAGCAGATTGTGGCACAGAAAAGAAAATAGAACGAAAACTACTTGGCACATCGGTTAGAATCAACAAAAAGACAGAGAATACACAAAGCAAATTTTCTCATACAACCGTCTGTATGATTTCTGACCAAAAAAGCTAAGCTACTTAGTTCGCTTTAGGAAAAGATTGTGGTCTGGGTTCAAATAACTGTTAATTGCTGGTTTCACATGGGGAACGAACAGCTGCCTCCATGGTGGAAGATCTGTTTTTTGTTGACTTAGCCGCACTTTTGAACTTCCTGCCAACTTTCAAACCTTCTGTGTGAAATACAGCAATGTGCAAAACAGCAGCAAGAGATATATCTTAAGAGCAAAATCAAAGTTATTCTATGTAAGTTTACCTCCATATTTGTCCTCACATATTTGATTACAATGCTCTAAAGTTACACAAATCTGTTCACACATTTCTGTATTCTAAATGATTGTTGCTTATCCTACGTACATTTTTGTTTACACAGACTGACTTACAAATACACGTAGAAACACAGACTGACTGACAGACACAAACATACACACACACACACACACACACACACACACACACACACACACAGAGAGAGTCCAAGGCAAGGCAAGGCAAGGCAAGTTTATTTGTATAGCACATTTCAACACAAGGTGATTCAAAGTGCTTCACATAAAACCATTAAAAGCATAAAAACACAATGCAAAATAAAATATTTAAAAACAATTAAAAGCATAAAAACACAATCAAAAATAAAATATTTAAAAACAATTAAGAACAGTCATTAAAACAATAAAAAACAGTTAAAAGGCAGAAAGCAGTACAGTTTATTTTATTTATTTACACGTATCCTTGGAGGCCAGGAGAAAGGCTGCAATACCCAATACAGTGAACTCGAACGAGAAGCTTCTACTGTATCAGAGGGATACAGCGCTCGATCGCTGAGGTTTATAACACCAGTTCACAAATATTGTTTTATTTCTCCTTGCTTCGTAGTACCATAGACTATGATTTTGCCTTTTATTCCCCTTTAATCCCCACAGATATGTAGTCGAACACTTTCTCCCGAGGAATTCTCAGTCCACTTTTGTGTTCTGATACACACGCTTTCAGATTTCGTTAATTCACCAAGACTTACAAAAACCACCCACACATTCCATGAAAAACAACAAATCTATCCCTGTGTCCTTAACCTTGCACCTCTTGGCATCGCTCCCTCAGCGGCATCGCTCCCACAGCGGCATCGCTCCCACAGCGGCATTATCGAAACCCTAAACTGACCGCCACCTTCATCGCTATATCGCTCCGTGACTTCAGTTACCAGAGGTATCAACGTGCCACACGGATTCAACTTGGATTTCTACCGACTAGAGTCGACCTCCGGTAGCTCCAAAGAGCATCCCTTTGTCCTATTTAAACTCCTTATTCTTTTACCTAAATCCCTAACCTTGCGGACACTTATTCTCATTCCCTACTAAAAAACCCGGGGAAATATGTGCTTTCACTTTACTTGTGACAAGGTACAATTTTGTAAAACTTCTCTCATTTTGGTAGATTTATTTCTCTGGTCACGAGCAAAGTATAAGCGCTGCACTTGCAAGAGCAGGGAGTCGTTTCATCAACACGCAGGTTGGAAACCAAAACAAAAGATGTAGAATCTGGTTTAATTAAAGGCAACAGCAAACAGAAAGGTCTTCAGTCTGGCTTTAAAGAGGCTGAGGGTCTCAGAAGACCTGCAGCTCTCTGGGACCTTGTTCCAGATGTGTGGAGCAGAAAAGCTGAACGCTGCCTCTCCATGTTTAGTTCTGACTCTTGGAACAGAAAGTAGGCCCGTCCCAGACGACCTGAGGGGTCGGGATGGTTCATAAGGCAGCAGTAGATCACTAATGTATTTAGGCCCTAAACCATTCAGTGCTTTATAAACCAGCAGCAGGATTTTAAAGTCAATTCTTTGTTGGACAGGAAGCCAGTGCAAAGACCTCAGAACCGGAGTGATGTGATCCACTCTCCTGGTCTTAGTGAGGACTCGAGCTGCAGCGTTCTGAACCAGTTGCAGCTTTCTGATTGACTTTTTACTGAGACCTGTGAACACACCGTTACAGTAGTCAAGTCTACTGAAGATAAATGCATGAACAAGTTTCTCCAAATCCTGTTGAGACATAAGTCCTCTAACCCTTGATATATTCTTCAGGTGATAGTAGGCTGATTTTGTAACTGTCTTGATATGGCTGTTCAGGTTGAGGTCTGAATCCATAACTACTCCTAGATTTCTGGCTTGGTTTGATGTTTTTAACGTCAGTGATTGTAGCTCAGCGCTCACTTTCAATCGTTCGTCCTTGGAACCAAAAACAAGTACTTCTGTTTTATCTTTATTTAATTGAAGAAAATTCTGGCACATCCAGTTGTTGATTTCTTCAATACATTTAGCCAGCACTGGTATGGGATTATAGTCCCCTGGTGATATAGTTATGTAGATTTGTGTGTCGTCTGCATAGTTATGATAACACACTTTGTTGTTTTTCATAATCTGAGCCAGTGGAAGCATGTAGATATTGAACAGAAGAGGCCCCAGTATTGAACCTTGGGGAACACCACATGTCATACCAGTCAGCTCTGATGTGTAATTAGCTACCGACACAAAGTATTGTCGGTCCTTCAAGTAAGAGTCAAACCAGTTAAGTGCTGCGCCAGAGAGTCCTACCCAGACTTTCAGTCTGTCTAGTAGTATGTTGTGATCGACTGTGTCGAATGCAGCACTGAGATCCAATAATACTAAGACTGAAGTTCTGCCTCTGTCTGTGTTTAAGTGGATGTCGTTGAAAACCTTAACAAGAGCAGTTTCAGTACTGTGATGCTGACGAAAGCCAGACTGGAAGACATCAAAACAGTTATTTTCGGCCAAGAAGCTATTTAGCTGTTGATAAACCACTTTTTCGATTATTTTACTTAAAAAGGGGAGGTTTGATATTGGCCTATAATTTTTCATTATTTCGGGGTCTAAACTAGCCTTCTTTAGGAGTGGTAAAACTGGAGTGGTAAAACTGCAGTTTTTAGGGCTTGTGGGAAGACACCTGAGAGAAGGGATGTGTTTACAATTTGTAAAAGGTCAGTGATCATGCAGTGTGAAATATTTTTGAAAAAGTGTGTTGGTAGAATATCTAAGCAGCATGAGGAAGTTTTCAGATGTTGTATAATATCTTCTAAGCTTCTTTGGTTAATTGAATTAAATTGTGTCATGATATTTGGATGGCTGTTATTTAAAGAAGGTGGCAACACACATCCTGTGGATGGTGTGGAGCCACCAACTGCTTGTTTAATTTTCTGAATTTTGTCAGTAAAAAAGAATGCAAATTGATTGCATGCCCAGGTGGATTGGAGCGTAGCAGTTATTGATACCGGAGGGTTTGTTAGCCTGTCTACGGTCGCAAATAAGGCGCGTGCATTGTTATTGTTTTTGATTATGATGTCAGAGAAGAAGGCCCGCCTTGCCTTTCCAAGTTCCAAATTGTAGTTGCGAAGTCTCTCTTTATAGATACCATAGTGAACTTGGATATTAGTCTTTCGCCACCTGCGCTCAGCTTTCCGACACTCTCTTTTCTCTATTCGGACCAGCGTGGCATTTCTCCAAGGGGATCTTTTCTTACCTGAGACAACCTTCACCTTAGTGGGTGCAATGGCATCAATAACATTTTTAACTTTAGAATTAAAGTCATCCACAAGCTCATTGACTGAGATGCAAGAGAGGGCTGGTGTGGAGGAGAACTTCTGAATAAATAGTTCACCCGTGTTTTCAGTGATGTAACGCTTTGTCACAACCTTGGTTTGGACATTTGTGTGCAGGGAGATTGCACTCTCAAAGAAAACACAGAAATGATCAGAGAGTGCAACATCAGTCACAGCAACCTTGGAAATGTCCAGACCTTTGGTGATGATTAGATCCAAAGTGTGCCCCTTGTTGTGGGTGGGACCTGTTACATGCTGAGTCAGATCATAGTTATCAAGGACACCACATAGCTGTATAGACCCTCTGTCCTGGGGATTATCAACATGGATATTAAAATCACCAACAATGACAACACAATCAAAATCAATACAGATTATAGACAGCAGTTCAGTAAACTCATCGAAGAAGGATGCACAGTATTTAGGTGGTCTGTAAATGTTAAGGAATAAAGCTCGAGTGGAATTCAGAGCCACATATTCAAAAGAAGTAAAATGACCAAAAGACATCTGCTTGCATTGCAAAGACTCATTAAATAAAATAGCAACTCCTCCTCCTTTCTTATGCGCTCTTGTTTCACTCATGAAACTGAAGTTGGGAGGTGTTGATTCAATAAGAACAGCTGCACTGTTATCTTGGTCTAACCAAGTTTCGGTTAAAAACAAAAAATCCAGCTTGTGCCTAACAATGAAATCATTGATTAAAAATGTTTTTCCTGACAGAGACCTGACATTTAATAAAGCTAAGTTTAATGTGTTTAAAGCTCTATTTGTCCTATGTGTCTGGACAGGCTACCGAGGAATGAGTCCAGAATCATTCATTATGCTCGGGAAAATACTACTTTCATAGTTCAGAGTAGATTAGGCAGAATCAGTTGAAAGTTTAATGAAGTGACTGTGTGAAATAATTTGCTAAAATAACTCAAAAACATGTATTCAGAAAGAAGCTACTCTTCAAATGCTCCAGAAGTACTTGATATAACTCCACACCACCAAACTCCACTCAGAAAAGTAAATAGAACAGGTTGCCATGACTTGCTTATAGATTATTTAGTGACAGCATTGCTTGGATTTGTCATCCTGGAAGCTACAGCAGCAACCCTCCAAATCTAAATATCTTATCAGCTTCTCTACAAAAGCATGGAGACAAATTGGCTAAAAGCTTAATATGTGTATGCTAAAGATACCTGTTTGTGTGTGTATGTTAGTATTAGCCTGCAGCAGCAGGTCGTCTTCTAATCAAAAGATCGTCGGTTTGATCCCACGTAAAATAAAACCCCATCTTTTTAGTCTGGCTTTTATGTAGCGTTTTTATAGTAAAAATATAGTATATTATGTATATAGTATATTATGTATAATTGATCTATTATTATTTATTTTGTGAATTATTTCATTCTATTTTTATTGTATTAACATTTTACTACTTTTAACGTCCTAAGCCGCAACTGGAGGACTGCTTGAACCCAACACATAAACTCAAGTTCAGGTAGAAGGGGTTTCTGTGTAGCAAAATCCAAAAGATAGTCAAAAGGCCAGGAACTGCTGACAATAATACAGTGGACAATCTGGACAATCAGGCCAAGAATAAGAGTTACTGAACCGGCATAAATACACATGCAGGTGAGTCTGGGTGGGGGAAGTTAGGTGAAGAGAATGAGGTAATCAGGGCTGGAGGAAAGGCCTGGACCTGAAATGACAGGAGAGTTAGAGGCATGGTCAAAATGTAACAACCTGGTACATGTAACACACTTTGAAGTGCATTTGGTTTATTTGACCTCCAGCATTCACTGGGGCGTTTTGCAGCCGAGTGTGAAACAGCGGGGATGAGAGTCAGGACCTCGAAATCTGAGGCCAAGGTGCTATGTCGGAAACTGGTGGATTGCTCCCTCCGGGTCGGGAAGGAATTCT
Organism: Cottus gobio; assembly: GCA_023566465.1. NCBI lineage: Eukaryota > Metazoa > Chordata > Actinopteri > Perciformes > Cottidae > Cottus > Cottus gobio. Next base: position 4,300,329 of record CM042220.1, read on the forward strand.
TACCACAAGCGAAGGAGTTCAAGTATCTCGGGGTCTTGTTCACGAGTAAGGGTAAAATGGATAGGGAGCTCAACAGGCGTATCGGTGCGGCTGCAGCAGTAAAACAGGCACTGAACCGGGTTGTCTTGGTGAAGAAGGAGCTGAGCCGGAAGGCGAAGATCTCAATTTACTGGTTGGTCTACATCCCAATTCTCAAGCAATGGTCACGAACTTTGGGTCGTGACCGAAAGAACGTGGTCTCGGATACAAGCGGCCGAAATAAGTTACCTCCGTAGAGTGGCCGGGCTCAGCCTTAGAGTTAGGGTAAGGAGTTCGGACATCAGGAGGGAGCTTGGTGTTGAGCCGCTACTCCTTCTTGTCGAAAGGAGTCAGCTGAGGTGGTTCGGGCATCTAATTAGGATGCCTCCAGGACGCCTCCCTTTATAGGTTTTCCAGGCACGTCCAACTTGTAGGAGGCCCCAGGGAAGACCCAGGACACGCTGGAGGGATTATATCTCCCAGCTGGCTTGGGAATGCCTCGGGATCCCCCAGAATGAGTTGGTAAATGTTGCGGGTGAGAGAGAAGCCTGGGTCAGCCTGCTGGACCTGCTGCCACGGAGACCCAACCCTGGATAAGCGGATCAAAATGGATGGATGGATATATAAATACATTTTGATTGATTACATTATTTCATTTGTGAAACATACCACACACATGAAAAGCATGTATTTATTTTTAACTCAACAAAGCCCACATTTCTGTGGATAGAATTCCTTCATTTGTTAACTCAAGGCTTTTATTCTGGAATTTTAGCAGAACAGTGTTTTAATTTAGTGACTTGCATCATGAATACTGTTTTTGATTGGTGGATTTTAAAAATGATTTTAAAATGTTTCTGTCTAAAATGTATACATTTCATATGGATATTTATAATGAGATGAAATGAGGGATTCTGGGCCTTCTAGAAAGAAGAGCTGGCCGCATCACTGCCGTTGTGTGGGCACCACTGCGAACACACAAGGGGGAATTTTAGAGTGCTCATGTTTTGGGCTGGGTATCGGTTAAAAAATTACGATGCCAGTACCAATGGCAGTTCCCATAAAATAATACCAATAGAGTACTTCATTAGAAACCTTTAATGTGAATGGTAGATGTGTGTGTCTCCTACTGACTAATCACTGGCGCACTACACAGCACTCATATAGCGATTACGGCTGATAGCATTGTCTCCTGACCCACAGTGCATTGTAGACCTCCGGTTAAAACTGTCAACACTGTAGCTGTTGTTACCACTGTTAGCTTCCAGGTTAAAACTGTCAGCACTGTAGCTGTTGTTACCACTGTTAGCACCGTTAGCTTTCAGGTTAAAACTGTCAGCACTGTAGCTGTTGTTACCACTGTTAGCACTGTTAGCTTCCAGGTTAAAACTATCAGCACTATTTATGTTGTTACCACTGTTAGCACCATTAGCTTCCAGGTTAAAACTGTCAGCACTGTAGCTGTTGTTACCACTGTTAGCACCATTAGCTTCCAGGTTAAAACTGTCAGCACTGTAGCTGTTGTTACCACTGTTAGCGCCGTTAGCTTCCAGCTGCCGGCTTAGACCTCTCTGTGTATGGGTCTTAGCTGCTGCACTAGCGGGCCAATCATATGTCACATTTAATCAAACACTCTTGCAGTGATTGACTGAGCAAAACCATAGAAACAAAGATGTGTACAGTACAGCCAGTTTCTTACTCTCACCAAGCCATGTCTGGATAATGAGGAATTAAACAGTTAAATAAACGGAAAATAATAGCTCTGTTTGTCTCTTCCTCCACCAGGGGTGATCTACACTACGGATATGTTGGACCGCGAGACCAAGGACTCTTACTGGCTAACAGTGTATGCTAGCGACCACGGCGTGGTTCCCCAATTTGCTACTATTGAGGTGTTTGTCCAGGTGGAGGATGTTAATGATAACGCCCCGCTGACCTCAGAGCCGCTGTACCGGCCCTCAGTACCCGAAAACTCTCCACGGGATGTTTCTGTGATCCAGATCCAGGCCCAGGACCCTGATTCTGCGCACCCTGCAGCCGCTGACAGACTCAACTACCGCATCATCAGCGGAAATCCACAGAACTTCTTCACCGTCAACACACGTACTGGTGAGTAATGGTGTATGTGTGTGTGGGTGAAAGGCAATGTCGAGGTTGAGTACAATGCTGACAAACACCTGAAGATTATGAAGTGAATGTGTGTCTGTGTTGACAAAAATATTTATTCAGGTTCAACTCTAGCCAGTTCAGATGAGTTTTATTCAGTGTGATGTGGAGACAGAAGTTCACAACAAAGCTATATAATTATGGCATTAACAAGAGAGAAGTTCTGATCAGGATTATTTCAGGGTTACAGCAAATACTAATTGTGCATAAGGAAGGAAATGGGTCATTGAAAGTCAGCACCCAAGATATGTATTCTTTGTCAGTCCCATGGGTCTGAGAGACACCGTTGAGTACTAACAACAGCCATATTGGTTAATGTTCATTCATAATTTTTCATTCTATATTTCGAGACATTTCGAGACATTCTAGATTGTGTTGGAGCTAATGCTGCTTGCTACTTTTATTAGAAAGAAGTTGGCAAAACTCAGCTAAATTCTTAATTTGGATACTTTTTAAAATCTAGCATTTCTTGATAATGTCAAATGACCAACCTTGTCTTAAATTAGAATACATACATAAATAATATGTACATCAGTGATTGTTTCTTTCAACACTAAGGTTACAGGAAAAAATAAGACAAATAAAAAAACTGTGAATAAAACTAAGATATATAAAACCATGTTCTACAGCTTTAAGGTATAATTTTGATAAGGTTGTTGTCTCTAATCCAGTGCACTATGACACACAATATTACTTGACAATGTTTGTGCCAATGATAAAAAAAGGTTTAAAGTATATAAAAATAACATTGAAACAAAACAATGATGCAATTTTACATATAAACTACGATAATCTAGATCACTTTGTTATCTCATGCGCCTCCGGAAGGGTTTTGAGACCACTTCTAGCCAGATGTTGAATAGGTGTTCCTCCCAAGGGTGTTTTCACACCTGCCTTGTTTAATTCGGTTGAATCAAACGTCAAAGGTGTGAACACAAACTAAACTCAAGGCAATGAGCAACATTGTAACAAATAGGTACCTGGTTTGGACAAGAGCAAACAAACTAAGACATGTAGTTTTTGCAAATAATTTATTGTATACGTTCAGAATCAGAACCATTTATTGCCACGTACTGTATGTTTTCACTTACAAGGAATTTGTCTTGGCAAGTGGTGCATAACATTAACAGTACTTTAGACAAGTGAAATAGGGATACATTGGACAGATCAATGCATGTGCACACCACCTTCACACACCTGCAGCCTATAGCACGCGACCAACGAAGATAAACCGTAATCCTCTGTTATGCAATAATTAGACTGGCGTATATCTTGATCAATGCGCAAAACTCGTGCTCGGTCACTGCTCGATAAGGTTACTATAACTGAGGTACGCAAACTCCTACAACAACAAAAGGAGGTTTTCACAGAGATTATTCAACAACTGTTTAAACTTAGCTGGCCTTGACGGCACAACACTTGTGAAATGTAAGTGTAATGTGAAAGTCATGTGTATTTAAATATGAGGTCCCTCTAACAGAGCCCGGGCTCTGTAGATAAACCCAACTGCCAACGGGAGCCCTCTCCAGACAGAAAGTGGGTTCATGGCTGAGGTTTCCTTTTTTTAAAGTCACCAAGGACAATAACTAAAGAGTCCGGATAGGTCCGCTACACCCACTGTATCTGTTCTGCGAGTGTCCGCTGTGACTCCTGCACGTTGACCTGCGGTGGCATGCAAACTCCGACCAGGATGAATGAAGCAAACTCACGGGGGGAGTAGAAGGGTTTGCAGTGGATGATAAGGGATTCCATATCCAGAGAACAGTGCTGCAGAATCACTGTCACGTCGTTGCACCAGCTGTTGTTGGCGTAGAAGCAGATTCCTCCACCATTCGTTTTGCCGGAGAGCTGCATGTTGTGGTCCGCTCTGAACAGCTGGAAGCCAGCCAGCTGGAACGTGGAGTCCGGTATCGATCCACAGAGCCAGGTCTCTGAAGCACAAAACGAAGGATGAAGACAAGTCTCTGTCTCTCCCCACCAACAGCTGGAGCTCGTCCAGTTTGTTGCACAGTGAGCGGACGTTGGAGAGAAATATGCCCGGCAGCGATGTGCGAGATCCACGTTTGCGTGTCGCGCACGTTTCCCTCTCCTGCGGCGTCTCACCGCATGAGTTAAGGTGAGCACACCTTTAACGAGAATGTCCAGAAGTTCAACGGAAGTTAAAAAAGTTGGAAGTAAATCCGCTGGAGTTGTCCCTCTCATGTTTATGAGCTCATCCGTGGTAAAAGAGCTCTGGGAATCGCAGCAAAAATCTGAATTTAAAACAAAAACAATACACAACAATGAGCACCAACACACCGTGGCGATATAAAGTATATATCACACCGAACACGATATATACATATATATATATATATACATATATAAATATATATATATATACACAGTACTGTGCAAAAGTTTTAGGCAGGTGTGAAAAAATGCTGTAAACTAAGAATGCTTTCAAAAATTGAAGTGCTAACAGTTTATTTTCATCAACAACTGTTCATTCACTGTATTTTGTTAATTGATGAAAATAAACTGTTAGCACATGTATATATATGTATTTATATAAACAAGTTATACAATTAAAAATTAAAGTATTGTATCTTATAAAATCATTGAAAGATCATCATCACACTTTGGTTTTACCCATCATTTCATTATCATTTCCTGATCAAACATTTTCTCTCATTTTTATTAAGAAACCATTAAAGTTCATCAACATCACTTATTTCGTTTTTCTTTTATTTATCAATCAAGTTCACTAAAATGTTAAATCAATCATGGTCTTACCACCTTCATCAACCCTGTTTAGTAAGAAATGTTATCATCGTCATCATTTATTATGAAATCATTCAATCATCGACATCACTTTATTAGAAAGTTCAATTAAACAAATCATCCGCAGTTGGTCTTACGAAACCCGGTCTGGCATCGTGTAGACCTACTTCTCCTTTTGTCTCCCAGGCTCGTCAGTCATATTTCCTTAATGTCTGACATATTTATGACCCTTCTTTTTTTGTATAGAATTGTGCTGCAATGGCAGTTTTTCATTCTTCCCCTTTGTCTGCCTCAGACTAACGGCAGGAAGCCACGTTTTCTCCCACCGCAAAACTAGGCCCCCTGTCTAGGTTTAGATAAAGATCTCAAGATCCCTCTCTAATTTAGATCAGGACCAGAGTCTCTGGCCAAATAGATATCAGCAGAGAACCTGAGCCCCCTAGTTGACCCAAGATTCACATAAATCCGCATGTTGTCCAACAACATATATATGTGCATACATACATGTATATATACACTATGTTTTTACTTTTCAGTCAGTTAAATCTCTTTTTTGGCACATTTTGTCTGAGGAAAAGAAGCTGCCTAATAATTATGCACACCTTGATATAGGGCAGTGGTTCTCAAACGTTTTCTGTCACTCATATATTTGGAGGAAGAGTGTTAGGGTGGGGGTTATGGACCCAAAGGCAAACACGGGACAACAGGGTAGGTGCAAGTGAAACACTATTTATTCAACACGCTCCACACAAAAACCCCGAGCGGGGAAAACCGGGCAGACAATACTCAGCCGCAGGGCGATCGCCGGCTGGCCAGTTGGAGAGGCTCCGGGAAGGGTGGCTCTGGTCCGGGTATACCACGTGCTGGGTCTCGTGACCGGGTTCGTGCAGGGGTTGTGCTAGGGTTCTGTGACGGGGCTCGCAGCAAGGTCCGTGCGGGATCCAGTGCGGGAATCCGTGACGGGTCTCGTGGCGGGGCTCGGAAAACTCAAGGCTTGCTTCAAGGCGTGGGTTTCGCTGGAGTCTAAGCGGTTCGCTCGCATGTGAGCAGCCACGTAGGATAATCTCCCGACACTGGCATCTGGGAGGAGGCCGGCTTTATCTGGCGCTTGATGATCAGATGCGCTGCAGCTGTGAGTGGTGGGCGCGCTCCTCCCACCTGCTCCGCATCAGCCTGATAGGGAGACAAACACAGTCTGGCCGTAACCAGTGTTAACAAACAGCACCACCTGGTGGTAGTGCCCCAGGATCGCCACAAAGAGAATTGAAACAAAATGTTCCATGCTGAATTTGTATTGCAATAACAATTTTTTGACTTCTCCATCTGTGATTTTATACATAATATAAAGAAAAGTATTGCTCCATCAGACAAAAAAATAATTAAAATTCAATCGCTTTGTTAGAACAATGCAAAAAAGTTATGTATGTGCAAGAAATAACTAATATTTAGCATAAAAAAAGTTGCACTGATATCTTTTCAAGATAATAACAACAAAGTGCAACCTGTGCAAAACAAGTTAAGATATTTGACAATAAAGAGTTTACTGAGCTTTACACAGCATATCTTTTTAAAACAACAATAATGTGCAAAACTAAACTAAGCTTTACAGTTCAAGGTGAATCCCAAACATTTTTATACAGCGGAAAGTGGGGAGTGTGAATTGATCTAGTTAGGCCATCACGTTGTGCCATTGACCTTTATAATCCTCAGCTGTCAACCCACCTCCTCTTTCTATGTATGTTTACTTGGTACAGAAATTGTCGGTATTGTGGAAACCTTAAGCTCATCATTCATCACACAGGCTTCAGTAATCCTATCTATATGTTAATCAACGCACACACACCGGCACACTTACACACACACACACACACACACACACACACACACACACACACACACACACACACACACACACACACACACACACACACACACACACAAACACACACACACTTTGACGATGTATTCCATTGTGTGAGATTTGTGTTCCCATATATTTATGTATTCTCACTTCATCACCGGAAGTAATTTCTCTATCCCTCTGTCCCCTCTTGTCTTCTTTATGTGTCTCATCTTTTCTGTCTTCTTATGTTATAATTAAATCCTGAAACAATGCACATGGCCCCAACATATCAGCTCACATTTGTACATGTTTTATTAATTCTAATGTTACTTCACATTGAGTTTTTACTAATAGTGAAACGGTTTTCAAACAAAGACCATTTATATCAGCCACATTATGCAACATTACATGCCTGAAAAAGTTTGCCCTGTTAGCTGCATGCACTACATGATCAGAGCTGATAGTCTGCATAGATGTACTTAGGTATTAGACATATTAACAAACAGACCAGAGATCTGCAGTAATACAATGGCAGCTTACCTAACACAATTAATTAAACCTAATATAATGTGGCTCGGGTCTTGGATACCTGAACATCTGCAAAACATCAGCAAGGTACCAGATCTTCATGTTTATACTCTTCCTGACTCCCTGACATCCTGTAGCATTGAAATAAGTTCCACGGCAAACTGCCACAAAAATCCAATTTGGACATGATATTTTATTTGGCTCAGGAGATGCTTATAGTTCCCTAACTACTTTGTTGTAATGATGAATTGTGTTTTATAACATGATGTTGATGCATTTCATGATAAAGTGGGTGTTCAGTATTAAGTGTTAACCAATGAAGTTATGAGGCGGTTTGAGAGCATGGGCAAAAAATGGGTTTGTGATGGTTTATTGGTTACCGCCCACTACAGTAGAAGGTTGCCTTTAGAAACCTAAGGCTACATCCACACTACTATGTTTTAGTTTTAAAACTGGTAACTCTGGCATATTAGGCCCCCTAAAAGAGAGTAACTTGAAAATGCTGCTGATACGGTTTTTGTTCGAAAACTCCAGGGTTGAGTTTAAGTTTGGACAGGCAGAAACGGAATATGGAAAGATCAGTGCATTCTCTGAAGAGTTTGGGGAGAGAGTTCCAGAGGCAGGGGGCAGCTATGGAGAAGGCTCTGTCACCCCATGTCCGGTGCTTGGTCCAATGGGGGATGGACTGGAGGTTGGCATCAAAGGAGCGGAGCTGACGGGATGGAGTGTGGTGGTGTAGCAGGTCGGTGATGTAGGAGGGGCTTGATGGAGAGTGGTGGTGAAGCAGGTCTGTAAGGTAGGAGGGGCCTCATTATGGAGGGATTTGTGAGTGAGGATAAGGATTTTGTATTGGATCTGTTGTGGAACGGGGAGCCAGTTGGGGTTCTGGAGAAACAGGGGTGATGTGATCGCGGGAGAGCAGGCGAACAGCAGAGTTTGGATGATGTGCCATAAAGAATACTATTGCAATAGTCGATTCTGGAGGTGATGAAGGCAGGGATCAGAGTTTTGGCAGCAGATGAGGAGAGTGATGGGCGGAGACAGGCTATGTTTAAGTGAAAAAATGCACTGATTTGTTTCAGAATCAGAATCAGAACCATTTATTGCCATGTTTGTTTTCCCATTCAAGGAATTTGTCCTGGCGGAAGGTGCATACATTTAACATTAAACAGTAAACACAGTGCAATAAATGAGAATGAATGAATGGATGAATGAATATTTACAATTTAACAGTAGAATATCAAAATATCAAAAATAAGACAAAGTGCATAGAATGTGCATGGTATGTAAGTGCTGTGTGAAAGTGTTGAGTGTATTTAAATATAAGGCATGGGGGTGTGTGCAGGGGAGTGTCCAGTGGGAAAATGTTTGGGGTTAACAGAGTCAGTCAAGTCAGTGGGGGACTCGGGCTCTGTTGATGAGCCCGACTGCAGGCGGGAAAAAACTGTTGGTGTGGCGTGAGGTCTTGGTCCTGATGGACCGCAGCCTCCTGCCAGAGGGGAGGGACACAAACAGTTTGTGTCCAGGGTGAGAGGGATCAGCTACAATCTTCCCCGCCCGCTTCAGGGTCCTTGAAGCAAACAAGTCCTGGAGGGACGGCAAATTGCGGCCAATCACCCTCGGCAGAGAGAATGATGGAGGAGCAGAGGATGGACGCGATGATGGCAGCGTAGAAGTGCACCATCATTGTCTTTGGCAGGTTGAATTTCCTCAGCTGCCTCAGGAAGAACATCCTCTGCTGCGCCTTCTTGGAGATGGAGCTGATGTTTAGCTCCCACTTGAGGTCCTGGGTAATGATGGATTCCAGGAAGCGGAAGGACTCCACAGCTTTGATAGGGGAGTCACACAGGGTGAGAGGGGCTGGTGGGGCTGAGATCTTTCTGAAGTCCACAACCATCTCCACTGTCTTCAGAGCATTGAGTTCCAGGTTGTTTTGGCTGCACCAGGTCACCAGGTGGTCAGTCTCCCATCTGTAGGCAGACTCGTCCCCACCAGAGATGAGTCCAATGAGGGTGGTGTCATCCGCAAACTTCAGGAGCTTGACGGACTGGTGACTGGAGGTGCAGGGAGAAGAGCAGAGGGGAAAGAACGCAGCCTTGGGGGGAACCAGTGCTGGTGGACCGAGAGGCTGAGATGTGTTTTCTCAGCCTCAGGTGCTGCTTCCTGCCAGACAGGAAGTCTGTGATCCACTTGCAGGTGGAGTCGGGCATGTGCAGCTGGGAGAGCTTGTCTTGGAGCAGAGACGGAATGATGGTGTTAAAGGCAGAGCTGAAGTCCACAAACAGGATCCTGGCATAGGTTCCTGGGGAGTGCAGATGCTGGAGGATGGAGTGGAGAGCCATGTTGACTGCATCGTCCACAAACCTGTTGGCTCTGTAGGCAAACTGCAGGGGGTCCAGGAGTGGGTCGGGGAGGGTTTTGAGGTGGGACAGGACCATGCGCTCAAAGGACTTCATGACCACAGAGGTCAGGGCGACGGGCCTGTAGTCATTGAGACCTGTGATCCTAGGTTTTTTGGGGACGGGGATGATGGTGGAGACCTTGATGCAGGCTGGTACATGGCATGTCTCCAGGGAGGTGTTGAAGATGTCTGTAAACACCGGGGACAGCTGATCAGCACAATGCTTCAGGGTGGAGGGGGGACAGAGGGACTAAACCTGTATTTTGACTCTGTGTACAAGTCCTTGTCCCCACTCCTGAACGCCTGGTCCTTTTGCAGCCGTAGCTTTCTGAGTTCTGCTGTAAAACAGGGTTTGTCGTTGTTGTAGCTCACCCTGGTGCTGGTTGGAACACAGCTGTCCTCACAGAAGCTGATGTAGGAAGTCACAGCCTCTGTGTACTCATCCAGACTGTTGGTAGCAGTCCTGAAGACATCCCAGTCTGTTCAGTCCAAGCACGCCTGAAGATCCTCCAGAGCCTCACTGGTCCACTTCTTGAACTTCCTCACCACAGGTTCGCAGAGCTTTAGTTTCTGCCTGTATGAGGGAATCAGATGGACCATGACGTGGTCAGAGTGACCCAGTGCAGCACGAGGGACGGCGTGATAGGCGTGATGGTGGTGTGGCAGTGGTCCAGTCACCAAGGACAATAACTAAAGAGTCCAGGTACGTCTGCTCCACACCCTGTATCTGTTCGGCGAGGGTCCGCTGTCCCTCCTGCACGTTGCCCTGCGGTGGCATGTAAACTCCAACCAGGAAGAATGAAGCAAACTCACAGGAGGACTAGAAGGATTTATAGAGGATGATAGTGATTCCAGGTCCAGAGAACAGTGCTGCAGAATCACTGTCACGTCGTTGCACCAGCTGTTGTTGGCGTAGAAGCAGATTCCTCCACCCTTCGCTTTGCCGGAGAGCTCCGTGTCTCGGTCCGCTCTGAACAGCTGGAAGCCCGCCAGCTGGAACGCGGAGTCCGGTATCGATCCACAGAGCCAGGTCTCCGTGAAGCACAGAACGGAGGATGAAGAAAAGTCTCTGTCTCTCACCTTTAACCCTTTAACGAGAATGTCCAGAAGTTCCACGGAAGTTTAAAAAGTTGGAAATAAATCCGCTGGAGTTGTTCCCCTGATGTTCATGAGCTCATATTTTGTGAAAGAGTTCTGGGAATCGCAGCAGAAAACCGAATTAAAGACAAAAACAATACATGTGGTGTTAGAAGGAGAGGTCACTGTCAAACATTACTTACTGGTTGCGGATGTGTGGGGAGGGAGACAGAGTTTTTGATGGTGAGGCAGAAGTTGTGACTCGTTTTGATGACAGATTTGGGACCGATGATGATCATGTCCCAACAACAGACAATTGAGTAAAGATAGACTGTCCTTGCACCCCGGGTGCAGGTGGTTATCGAAGCTGCGAAGAGAGTTTGGTTGAACGTTGGTCAAGTGTTCAAAGCTATTCAAAGGTTCAACCTTGGTGAGTGTAAAACTAAATAAACAGGCAAAAACACAAGAGAGCGCAACATCGAGGCTGCCAACCGCGGCCATCACATGTCGAATGAAAAATGTCTGCTGATGCCCCTTCTCTCTATCTCCTTCTGCTTCTTGGATCGTGGTCTATCCCTACTACTCATTATATGAGATATTCATTTAATGTGCTGTAACTCTGTTACGGTGTTCATTCTGTACACATGACATCGAATTTTTGGGGGAGTTTTTCCTCATCCGATGTGAGATCCTGGGACAGGAATGTTGTATGTGTAAAGATTGTAAAGCCCTCCAAGGCAAATTTGTAATTTGTAATTTTGGGCTGTACAAAATAAACTGAATTGAATTGGTCCAGCAGTTTTAAAACAGTTTACTCAGTTCAGGGTTAGTTCACTTAGAGTTCAGGGTGAGTTTACTTAGACTTTAGGGTTAGTTTACCCAGAATTCAGGGTTAATTTACTCAAAGTGTAGGGTTAGTTTACTCAGAGCAGGGTTAGTTTACTCAGAGTTTAGGGTTAGTTCACTTAGAGTTTAGGGTTTGTTTACTCAGAGTTCAGGGTGAGTTTACTCAGAGTTCAGGGTTAGTTTACTCAAAGCTCAGAGTTAGTTTAAAATCCACTTCCACACACTTGTAGTGACTAGAAGTGATGACAGAGGGGCTCATTTTGTAAGTCTATACAAAGAAAATCCTCCTTGTGCCTGTAACTCCAAAGTGAGCAGCTGTCGGCCATTTAGCATAACAAGTACGTAGTTAACTGAGCCTTTTTCATTTGTATAATGACAAGACTGTTGCTTTCAAGCGTGCGTGCGCGTGTGCATGTCTTTTTTCTAATTGTTTTCTCTGCTGTTTTCTCAGGTCTGATCACCACAACCTCCAGGAAACTGGACCGTGAACAACAAACAGAACACGTTTTAGAGGTGAGGACGTAGTGTGTGTGTGTGTGTGTGTGTGTGTGTGTGTGTGTGTGTGTGTGTGTGTGTGTGTGTGTGTGTGTGTGTGTGTGTGTGTGTGTGCGTGTGCGTGTGCGTGCGTGCGTGCGTGTGCGCATGAGAAAGAGGGTAGATGATAGACATAGCTCTGAAGGGTTTTGCTTTGGTGGTATCATATAAATATATAGATTATGTTATTGATAATACTTAAGTTATGACTCAATATTAAGCTTGTATCTCTCCAGTTAGTATAAACTCTATCCATCCATTTTATCCGCTTATCCGGGGTCGGGTCGCGGTGGCAGCAGGTCCAGCAGGCTGACCCAGGCCTCTCTCTCACCCGCAACATTTACCAACTCATTCTGGGGCATCCCGAGGCGTTCCCAGGCCAGTTGGGAGATATAATCCCTCCAGCGTGTCCTGGGTCTTTCCCGGGGCCTCCTACCAGTTGGACCTGCTTGGAAAACCTCTAAAGGGAGGCATCCTAATTAGATGCCCGAACCACCTCAGCTGACTCCTTTCGACACAAAGGAGTAGCGCCTCAACTCCACGCTCCCTCCTGATGGCTGATCTCTAAGGCTGAGCCCGGCCACTCTTCGGAGGAAACTTATTTTGGCCTCTTGTATCCGAGACCTTGTTCTTTCGATCACGACCCAAAGTTCGTGGCCATAGTTGAGGGTTGGGACGTAGACCGACCAGTAAATTGAGAGGTTAACGCCCCAGTGAATGCTGGAGGTCATGGTCCAAGGAGGCAAACGGGTCCACATCATCTGCAAACAGCTGAGAGGCTATCCCGAGATCCCCGAATCTGACGTTCTCCGCCCCCCGTCTGCGCCTAGAAATCCTGTCCATGAAAGTCATGAACAGGACCGTTGATAAAGGGCAGCCCTGGCGGAGGCCAACAACCACCGGGAACGTGTCTGACTTACTACCGAGAATACGAACACAGCTCCTACTGCAGGCGTACAGAGACCGGATGGCCCGTTGCAACGGGTCCAGCCCACCAGGGAGCGGGTCCAGCACACCAGGGGGCGACTATGGTTCAATGGTTAGCAGGTCTGACTTTCAATCAGAGTATCTGTGGTTCAAACCCCGGCTCAGACAGTCTGTGTTGTTGTGTCCTTGAGCCACTTAAACCTAATTGCTCATCGTTGCTGTGTCTACGGTCTACTGTATATCATGTAAGTCGCTTTGGATAAAAGCGTCAGCTAAGTGAAATGAAATGTAATGTAATGTAACCATACTCCCGCAGCACCCCCCACAAAAAACCCAGAGGGACCCGGTCGAAAGCCTGCTCCAAGCCTTCTCCAAGATTACAAAGCACATGTAGACTGGTTGGGCAAACTCCCAGGACCCCTCCAGTAGCCTTGTGAGGGTAAAGAGCTTGTCCACTGTTCCACGGCCTAGACAAAACCTGCACTGTTTGCTTCAAATCTGAGGTTCGACAAATGGTCAGAGCCTCCCTTCCAGCACCCTGGCATGAGCTTTTCCTGGGAGGCTGAGTAGTGTGATACCCCGATAGTTCGAGCACACTTTCCGGTCCCCCTTCTTGAAGATGGGAACCACCACCCCGGTCTGCCAGTCCATAGGCACTGTTCCCGACCCCCATGCAACATTGAAAAAGCGTGTCAGTGTCAGGGTTTAGCTGTCAGGACCCAAAAGCAAACGCGGGGCGAACAGGAGTAGGTGGAAAAAACAAAAAGGTTTATTGAAACTCACGAGCCAGGTAACAGTGAAAACTCAGAATGTCCTCAAAACACAACATGTACTCAGCCACTCGTCCTGGCGGTGCTCCGTGCTGACTCGTGACTCTTGGCGTGACGTAGCTTATGGCGTGGCGTAGCTCCAGGCGTAGCTTGTGGCGTAGCGTAGCTCCAGGCGTAGCTCCAGGCGTAGCTCCAGCGTAGCGTAGCTCCAGGCGTAGCTCGTGGCGTAGCGTAGCTCCAGGCGTAGCTCGTGGCGTAGCGTAGCTCCAGGCGTAGCTCGTGGCGTAGCGTAGCGTAGCTCCAGGCGTGAAACCCTCTGGACAGGGGCACTTTCCGTAATAACCCGACACGGGAGTCCGGGAGGAAGCTGGCTTTATCCTGCCGCTGATGAGCCGGGATGAGTTGCAGCTGCGGAGCGCTCTCCTCACACTGCCCCTCCTCTACCTGTACACACACACCCTGGCCGCACCCAGGGTTGCTTTGGCACCCCCTGGCGGTGGTGCCTTGCGGATCCTCACAGTACCCCCCCCTCAACGGACGCCTCCAGGCGTCCATGGCACCACCGGACCAGGGTGGGTGGATGGGGGTCCGGTAGGAGGGCCACAACACTCCTGACGACCACCGGCTCGCGGAGAGAGACCTGGAACACAGGAAAAAAGTCACTGGACCACCGAGCTCAGGGGAACGGGCCCCAGGCGGAGACTCGGGAGGCCGGGCCGGAGGACGGCCCCCAGGCGGAGACTCAGGAGGACGGGCCGGAGGACGGCCACCAGGCGGAGACTCAGGAGGACGGGCCGGAGGACGGCCACCTGACGGAGACTCAGGAGGACGTGCCGGCGGACGGGACCAACCAACCCTAGACTCGGGACGGGACTGGACCGGACAGGACTCGTGACGGGACTTAACCGGACGGGACTTAACCGGACGGAACTCGGGACGGGACTTAACCGGACGGGACTCAACCGGACGGGACTTAACCGGACGGGACTCAACCGGACGGGACTCAACCGGACGGGACTTGGGACGGGACTCAACCGGACGGAACTCAACCGGACGGAACTTAACCGGACGGGACTCAACCGGACGGGACTTGGGACGGGACTCAACCGGACGGAACTTGGGACGGGACTGGGGACGGGACTTGACCGGACGGGACTGGGGACGGGACTTGACCGGACCCGGAGGACCGGATATTGCCCGAACCTCGACGGGACTCGAGGGACATGTGTCGGCCGGACCGCCGACGGAACTCGAGGGACATGTGTCGGCCGGACCGCCGACAAGAATCACAGGATACAAGCCGGGCCGGACTGCCGGCAGGGCTTGGGGAACAGGTGGCGGCCGGACCACCGACGAGACAGGTGTCGGCCGGACCACCGCCGGGACTCGGGGAACAAGGGTCGACCGGACCACCGACGAGACAGGTGTCGGCCGGACCGCTGACGGGACTCGGGGAACAAGGGTCGGCCGGACCACCGACGAGACAGGTGTCGGCCGGACCGCTGACGGGACTCGGGGAACAAGGGTCGGCCGGACCACCGACGAGACAGGTGTCGGCCGGACCGCCGATGAGACTCTTGGGACTAGGATCGGCCGGGCCACCGACGAGACAGGTGTCGGCCGGACCGCCGATGGGGTTCGGGGAACAAGGGTCGGCCGGACCACCGACGAGACAGGTGTCGGCCGGACCGCCGATGAGACTCTTGGGACTAGGATCGGCCGGGCCACCGACGAGACAGGTGTCGGCCGGACCGCCGATGGGGTTCGGGGAACAAGGGTCGGCCGGACCACCGACGAGACAGGTGTCGGCCGGACCGCCGATGAGACTCTTGGGACTAGGATCGGCCGGGCCACCGACGAGACAGGTGTCGGCCGGACCGCCGATGGGGTTCGGGGAACAAGGGTCGGCCGGACCACCGACGAGACAGGTGTCGGCCGGACCGCCGATGAGACTCTTGGGACTAGGATCGGCCGGGCCACCGACGAGACAGGTGTCGGCCGGACCGCCGATGGGGTTCGAGGGACAGTTGTCGGCCGGACCACCGACGAGACAGGTGTCGGCAGGACCACCGATGGGACTGTTGGGGAAGCTGGGACCGGGACTAGCACCGTGGCGGGACACGAGACCGGGGCTGAACGCGACACGGTGGCAGAAACTGGGCTCGGGGCTGGCAGCGGCACAGGGACAGAAACTGGGACCGCGGCTGAACGCGACACGGTGGCAAAAACTGGGCTCGGGGCTGGCAGCGGCACAGGAACTGGGACCGGGACTAGCAAAGGCACGGTGGCATAAACTCTGGGAGCTGGAGTCGGCCGGGACGCCGACAGGACACGTGGAGCAGGAGTCGGCCAGGGCGCCGACAGGACACGTGGAACAGGAGTCGGCCGGGGAGCCGACAGGACACGTGGAACAGGAGTCGGCCGGGGAGCCGACAGGACACGTGGAGCAGGAGTCGGCCGGGGCGCCGACAGGACACGTGGAGCAGGAGTCGGCCGGGACGCCGACAGGACACGTGGAGCAGGAGTCGGCCGGGACGCCGACAGGACACGTGGAACAGGAGTCGGCCGGGGCGCCAACAGGACACGTGGAGCAGGAGTCGGCCGGGGCGCCGACAGGACACGTGGAGCAGGAGTCGGCCGGGACGCCGACAGGACACGTGGAGCAGGAGTCGGCCGGGGCGCCGACAGGACACGTGGAGCAGGAGTCGGTGAAGGCGTCAACAGGACACGAGGAGCAGGAGTCGGTGAAGGCGTCAACAGGACACGAGGAGCAGGAGTCGGTGAAGGCGTCAACGGGATACAGGGAGCGGGCGTGACCGGCTTCTCCACAGCCGCCGCCTGCGCTGGGGGCCCCCTCCGCCGGCGTCGACGGCTCGAGGCTCTGGCCTCCGGGTTAGAACCCCTAGCCCGTTGGAGGCACCGGGACCCACCAAACGCCAGCCGGGCACCTGCCCAGGGATCCGGTTCAGGATCCTCCTCCACATTGGGATCCTCGTATCTGGGATCCCGCACGTAGTCGACGTAACCAAAGCCATCACGAAGGTAGAACCGGGTGGGCTGCTCATCCACATTGGGATCCTTGCATCCGGGATCCCGCACGTAGTACCGGGGCCCACCAAACGCCAGCCGGGGAAAGTGTCGCGCCAAGAACCGCCCCTCGGGACTGGGGTTCCACATAAGCCGGAGAACACACAAAACAAAAGAAAAACAAAAAAAACGTCGTTTGCTGGGTCCTTGTATATGGTCGGGTTATTCTGTCAGGGTTTAGCTGTCAGGACCCAAAAGCAAACGCGGGGCGAACAGGAGTAGGTGGAAAAAACAAAAAGGTTTATTGAAACTCACGAGCCAGGTAACAGTGAAAACTCAGAATGTCCTCAAAACACAACATGTACTCAGCCACTCGTCCTGGCGGTGCTCCGTGCTGACTCGTGACTCTTGGCGTGACGTAGCTTATGGCGTGGCGTAGCTCCAGGCGTAGCTCGTGGCGTAGCGTAGCTCCAGGCGTAGCTCCAGGCGTAGCTCCAGCGTAGCGTAGCTCCAGGCGTAGCTCGTGGCGTAGCGTAGCTCCAGGCGTAGCTCGTGGCGTAGCGTAGCTCCAGGCGTAGCTCGTGGCGTAGCGTAGCGTAGCTCCAGGCGTGAAACCCTCTGGACAGGGGCACTTTCCGTAATAACCCGACACGGGAGTCCGGGAGGAAGCTGGCTTTATCCTGCCGCTGATGAGCCGGGATGAGTTGCAGCTGCGGAGCGCTCTCCTCACACTGCCCCTCCTCTACCTGTACACACACACCCTGGCCGCACCCAGGGTTGCTTTGGCACCCCCTGGCGGTGGTGCCTTGCGGATCCTCACAGTCAGCCAAGACATCCGAACAACGTCCAGCGCCTTCAGCATCTCAGGGCGGATTTCATCTAGCCCCGGTGCCTTGCCACCAAAGAGCTTTTTGACTACCTTAGTGGCCTCTGCCAGGGATATGGGTGCAACCACCCCAAGTCTTCAGGCACTTGCCCCTGTTCAGGGGACATGTTGGTCGGGTTTAGGAGTTCCTTAAAGTGCTCTTTCCACCGCCCGACGATATCTACCGTCCGGGTCAGCAGCCTCCCTCCCCCGCTGATGACAGCCTGAGGTAGGCACTGCTTTCCCTTCCTGAGTCGTCGGATGGTTTGCCAGAACCATTGATCTCCGGCCTAAGGTGTTCTGGTACCAGGTACACTTATGAGCCACCTTTTGCTCAAACATCTTTGTTATGGACAAACCATGGCTAGCACAGAAGTCCAAAAATGAAACACCACTCGGGTTCAGATCGGGCAAGCTGTTCCTCCCAATCACCCCTCGCCAGGTTTCTCTGTCATTACCTCTCAACAGCTCTCAACGTGTACATTGAATTGTGTACATTGAACTGTGTATATTGAACTGTGTACATTTAATAATAATACATTTAATTTATATAGCGCTTTTCAAAATACTCAAAGGCACTTTACATAACATTTTAAAATCATCCTATAAGCTAAACAATAAAACAAATAAAATACATACACAAAATAAGAACATAGAGCACACAGTCACACATTAAAAGCAGTTCTGAAGAGATGGGTTTTGATTTGTGATTTGAATATGTAAAGGTCAGTGCAGTCTCTGATGAGTTTGGGGAGAGAGTTCCAGAGGGAGGGGGCAGCTATGGAGAAGGCTCTGTCACCCCATGTCCGGTGCTTGGTCCTATGGGGGATGGATAGGAGGTTGGCATCAGAGGAGCGGAGTTGACGGGATGGAGTGTGGTGGTGGAGCAGGTCGGTGAGGTAGGAGGGGGCCTGATTATGGAGTGCTTTGTGAGTGAGGAGAAGGATTTTGTAATGGATCCGTTGTAGGACGGGGAGCCAGTGGAGGTTCTGGAGAACAGGGGTGATGTGGTCACGGGAGCGGGAGTGGGTGAGCAGGCGAGCAGCAGAGTTCTGTATGTATTGAAGTTTATTAAGGATTTTGGATGATGTGCCATAAAGAATACTATTGCAATAATCAATTCTGGAGGTGATGAAGGCATGGATCAGAGTTTCAGCAGCAGATGAGGTGAGTGTTGGGCGGAGACGGGCTATGTTTTTTAAGTGAAAAAAGGCAGTTCTGGTGATTTGTTTGACGTGGTGTTCAAAGGAGAGGTTGCTGTCAAACATGACTCCAAGGTTGCGGATGTGTGGGGAGGGAGACAGAGTGGAGTTGTCTATGGTGAGGCAGAAGTTGTGGCTGGTTTTGGTGAGAGATTTGGGGCCGATGATGAGCATGTCCGATTTATCACAGTTGAGTTTGAGAAAATTGGTTTGCATCCATGATTTAATGTCAGTGAGGCAGTCGGTCAGAGTGGAGTGAGTAGCAGTGGTAATGGCCTTTCTGGAGATGTAGAGCTGGACATCATCTGCGTAACAGTGAAAGTGGAGACCATGTTGCCGTATGATGTTGCCAAGAGGGAGCAGGTAGAGGATGAACAGGAGAGGACCAAGCACCGAACCCTGGGGGACGCCTTGAGACAGAGGAGCGGTGGAGGAGGTGCAGTTGTTGATGCTGATGAATTGTTGTCTGTTTGTAAGATATGATTTGAGCCAGGAGAGAGCAGTTCCAGTGATGTTGAGGGACGATTCGAGGCGGGAGAGAAGGATGTTGTGGTTGATGGTGTCGAAGGCTGCAGTGAGGTCGAGGAGAATGAGAATGTTGAGGTGGCCAGAGGTGCTGTGCTGTGAGCGGAAACCGGATTGAAATGGCTCGAACAGATCGTTGGAGATGAGGTGGGTTTTGAGTTGTGCAGCAACGACACGTTCCAGTATTTTTGACAGGAAGGGAAGATTTGAGATGGGCCGGAAACTGCGTACAGTGAACTGTGTACTGTGTACATTGAACTCTGTACATTGAACTGTGTACAGTGAAAGTTCAGACAGAGCTCACAGTGTTAACCTGAGGAGGAACTGGTGGGTTGCTCAGCATTCCATGAGGACGGCGCTATCATCTGTAACCGCCATATGAGAGCAATGTAGAACGGCGTCCGTTACCTAACCTGTGGCCATGCTCACATGCGCTAACATGCACTAAAAGGCACCTGGCCAACATTACTCCTTTATATATTTACATAGATGATAGTTATTGATGAGATATTAATGTTCAGAATGTAAACTACAGCTCCTTTAAAGGGAGACATCCCAGATTATTTTCTATACAGTGGTCAATTTTGAGATTTTGGGCTTTTTTTACTTCCATAAAACATCTTCTTTCAGAAGGTTAGTTGTTTTTATGACTTTGTCTATTTGCGTCTATAGATTTCTCCTAAATTCACCATATGTCTGCATTACAAAATGCATTGGCACAATTAAACAGAACATATCACTTAGTTAATTATTTTTACCTTATTCACCTGTATGATTTTCACAATAAAAAATTTGAATTTAATTTTTTTCATTACTTTATGTAAAATGGTTGATCAAAGCGGTGGTTTAATAATTTTGTGTCAATCATAAAGTAATTTAGAAAAAAAACATTTTGAGTTCTAAAGGATGTGAGCAGCTATGAAACATTGATCTGCTCACCCAGGACTAGAGATCACTTAACAGACTGCAGCCAAGTGTGTCCCGATGTCGAATGTGTTGCCATCAATGATCTGTGTTGAATGAATTTAATACTCAAACAATAAAATGAACTGTGTCTCTGTTTTTTTACGGTCGCCGAGGTTGCATTCGTAAGGAACTTACAAACCACACTGGAAGACATGTTGCAGAATGAAGGGAATCGTTTTTTAAAATATTGTATTTGATGTATCAAATACAATATTTGCTAGACAAGCATGTTTTTTGCTTCCTCCTGCTATCTCTTATTTCCTATGATTATGTTCTCTCCACCCCCTTTTGCTTCCATAGACGCCACCCTGCAAGAGATAACTCTTCTTCGCAATCACTGCAGTTCCTCATGTCTGGCATTTTTAAAATGACAGATGGTATGCTTAAAGGAAGGCAGCCATGAGCAAAGGGGAAATTAACTGCTGCTGTGTCAGGAATCTCTGATGAGCCTAAAAGTGATTGCACTTCTGACAAAATTAATATAAATTTAGGAAAAGGAGAAAAGCCTGCTTGGTAGCTCTTACGGGCTAGCTCCACCTTGCAGTGATCACCTTCTTTATCATTTCAGCAGCTACAGAAGGAGCTGTCAAAACAAAGCCTTTCTTTTCAATGTATTAGTCAGAGACTTACAGAGAATTGCAGCAAATAGAAAAACTATTGAAGTTTTTTCATAGTTTGAAAAACTAAAGATGTATTTATTATCAGAATAGTTGTAGAATAATTTCTAGCAGTTGACTCATTATTGCTGTGCAATATTTATAAGTATAAGCTCTGCTTATTTGGTCATACTTAGGTAAATGAAACACATCTGAAAGCAAAGGTGTTTTTACCTTTTCTGAATAGCCAGACTTCTTCCTGGCTGCGTCCCACTTTGGCCAAATCATTCTTCACTATAAACAGTAATCAACCTGGACAGTGTTTATAATGTTCTAAATGTTAACATTTCATAAGATAATCAGATAACATTGCTTTCAAGTGATCCACATCAATTGGCAATTTCAGCAAACGTTATGATTTACCTTCAGATGGTCAAAAGTCAAGATAATTTACTCAGTTTCACCTGAAAGCACCATCATTTATATCTCTGTGACGTCAGACTGCCTGGTTTAGGGTTCAAACTGGCCCTGTGTTTTCGGATCCAGGATCCAGTCCCTGAATTGAAACACATTTTCTTTTTATGTGTTTAATGAAATTTCTCACTGCCCCTGCAGGTGCTGGTGTCAGATGGTGGTCCTAGTCCCAGGCAGAGTACAGTGTGGGTGATGGTTCAGGTCCTGGATGAAAATGACAACAAGCCCACATTTCCTGAGAAGGTCTACCAGGTTAAACTTCCAGAGAGAGAGCGGAGAAAGAAGGGCGAGCCTATCTATCGGGTGTTTGCCTACGACCGTGATGAAGGGCCTAACAGCGACCTCTCCTACAGCATCGTGGACGGAAACGAGGAGGGCAAGTTCTTCATAGACCCCAAGACTGCAGTGGTATCCTCACGCAAGGCCTTCACTGCAGGGAGCTACGACATTCTGACTGTACGCATACTTTCATCAATTATTAGGTCTAATCGGCAACACCTTATAGGACATCTAGAATGTCTGTTCAATTCTCATGCCTTCATATCTTAGGAGTGCATGGATTTACAGTTTTCTACTTATAGTTGGCATTAAAATCAATTTAGATCATGAAAGAAACCTGCCTGATGCAAAGATACACATTCTGGTTCTGGATATTACATTACATTACATTTCATTTAGCTGACGCTTTTATCCAAAGCGACTTATATGATATACAGTAGACCGTAGACACAGCAACGGTGAGCAATTAGGGTTAAGTGTCTTACTCAAGGACACAACAACACGGACTGGCTGAGCCGGGGTTTTGAACCACCGATCCTCTGATTGAAAGTCAGACCTGCTAACCACCGACACACAAGGCCTCATAACTTTAAGGAAACACTGAAGGCTGCAGGGTTATTGTGTCTGCTTTGTGATAATTTAACTTGCACACAACTAAAGCTCAATATCAATATAAGGACATTACGCTGCTTTATTACCTGATCTTGATTCTTAGTCACAATCTAGTTTCAAGAACTTTACTATTTTGCACTTTTGTATTTTTAAAACATTGGCATTGTACACTATCTTGGAGTTTACTTAATCCCTTGAAATGAACATGCTAGTTTGGGTTCAGTGTTGACAAATTTCCCTTAAAATTGCATCAGAACAGGATTTTCAATACCCAGAAATATCAATGTATCTTTATTCTTTGTTTTACTACGTGAGCCTCTACTTTACAATCAAACTTCTGTGCACTTCAGATCAAAGCAACAGACAACGGGCGTCCTCAGAAATCCTCCACAGCTCGCCTGCACATCGAGTGGATTCGTCGACCTCCTCCATCAACTGTCCCAGTGCTCTTCGATGAGCCATTCTATAATTTCACTGTCATGGAGAATGACAAGGTGGCAGAGATTGTGGGTGTGGTCTCCCTGCAGCAGAGCTCAGCCCCCTTGTGGTTTGACATCACAGGTAAATCTCCTGTCCTTTGTAAAGTTGTGTGTGTCACTGTTTGTATGAGGTGCAGCTCAGACACTGTGGCCTTGCTGCATGATCTGTTATGCTCTGCCCATCTCAGTCACCATGGTGACCGCCCGCCCAGCTGTCAGGTCTGTAAGGCCTGTAGGAAAGGTAATGACAACCGTTGGCAGTCTGTAGAGAACGCTTATGGCTTGAATTCAGGATCAAACCTTAACAAAAACATCTTCATGATTCCTGAGAATCTTTTGTCAAAGGGCATTTAAAGCCCTTGAAGAGATTACGTGTTATTTATAAATATTATTCCTGATTTATTCCATTCCTTTCATAATGTATCTGCTTAGAAGAGGCACTGGCTTACTCTCAATAAAGAACATTCAGACAGATTTTAAAGCCAGTTGGGAAATGCCCAACATGGAGCACTTAAATCCCTTGGATCCGTCAAAGTTCACTTGCACCCACTTGAACAGCTTAACAAGATTACGTCATGCACAGCGCTCTAAGCTCAAGTTCTACACATTATGTATGGTGACGAATCTGGTGTGTTAAAAGTGATTTAATAATCTATATATAGTGATCTAATAATCAGTACTTTTGATTCTAATTCCATTAGTTTGTAATGCCATTCAATACTATATGTACACTGACAGTTCCCTAACCGTGATGCCTGCAATGTGGGCTCAAGTCAGTCCCCACTATGTATTGTCATTGAGCGGTGACAGAGTGTGTATCAGCTGAAGATACCTTCTGGCTCTACATAGCTCTGTCCATCTCTTTCTCTCTCTCTCTCTATCTACTCTATCTCTGTCTTTCAATTCAATTCCATTCATCCATTTTCGTCCGCTTATCCGGGGTCGGGTCGCGGTGGCAGCAGGTCCAGCAGGCTGATCCAGGCTTCCCTCTCACCCGCAACATTGTCCAACTCATTCTGGGTATCCCGAGGCATTGCCAGGCCAGCTGGGAGATATAATCTCTCCAGTGTGTCCTGGGTCTTCCCCCGGTGTCCTACCAGTTGGACGTGCCTGGAAAACCTCTAAAAAGAGATGTTCTAATTAGATGCCCGAACCAACTCAGCTGACTCTGTGAGGATCCTGGAGGCACCACCGCCAGGGGGTGCCGAGTTGAACTCTGGCCACAGCCAGGATGTCTCTCCCTCTCTCCATCTCACTCTTACAATCACGCAGATGCAGGACAGCCGGGAGAAGCGCGCAGCTGCTCGTCATTTCCTCGTTTGGCGGCGGATAAGACCAGCCCTCTCCCGGACCTCGGGGTCGGAAGATTGCACTGCTAAGCGTGAACTGCTACGCTTAGCCTACGCCACGCCAAGCAAGACCCATCGACCCGAACCTAGACTAACCCTTCACAGACCGTCACGAGAAGCCGCCGAACGCCACGACGGCTCATGCATCACAAGCCTGGCACAAGGAGCCACCGAAGCAGCGGGAGCGCGCACATCACGAGCCCGACACAAGACGCCACCAAAGCAGCGAACGGACTGAGTATTTCTGGGTGTCACTTGTCTGTGCACACAAACTTAAATAAAAGCACTGTTTACTTGCACCATCTCCCCTGTCTCCCTTGCAGTTTGCTTTTGGGTCCAACGTGTAACCTGACAGACTCCTTTCGACACGAAGGAGTTGTGGCTCAACTCCAAGATTCCTCCTGATGTCCGAGCTCCTTACCCTATCTCTAAGGCTGAGCCCGGCCTCTCTAAGGAGGAAACTCATATCCTTACCCTATCTCTAAGGCTGAGCTCGGCCACCCTACGGAGGAAACTCATCTCCTTATCTTATCTCTAAGGCTGAGCCCGGCCCCCCTACAGAGGAACTCATCACCTTACCCTTTCTCTACGGCTGAGCCCGGCCACCCTACGGAGGAAACTCATTTTGGCCGCTTGTATCTGAGATCTTGTTCTTTTGGTCACTACCCAAATTTCGTGACCATAGGTGTGGGTTGGGACGTAGACCGACCAGTAAATGGAGAGTTTTGCCTTCCGGCTCAGCTCCCTCTTCACCAAGACGGCCCGGTGCAGCGCCTGTTTTACTGCTCCAGCCACACCGATCCGCCTGTCAATCTCCTGCTCCATCTTACCCTCACTCATGAACAAGACCCCGAAATACTTGAACTCCTTCGCTTGGGGTAGGCATTCTGTCCCCACCAGATTTGGAGGTGCTGACTCTCATCCCCGCCACTTCACACTCGGCTGCAAAACACCCCAGGGAATGCTGGAGGTCACGGTCCAAAGAGGCCACATCATCTGCGAACAGCCTTCTCCAAGTCTACAAAGCACATGTAGACTGGTTGGGAAAACTCCCAGGATCCCTCCAGTAGTCTTGTGAGGGTAAAGACCTGGTCCACTGTTCCATGGCCGAAACGAAACCTGCACTGTTCGTCTTGAATCTGAGGTTCGACAAACAGTTGGAGCCTCCTTTCCAGCACCCTAGCATAAGCTTTTCCCGGGAGGCTGAATTCAATTCAGTGCTTTATTCTATCTTTCTCTCTGTTTCTCATTTTTCCATTCATGATGTTTCTGTGTGGATGCAACCTTTCTGTGGGATTACAGCTATATTTGATCTTTGCATTAATAAGAGAATAATAATCAACTTTGATAATATTTGGTCAACCTACCAGAAGCCATTTAGCGTTACACTGTAAAACGTGACACAGTGCATAAATGTTATGTGTGTGCAAAATCAATAATGCAATATGCAGATCAAATACAACATATATATTTATAAACACATCTGTATTTATGAATAATATATATAATCACATCAATTTAGTGATTCATTCTATATGATTACATTTATAATGAATGTAAAGCCTTCATATACAGTACGTCTAATTTAAAGTGTAGATCCACAGTTGAACATACCAGAATAACGGTATGAGTGGATTGCTTATGATCCAGTGTGAGAGTTTGTATTCAGAAAAAGTCAATATCAAAATTACCAAACAGGTTGCATGTGATAACATCAAAGTCCATTTTATACATTATGTTTACCCGTGGTCAGTGTGTGAATGTGATGCACTGTCCACGGCCTCACAGGCTGTTTAAAGGGCCATAGTCCACGCAGGGAGGGATGGGTCAAACAAAACAGGACTTTCACCCACGACACCACCGTTCCTTTACCGTTCACCCAAAAGTAAACAATGACACTTTGACACGTCATCCTTTAGTCACGTGACTATAATTGTAAAAAGACACTGCATGTGACGAGTGTATATTTATACGGCGTTCGTGAAAAATTGACGCTAGCGAGGTTTGTGAAGCGTCATAGTTTGTTGCTTGATGCCCCTGATCATGCAGTGTTATTTCAGATTCAGATTCAATCTTATTTGACTGAGAATGTGTTGCAAATTGAACACCTTTGCCATAAATTGTAAAATGCTAGATATTGTTTGTCATGAACTTAAATTCACAAAGATTAATGTCAGTGTAGTTAAATCCCAAGAGAACAAAATACTTTTCTGTGACAATATTTGTAATACTTACTTTATAATGTTGTTTTTTCAGTAGCCCATGTACTAATAATGTGATAGAGGTTCAGCTCATCAGAAGCAGTGGCTGTCCCTGTCTTGTCTCCTCACCTCCTTTGCTCACTACGCCTCACCCGAGCCTGTGTCACCTTCTCTTTCCTCTCTCCTCAATGCTTCATGCCTGGAAGGTCCCAGGTCTTTCCGTGAGATGTTCTTTATACTGCAGAGTGCTTGTGGCAGGAACTGTTCCTCAGAAGGTATCTCGTTTCCAACTTACCCCTGTTAGTCGTCTTCCCTCTACTTCCTTTTCTTTTTTCCTTTCCTTTTCTTTTCAGTTTCCTTGTCGTTTGCATTGATGCTCATAACCCCCCCACCCCCACCCATGCTGCTGACATTCCTGTGTTTGGTTGGCTGGAGGCGGTTAGCTGAGAGGAATCAACCCCAGAGCTTAGCCCTAGAGGACGAGTGTGTCTGACATCTGTGTTAGTGTTTATTATTTTGTCAAAGTGTGTGTTTCACATGTATGGACTAATTGCAGCTGAAGGTTCTTTGAAGGGTTGAAGGTTTGGTAAATAGGTATCACATCCCATTTATCTGCTCCCATGGCAACGACCACCGGGGTTACTTGGGTGACAGCTCTGTCTAATGATCTCTTGTTAGCAGCACCTGCACACACACCCTCCTTATGTGCTTGGCTGAGGCAGGTTCACACATGAACATGAATCTCCTACTGTCTGCTGACCTGAAGACGAACAGCACAGCCTCCAGCAGCCTGAACATCATCGTCAGCCATCTCTGAGATGTGTGTGGACGTTGCACTTTGATGAGCCTCCAGAGTAAAACAAGTGTATAAATGCAGCAGACTTTGGGTTAGTTCTCTCACATTGTTACTTTTGTACCACAGAGATTACTTCATTCTGATTGGCTGGGTAAGAAAGTTTGGAAGAAGAAAGAGCATATTGTCACTTAAAGATATGAAGTCCAGAGGTTAACTGTGAATACGCTTCATGATTTCTTCTCTCAGGAGGTTATGGTGAGAAATCACCATGTTCTATTGTGAGACAACAGTATGAACTGGGCTCAGACCGGCAGAGGAAGCCACTTAGAACAGAAGAGAGGATTTCTTGATTTTGGATGTCCTGTCTCTGTAATTTGACGTTAGTGGACAGGAGGCTTACTCCGGCCTCAATGGGACTCTCGCCAAACCCTCCTCTTCTCTAAGTGTATGATTAGGTTGGATGGCTGACATGACAGCTTGAAGCTGCCTGTCACTATTATTTAGTGGTGCACACAGCAAACAGCAGAGCCCATGTTACACTGCATACTCCTGATTTATGGTATGCAGCGGTTCTGTTTGAACACCATTTTGCTCACTCAGGCTCCTTCATATATCTGCACAGAATCCGTGCACAGTATCTGACGGTAGAGCAGCTTCCTTCCCATTAAAACCATGTCTCAGGACACCATCTTCAGGACTTTTGACCATCTGGTTAAATGGCCAGATTATCAGCCAGTGTTTATTGTTGATATCTGTCATGTTTTAGGAGTCATTTTAAACAGCTAAACGTGTGGATGTCGGATGGGCTCCTGTTAATCTTCTGTCTTTATACATTCCTTATAAATGTTCAAACAACAAAAACTGGTTACAGAATGTAACAAAAAATCCTAGATTAACTATTTAGTCCAGTGTGTATGAGCTGGGCCGTGGGCAGGAAGCTGGGCCGTGGGCAGGAAGCTGGGCTGTGGGCTGGATGCTGGGCTGTGAGTAGAAAGCTGGGCTGTGGGCTGGAAGCTGGGCAGCGGAAGATGGACCATGGGCAGGAAGCTGGGCCGCGGGCTGGAAGCAGGGCTGTGGGCAGAAAGCTGGGCCGTGGGCAGGAAGCTGGCCGTTGGCTGCTTCAGATGGGTTCGACAAACAGACAATCAGAGGACATATAGGCACATGTTGCACACACGCACACACACACACACAGTAAGCCTTGGCCAAGTTTTGGTGGGTTGATGCTGTGCTGAGGTCATGGATTTATTAGACAGAGACGTCACTGAGGAATACCTTTGAGTCTGCTCTTAACACACACACACACGCATACACACACACACACTGTTTTGAATCCATTTAGCACGTGTACAGAGCAGAGAGGAATAGGAACACACAAACAGGCCCTTTTTCGTTCATGCAGCTTGCATGGTGCTCATGCTTCACAGTTCCTGTGATGTTGTGCTTTTGACTGTTGGTTTGCAGTGTGTGGAGCTTAATCTTGTCAGCAGCCATCCCTCCCTCATCTATACCATCACACACTCCAAAGAATGTCAATGAAGAGCGTGTGCAGCAATGGTCTCCAGTCATGTGCCACTCTGAATATACAGGCAAAACAGCAAATTGACTGCTGTTCATGTCATATCAAAACTAATGTTTGGCCATTTCAGCACATGGTTATATGAATGAAAACCATTGGTCCATAAATACAACTTTCTGGTTTGTGTGTTTTCACATATTCATCATAACTGCTGTGTATTGAGAGTATGTCTGTATGACTGACTGTGTGTGCACCTCCTGCCTCCCTCCTCCCTCCTCTCATCCCCCCTACCTCCTCCCTCCTTTCCTACCTTTTCTCTCCTCTCCTGCCACCTCCTCCTCCCTCCTCTCCTCCCACCTCCCTCCCCTCCTCCCTCCTCCTCATACCTCCCACCCCTCTCCCTCCTCTCCTCCATCCTCCCTGGAGTAGGTGGGAACAGCGACAGTGTGTTTGACGTAGAGAAGGCTGTGGGTACCATCATCATCGCCAAGCTTCTGGATGCTGAACAGCGTTCCTTCTACAACCTGACGGTGCAGGCCACCGACGGCACCAGCACTGCATACACACAGGTAACCTGTATACCTTCTTACTAGTTTTGGAGCTATTCCAAATGCTGACGTACCAGATACCACAAAAGAAAAGAATTGCTCCAGTGTGTTAGTACCTGAAAGGTAGAAATGAGAAAACGTGTAAAAAAAAAAAATAGACATAATTATTTGTTATAATGTTGTTGTTGTTATTAGTAATACATTACCAAACTGAAATAGAACATGTGTGTTAAAACAAAGGCCATAAACCAAAATGACCGGATCACTTTGGATACAAAGATTCTTCTGAACAGAGAATGAAGATGTGTGTCTCTTCAGTAGAAATGACACACCAGCAGCTCATAGCATCTGACCTGGGAACAGATGAACACAAGACATGGAAGATATGTGGTTTTATACTCCAGTTTACTGATCAAATCACAAAGATTACCTTCAGAGATGACACGACTAGCCTGGACAAACATAGACAGCCCCGACTTCCTCAGGATCCCTTGCCATACAAGCCCTATTCTTTCTGTTGAGATGTTCTTTGATCTCCTTATAGATATACGGTTTATTGCCCGGTAAGCACTTGAATTCAATCTGTGATCCACCTTCTCTCTGGTATTAAACTTCCGTGATATTGAGAAATACCTGATTAGTTGGATCAGCTGCAGCATCAAATCAATAACTAATATCCAATGAGGGGGTGTGTTAGCTGTTAAACAACTTCCATGAAGGCTGCTCTCATGTATCTGTTCTCTCCTCAAGGAGAGAGGTTTTATGGCCCTACCTGTAAAGGGCCTAAAGTAGCATAATGTCACATGACCTATGACATCATTGTTGTTTACTTTAATTAGCCTCACATAAGCCAGAGGGTTATACTGATTAAATTGGAACACACTTCATTATTCATCCCATGGCCAAGTACACAGTTGGGCCCCTGGCACTTTTCTGCTTGGGCCCTTATAATAATAATAATCATGAAGTGCTAGACCACAGAAACAACCAAAATCACTCATGTTAATTAACCTTTTTTCTTTTGTGAACCTGTACATATCAATTCAATGTATTCATCTTCAAATCCCATTTTACAAGACCTATAATGTTTTTAACACTGTGTTAGAGGTGTTGATGCCACTCTGTAGTGGGAGGCCATGGTCTGTGGTGCATAAATATCAAACTGTGTTCAAACTGCGATAAAACTGCCAATATGATACATAATCGTAATAATAATAATGTTGTTTCTGTTCACATACTCCCTGCTAACACACATAGAGATACACACACACACACACACCTGGAAGAAGGGAAGAAGGCTCCCAGATGGAGAGTCAGCATGGCGTCTTGCCGCCAGTGAATGTCTCCACAGTTGAGCAGCAGAAGGCCGACTACTGCAGAAGGGTTTAAATTTAGACTCTTTGCCCGGCAGCGCTCAACTCCTGTCTACGATTCCCTTCGCTTCTCTGTATGTTTTCTCTGGTTAGAAATCAGTGCCAATCTTAGACTTTTTCTGGGTGTATGTACAGTGCATGTTTCCACTCCCCTTCCCCCCAAAGTCCCACTCCTGCTGCTATTTTATACTTTGTAATCCTTAAATATTTCAGTTGCTGTATTTTGGCAGGGATATAGTCAGCCCAGTGACTCAGTGGTGAATTATGTCACCTCACAGCAAGATGGTCTTGGGTGTCGATGTATTCCTTGATTGTTTGTTTTCTCCAAGTGTTAGGAATATATATAGCTCAAATTATACTTTGTGTTCACATAACTGCAAGGATCACCTTGGAATTATGTCATCTGCTCATGTCTGTCATGTCTGCTCGTGTGTGTCCACTGTCTACCCTTCTGTCCTTAGTTGTTTTGGAGTATTTCAAGATCTATTAGGTCACATTATTGAGTTCATGCAGCATGCTGTCAAACAATGTCTAAAGATCAAAATATATTTCAAATGGCCAGACTCGAAGCCAGTGCAAATGCTTCATTGTAGCATCCTCCGTGCTACATCTCTCTCCAAGAACGGGTGTGTTTCTATATCTTTGTGGTATTGACACAATGAGCTGAACAGTTTGGCACTGTCTATCCTCAAGGGCATTTCTGTTGTGGCTGGTGTGGCTGTTTACAAGTATAGTGATGGAAGGAGTACTTGTGTGAAGAATGAAAACAGAGAGCACAAGAGAGAGAAGTTCAGACCTAGCCAACCTATTTAGAAAGTGGATATAATCATTGTGTGATCAGAGTGGCAAGATTAGAGAGTTTCATATGTTAAAGGTCTGATGCTCACAGGGAGAATCCTGCCAATTTACCAAGGCACAGATCTCAGAACCGTGCCCAAACCCAGGAGTACAGCTGTTCACTGCTCCATGGATACAACAGACTAAAACACAGAAATGTCATCACTGTGAGACATGTCAGATGTCCAATGCCTCTTTTACAAGAGTCTTTTGATTCCGACAAAAAATAAGTGGTTAGTGTAAGCCTGTGACATAAATCACACCTCATCAACTTTATTATTATGTATGTATCGATCTGCTGCCCGGTGCGGGCAGCAGATCGATACATACCTGCCCGGCAGAAGGCACCCAGAGATCTGCTGATGTTCTCAAAATGTCTCAGCTTTGCCAGGTTTGGGGTCAGCCCCCCTTCCTCTGGCTAGCCTCTCTTCCAGTCCATCGATTGGACAAGACCTCGTCCTTTTGGTGTTGGTCAACCCAAACCCCCTCTCTTACATAAACAACAGTACTCAGGACTTCAATCAACCCCCTCACATTCCTGAGCACATCCTCCTTATCTATCTGCTCCAATCTTCAGGCTGCGTAACTGTTTGTGGGCTCCTGATGTTTTCAGGATTCCTTCCACAATCACTCAATACATTTCATAATTCTAATTAATACATTTGTGTAGTACATACAGTGTCATCCATTCAATATTTGATAATCCATACAGAGTTATTTATTTGTCTTCACCCTCCAATGTAAACTGTCTAGCTCTCACTAGGAGCACTATAAAGCATTATTTTCCAACAACGCTCATTGGAATAATTGTCAAAATACAGTCAGATTTGACTGAAAGGTTAACTCTTTTAATGACATAATCAAATTAATTGACTTATTATATACATTTCTAAGATCTTGAAACATGGGCTAAAAAGGAGTAGTGATTCCGACAGGTTGTAACCAAACATCCAGGTTAGTCAAATGGAGGGCTTTAGGGGATTTATGGTAGCGCTATGGAGCCTGCACATGCACCTTAGTGACATGCACGGCAGCTAGCAAGAGGGCAATAGCTATGATTGGTCAGCTTTGGCTGCTTGCGTTTTCTCCTAGAGGTTTTGGAGGGTCTGAGGGTCATGATAGTGGCTGGAAACGACATTCCAGTCAGAATGCTCCACTCCTTCAGGAAAGCATTAAGATCAGGTTTGGGAAGAGACTCACCTGATCCTGATCTCCTCGTCAGCGAGGTGAACGAAAGGCAAGGAGGAGAACGGAGCAGAGAGACATGCGACAAGAGAGGCTTCTCTTGTTGCATGTCTCGGTAAGCTGGCTAGCGGCCCGGCTCATATTCTTTAGTTTGTGTAGTTAATTGATTGAGCTCTGGACTGAGCTACATTTTCAGTTCAGAATCAGAACCATTTATTGCCACGTAGGTTTTCACATACAATAAATTTGTCTTGGCAGGTGGTGCATAACATTAAACCATAAACACAGTGCAAAACGGAACACAGGTTTAAATCGGATCTTCTTTTATTGTTATTTTTTACCTGTAGCCTGCACACTGGGCCAGCTGCTGGGAAGAGGTAGCGCGGGGCAGGGGAACGCGGCGTCCCGCCACGTTTCCACACGTCTCAGAGCTGTGCTTGCCGACTTTGGGTGGAAATTTATTTTGTCAATGAACTTTATTTTGGACATTAAGGAACTTCGGGACTGTTGGGGGCTGGGGATTTAATTGTTTGTGGTGCATGTTTCGTTTTGTTGCATTGAATTTAGGTTATTAATATACACGTCTGGTACTTGCAACTGACTGTATGGCTTTGTGACCTTTTTTTCCTTTTGCCATTTGTAGATCTTGTTAAATATGTCACACTGGTGGCAGCGATTTAATGCTATTAACAACAGATCCGCCCATTTCCTTTGAATTCAGCGTTGTGCATTTCCCCTTAAATTAATTTGGAGGGTGAATTGTTACAAAGTGAAAAGTGTAAGGTGAGGTCTTGGTCCTGATGGACCGCAGCCTCCTGCCTGATGGAAGGGACTCTAACAGTTTGTGTTCAGGGTGAGAGCGCTCGGCGACAATCTTTCTTATTCGCTTTAGGGTCCTGGAAGCAAACAACTCCTGGAGGGACGGCAGATTGCAGCCGATCACTTTCTCAGCAGAGTGAATGATACCAGGCAGTGATGGAGGAGCAGAGGATAACTCAATGATGGCAGTGTAGAAGTGCACCATCATTGTCTTTGGGAGGTTGAATTTCTTCAGCTGCCTCAGGAAGAACATCCTCTGCTGAGCCTTCTTGGTAATTGAGCTGATGTTCAGCTCCCACTTGAGGTCCTGGGTAATGATGGAACCCAGGAAGAGGAAAGACTCCACAGCATTGGCGGGGGAGTGACACAGGATGATGGGGGCTGGCGGTCTGCGTTATTCTGGAAATCCACAACCATCTCCACTGTCTTCAGAGCGTTGAGCTCCAGGTTGTTTTGGCTGCACCAGGTCACCAGGTGGTCAGTCTCCCACCTGTAGGTGGACTCACCCCCACCAGACATGAGTCCATGAATGTGGTGTCATCCGCAAAATCAGGAGTTTGACGTACTGGTGACTGGAGGCGCAGCTGTTGGTGTACAGGGAGAAGAGCAGTGGGGAAAGAACACAGCCTTGGGTGGAACCGGTGCTGATGGACTGAGTGGCTGAGACATGTTTACCCAGCTTCACATGCTGCTTCCTGTCAGACAGGAAGTCTATGATCCACTTGCTGGTGGAGTCAGGCACGTGCAGCTGGGAGAGCTTGTCATGTAGCAGAGACGGGATGATGGTGTTAAAGTCAGAGCTGAAGTCCACAACAGGATCCTGGCGTAGGTTCCTGGGGAGGCCAGATGCTAGAGAATGGAGTGGAGGGCCATGTTGACTGCATCGTCCACAGACCTGTTGGCTCTGTAGGCGAACTGCAGGCGGTCCAGGAGTGGGTCGGTGAGGGTTTTGAGGTGGGACAGAACAAGGCACTGAAAAGATGTCTCCAGGGAGGTGTTGAAGCGGGGCTCAGTGAATCATGATGAGCCACCTTCAGGGGAAGGTACTTGACAGTGACGTAATAGGATGTGACGCACATTTTAGTAAAAAAATATTAAAACGTTTTGTTTTTTAGTGACACAGAGATCAAACACCGAGATAAGAGGTGTTACCTTTGAAACAGGGAGCATCAACAGAGGGGCTAAAGAGCCACATGCGGCTCTGGAGCGGCAGGTTTCTGACCCCTGCTCTAGACACACCGGGGACACAAATGTATGTTGAAAAAGTGCTATTTGCATAATTTGTCACCGAGTCAAAAATCTCATCACCTGGCCAAGTGTGTGTTATTTGTTGTTGTTCTACAGCCCTTTCAACCAGAACATATCAGCAGGTGAAATATGTAGGCCTTTACAACACAATGTGGCAGGTAAATCCTCACTAAATGCTGAGTATATTTCATGTCCACATTTGTTAATGATGACACGTAGTGTTAAAGAGCTTTTTAAAAAGCGGACTACAAGTTAATTTACCATTTACATTTGACCATTGGGTGAAAGCAGGGTTCACCCTGGACAGGTCACCAGACTATCACAGGCCTATTTCAGCATTCATCTATGTGTTGAAGCTGACCCATATATGAAACAACCATATAAATGTTCATTGCCTCTGCAAGTAACACACTGATTGCAGCAATCCAATTGAAAAATAGAATAAATAGGTTTAAAATGGAAATTTTACTATTATGAACTTTTCAAAGGGGCTGATGCAGCAACAGCTAGTGACAGTCCAAACAAAATTAACTTGAGAAGACAGTTTCATCTTATTTCCTGCTATTGTACAGAACAATCTGAATCCACTTTATCACATCTGCCAAAAGCCATTATTGCAGGTATGGTATCAAATAAGAGATTTAGGTTAGGAATTAAGTGTCTTATTAAGTTAAATTAAGTGGGATAAGTGTCTTGCTCAAGGACACATTGACATGGACTGGCGGAGCCAGGGATCGAACCACCAATCTGATTGGAAGACAGACCTGCTAACCACTGATCCACAGTCGCCCTGCACACTAATACAACTCAATTAATGATGTCTTCTTGCATCTTTCTCTTCCATTTCTATATGTCAATGCCCAACATGTTCCAGGTTCACATCACTGTTTTGGACAACAATGACAACGATCCCATCTTCTCCCAACCAAACTATGATGTCACTCTGTCTGAAGACACGCCACCTGACACCGAGGTGGTCCAGGTCCTGGCATCGGACCGTGATGAGCTTCACCGGCTGACTTATTCTCTGCATAGCTCAATAGACCCAAGTAGCATGCGTCTGTTCCGCATCCACTCTACCCTGGGCACCATCTACACTGCTCAGAGGCTGGACCACGAGGCCTGTGCCCAGCACATCCTCACTGTCATTGTAAGCTATCTCACTGTCTGATATTTAGGATCTTGTACGAACAGCTGTGGTTCTTATAGTCTTATCTTGAGGTCATTCAGTCCACTTTTTCATTCATCTTGCCAATGGTTTCCAGACTAGTAAGAACAACAATCAATTACCGCTGCGAGCTATAATTAGGTGTTATACTGCAGAATAGTACACACAATCCAGGGCTTGATATGTCTTTGTGCTCAAACACAAAGCACTGGCG
Source organism: Cottus gobio (assembly GCA_023566465.1). Classification (NCBI taxonomy): domain Eukaryota; kingdom Metazoa; phylum Chordata; class Actinopteri; order Perciformes; family Cottidae; genus Cottus; species Cottus gobio. Next base: position 4,336,484 of record CM042220.1, read on the forward strand.
TTTAAAATTTACATTTTGTTTATTTTTGACCTCATTCTTATTGTAAAAAAACAGAACTAAATGTCAATATGTCAGTATAGTTTAATTATTATTACAAAAGACTATCCTGCATATTTCCTGTCCAAATGGTCCCAGGAGAAACTTGCACTTGATATTGTATGTTTAGTATGTGCCAAGATGTAGACCTGAATGTAGTGTAATAGGCTAATTCCACAGTGGAATTGCATGGGCAATTTGTTTTCCAACCAATTAGGAGAGGGAAAAGGATCATTTTATTCTGATTATCTAGTGTGGATAAGCTTATACATGTGGCAAAGGAAAGGGGAAGAGTAGGAGTTCTGTTTTTGTGTGTTATACTTTGGACAATGATACCACTGGACACCTTTGAGATTCAGCAGTTACATAATTATCATATTTTACTGGTACTTACTTTGTGACCATGGAGTATGACTTTTTTTATTGTTTTGGCCGCAGGTGAAGGATCAAGAGTTCCCATACAGAAAGAACCTGGCCCGTGTGCTAATAGAAGTGGAGGATATAAATGACCATGTGCCCATCTTTACCAGTGCGCTCTATGAAGGCTCAGTCTATGAGTCAGCAGCAGTGGGATCAGCTGTGGTCCAGGTGACTGCCCTGGACAAAGATAAAGGTGTAAACGCAGAGCTACACTACTTAATTGAAGCAGGTAGGCACCTCTGATAGCTTAATACTTGAAATTGTAAATGTATACCCTTAAAATAACTGCCATATTGATGACATTATATTTGATCTTCCAACAGGAAACACTGGAAAGGCATTCCATATTGAACCAGTTTTGGGTATCATCACTGTTGCTCGTGACCTGGACTTGTCCAGCATAGGCCATTATGTTCTCATTGTGAGAGTTACTGACAATGGCTCCCCTCCCCTGTCCACCACCACTATAGTGCGCATTGCTGTCACCCTCTCTGACAATGCCGGCCCAAAGTTTCCTCAGCCTGAATACCAAGCTGAAATCACAGAGAAGGCCATGATGGGGACCTACGTTACCACAGTCAATGCAGTCAGCCAGTCCACCCTTACTTATGATATTAAGCAGGGCAACACAGATCATGTTTTTCAGTTAAATCAGTACAGTGGAGTGATTTCTACCCAAAAGCCATTAGATTATGAGACTAAAGCATTTTACACCTTGATAGTCCAGGCTACCAACATGGCTGGCATGGCCTCCAATGCTACTCTGTTAATTCAGGTAGTGGATGAGAATGATAACCCACCAGTTTTCCAGCACTTTCACTATCATGGTAGCATCAGCGAGGCAGCACCCATCAACAGCGTGGTCTTGAACTCAGATGACTCGCCTCTCGTAATCAAGGCCACTGACACTGACCGAAACCAAAATGCACTGTTAGTCTACCAGATTGTTGAGGACACTGCAAAGATATTCTTTACAGTGGACTCGGGTACTGGCTCCATCAGAACCATTGCTAATCTAGACCATGAAACATTTGCCACCTTCCACTTCCATGTTCACGTGAGAGACAATGGCAAGCCACAGTTGACTGCAGACAGTCCAACAGAGGTCACAATACAAGTGATTGACACAAATGATTCACCACCTCGCTTCACCCAGAATGCCTATGAAACAGTTCTGCTAGTCCCGACCTATGTGGGAGTAGAAGCTTTGCAGGTTTCAGCCATAGACCCGGACAAAGATGTCCCTACAGAGCTCACCTACTCTCTAACTGATGGAGTTCTGCAGCACTTTATCATCAAACCTTCCAGTGGAGTCATTACAGTCAAACACAACAACTTCTCCAAAGAACGTTTCCGCTTCAGTGTCAAAGTTTCAGATGGGAAATTTTCCAGCACAGCTCTAGTGACCATTCTTGTACGAGAAGCTCTGGACTCTGGTCTCAGCTTTACTCATAGCCTTTACTCTTCATCCATTCTAGAGAATGTATCAAATATCACCAAAGTGGCTGTGGTCAATGCTGTGGGAAACCGTCTCAATGAACCATTGAAGTACACTTTGTTGAATGCTGGCACAAGCTTCAGAATCCGTCCAACTTCTGGTGTGATTCAAACCACAGGTATACCCTTTGACCGTGAAGAGTGTGAGTTCTACGAACTGGTTGTTGAGGCAAGAAGAGAGCACGACCGTCGGCATGTAGCCAGAGTTATGGTTAGAGTCCATGTTGAGGACATCAATGATAACGCCCCTGTGTTTGTTGGACTTCCTTATTATGCAGCTGTTCAAGTAGAAGCTGAGCCAGGATCACCCATTTTCAGGGTCATGGCAGTAGATGGTGACAAAGGGATTAATGGAGAGGTTTCTTACTATCTCAAGGATGACCATGGCCACTTTGAGATCAACAAGCAGACAGGTGGTCTCAGTCTCAAGAGGGCTTTTGAGTCTGGCTTGTCCAATATGGAATATCAGATGGTGATATATGCCAGAGATGGTGGCTATCCACCTCTCTCATCTACTATAGAATTCCCCATCACTGTTGTCAACAAAGCTATGCCCGTCTTTGACAAACCATTTTATTCAGTTTCTGTGAATGAGGATGTGCCTGTGCACACACCAATCCTCGGCATCAATGCCACTAGTCCTGAAGGTCAAAACATTATCTATACCATAGTTGATGGGGACCCATCTCTTCAGTTTGACATTGGTTTTGATACTGGAGTTATAAGTATCATCCACTCTTTGGACTACGAAGCAGTAGCATTTTACCACCTGGCCATCAGAGCCACAGATTATCTGACTGGTGCCTGTGCTGAGGTTGATGTAGATGTGGTAGTCCAGGATGTAAATGACAACCCACCAATATTCCAGAAAATGTCCTACGGGGTAGTTTTGTCTGAAACAGCCATGATTGGAACTCCAGCACTTCAAGTTATTGCCACTGACAAAGACTCAGACAAGAACAATGTTGTCCGCTATCAGATCTTCTCAGATGTGCTTAACAGCACAGACTACTTTCACATTGATAGTAGCAGTGGATTAATCCTGACAGCACGTATGCTAGACCATGAACATGTCCAAAAGTATGACTTCATTGTCAGGGCCACCGATAATGGCTTCCCACCATTGAGTAGGGAAGTATCAGTCATAGTTGTAGTGAATGACATGAATGACAATCCACCAGTTTTCAATCAGCTGCTCTATGAGGCGTATGTGAATGAGTTAGCAGCTAGGGGTCACTTTGTTACCTGTGTGCAGGCCTCAGATGCTGATACCTCAGATTTTGAAAAGTTGGAATACAGCATTTTGTCGGGAAATGAAAGAATGCACTTTGTGATGGACACAAATACAGGAATCATCATATTGTCCAGCCATCATAAGCAAAGAATGGAACCTGTCTACAGCCTCAACGTGTCAGTGTCTGATGGGGTGTTCACCAGCACCGCACAGGTTCACATTAAGGTCTTGGGGGCCAACCTGTATAGTCCAGTCTTTGGACAGAATATGTATGAGGCAGAATTAAAAGAGAATGCTGCTGTGGGAACCAAAGTTATCCAAGTAAGTGCCAAATATGTTACACATTGATAATACAGTTTGTAATACAGTAATTGTATATTCTCATGCCTGTATTATACAACTTTTTTTATTTCAGGTAAAGGCAACAGATGCAGACCCTGGAGTGTTGGGTCACATAATGTATTCCTTTGTTAACGATGTGGGCAAGGACCAATTTAACATTGATGCAAATGGACAGATCACTACTGTAGAAAAGCTTGATCGTGAGGACCCAGCCAATAAGGACATTGTTCTGACAGTGGCAGCCCAGGACCCAGGTGGAAGTGTCTCTTACTGTACAGTACAAGTTACTCTGTTGGATGATAATGATAATGTCCCTTGCTTCCGTGCCACAGAGTACAGAGCTTCCGTCAAATCTGATGTGGCGAAAGGTTTTTTGGTGACACAAATTCAGGCTTATGATCCTGATGATGGCACTAATTCCAAAGTGACATATTCACTTTACAGTGAGGCACATGTCCCTGTGGTGGACATTTTGGAGATAGACCCAGACAATGGTTGGATGGTGACTAAAGGCAGCTTCAGCCACTTGAGGAACTCCGTATTATCTTTTTTTGTGAAGGCTGTGGATGGAGGAAATCCAGTCCGGCACTCTCTAGTGTCTGTCTACATCCATGTACTTTCTCCAGATGCCTTCATTCCTTCCTTCAGCCAACATCAATACTTATTTAGCATGCCAGAGGACACCCCCATAGGTTCAACCGTAGGGACTGTGCGCCTCAACACTTCTCCTGGATATGCCTCGGTTTCTGCTACTTTTGCCTTGGTTAATGGAGAGAATGGAGAAAACAACCAAAATGCGGTGTTTGTTGTGGAAAAGGATACAGGTGTAATCAAGCTTGATAAGCTTTTGGACCATGAGGTGATAAAAGGATACCATTTGAAACTCACTGCCACTCTACAACAAGCTAAGCTGGATTCTGTGACTTCAGTTGATGTTGAAGTCAAAGTGTTGGATCTAAATGACAACAAACCAGCATTTGAAGCCAACTCCTACGAGGCCACAGTTATAGAGGGAATGTTAACTGGAACCAGAATCATTCAAGTCCAAGCACTAGACCCAGACTCGGGGGGCAATGGCCAGGTAACTTACAGTCTTGGGACATTAATCAAGTCAGATGGGGAATTAGATACATTGGTTGACACCTTTAGCATTGACAGCAACACAGGATGGATCTCCACACGCAAGGACTTGGACCATGAGACCAATCCAGCCTACACATTCACGGTAGTAGCCTCAGACCTTGGGGAGACCCTGTCTCTTTCCGGTACCACTACTGTGACTGTAGCCGTGTCCGACATCAATGACAACCCCCCCAGCTTCCTAGAACGACACTACTTTGGTTCAGTTCAGGAGAGTGACCCACCAGGTGAGGTGGTGGCTGTACTGAACACCAGAGATGATGACAGCTCTGCCATTAACCGTCAAGTCAGCTACCACATTACTGGTAAGTACTACTGTACACATCCATTATTGCACTGCAACTGTATCAGCAGACGTTGATACTGGATTTCTGCAAAACCCTGGATTTTTTTATGTTTTTTTTATTATCCAGTCCCAATGTTATAATTATTGCTTTCCACATTATCTGTTAATGGCCACTTTAGTATTGTTAAAATTAGGTAGACATCTTGTTTTTAATGCAAACATACTATAATAAGGTACACAACTAACTAACTAAAACAGCTTCTTAAAGTTAAGGAAAGGTCCAAACTAGGGTTTATAAAAAGGTGAATGTTAAGGTCTATGAAATGATGCAAATCCTAGTGTAGTGGCTAAAAATCAGGCACTATACAGTACATCCTCATTCTCCACCTTGGACCCCACTCCGTTAATGTGTGCCTCTCTATAGAGGGCAAATTAGTTCCGGCATCTCTGTGTTTTTGCGAGTTGCGGAATTGTCCAATATGAACTGAATTCCTAGGAATACTGGCCTGTCTATTGTTGCCCATCTGTGTGCACTCACAAAAGCATTGTGTATCTCTCTGGCTTAGACCAATGGTATACTCAAGATACAGTAGTTTGAAGACTTGGTCGTATCTCCAAAAAGATGCAGTCACTATTGATATTTGAGAATTATAAGTTAGCTTAATACAAATTTGTTAGATTTTAAAATACATTTTAGTGGAAAGAAACTAATACATTTTGTAAATGAAAGCAAAAAATCACCAGATAGATAAATACTAATAATAACTAATAACTATCCATCCATCCATCCATTTTCCACCGCTTATCCGGGGTCGGGTCGCGGAGGCAGCAGGTCAAGCAGGCTGACCCAGACTTCTCTCTCACCAGCAACATCTACCAGCTCATTCTGGGGGATCCCGAGGCGTTCCCAGGCCAGCTGGGAGATATAATCCCTCCAGCGTGTCCTGGGTCTTCCCCGGGGCCTCCTACCAGTTGGACGTGCCAGGAAAACCTCTAAAGGGAGGCGTCCTGGAGGCATCCTAATTAGATGCCCGAACCACCTCAGCTGACTCCTTTCGACACGAAGGAGTAGCGGCTCGACTTCAAGCCTCCTCCTGATGTCCGAGCTCCTTACCCTATCTCTAAGGCTGAGCCCGGCCACTCTACGGAGGAAACTCATTTCGGCCACTTGTATCCGCGACCTCGTTCTTTCGGACACGATCCAAAGCTCGTGACCATAGGTGAGGGTTGGGACGTAGACCGACCAGTAAATTGAGAGCTTTGCCTTTCGGCTCAGCTCCTTCTTCACCAAGACGGCCCGGTGCAACGCCTGTTTTACTGCTGCAGCCGCACCGATACGCCTGTCGATCTCCCGCTCCATTTTACCCTCACTCGTGAAACAGACCCCGAGATACTTGAACTCCTTCGCTTGTGGTAGGCACTCTGTCCCCACCCGGAGGGAGCAATCCACCGGTTTCCGGCAGAGCACCATGGCCTCAGATTTCGTGGTGCTGACTCTCATCCCCGCCGCTTCACACTCGGCTGCAAAACGCCCCAGTGAATGCTGGAGGTCATGGTCCGAGGAGGCAAACAGGACCACATCATCTGCAAACAGCAGAGAGGCTATCCTGAGATCCCCGAACCTGACATTCTCCGCCCCACGGCTGCGCCTAGATATCCTGTCCATGAAAGTCACGAACAGGACCGGTGATAAAGGGCAGCCCTGGCGGAGGCCAACACCCACCGGGAACGTATCTGACTTACTGCCGAGGATACGAACACAGCTCCTACTGCAGGCGTACAGAGACCGGAAGGCCCGTTGCAACGTGTCCGGCACACCATACTCCCGCAGCACCCCCCACAAAAAGCCCCGAGGGACCCGGTCGAAAGCCTTCTCCAAGTCCACAAAGCACATGTAGACTGGTTGGGCAAACTCCCAGGACCCCTCCAGTATCCTTGCAAGGGTAAAGAGCTGGTCCACTGTTCCACGACCAGGACGAAACCCGCACTGTTCTTCTTGAATCTGAGGTTCGACAAACGGTCGGAGCCTCCGTTCCAGCACCCTGGCATAAGCTTTTCCCGGGAGGCTGAGTAGTGTGATACCCCGATAATTCGAGCACACTCTCCGGTCCCCCTTCTTGAAGATGGGAACCACCACCCCGGTCTGCCAGTCCATGGGCACTGTGCTCGACCCCCATGCGACATTGAAGAGGCGTGTCAGCCAAGACAGCCCAACAAAGTCCAGCGCCTTCAGCATCTCAGGGCGGATTTCATCCACCCCCGGCGCCTTGCCACCAAGGAGCTTTTTGACTACCTTAGTGGCCTCTGCCAGGGATATGGGTTCATCCAACCCCAAGTCTTCAGGCGCTGCCCCCTGTTCAGGGGACATGTTGACCGGGTTTAGGAGTTCCTCAAAGTGCTCCTTCCACCGCCCGACGATATCCTCTGTCTGGGTCAGCAGCCCCCCTCCCCCGCTGATAACAGCCTGGGGAAGGCCCTGCTTTCCCTTCCTGAGTCGTCGGATGGTTTGCCAGAACCTCCTTGAGGCCAACCGAAAGTCCTTCTCCATGGCCTCCCCGAACTCCTCCCATGCCCGAGTTTTAGCATCCGTGACCACCGCAGCTGCAGTCCTTCTGGCCTGCCTGTACCTGTCAGCTGCTTCAGGAGACCCCTGGGCCAACCAAGCCCGAAAGGCCTCCTTCTTCAGCTTGACGGCTTCCCTCACCCCCGGTGTCCACCACCGGGTTCTCGGGTTGCCGCCACGACAGGCACCGATGACCTTCCGACCACAGCTCCTAGCGGCCGCGTCCACAATAGAGGCTTTGAACATGATCCACTCGGATTCCATGTCCCCAACCTCCCTCGGGATGTGTGAGAAGTCCTTCCGGAGGTGGGAGTTGAAGACCTCCCGGACAGGATCCTCCGCCAGACGTTCCCAGTTCACCCTCACTACACGTTTGGGCTTGCCAGGTCTTTCTGGCTGACTCCCCCGCCATCTGATCCAACTCACCACCAGGTGGTGATCAGTTGACAGCTCTGCTCCTCTCTTCACCCGAGTGTCCAAAACATACGGCCGCAGATCAGATGATACGATTACGAAGTCGATCATTGATCTCCGGCCTAAGGTGTTCTGGTACCAGGTACACTTATGAGCCACCTTATGTTCAAACATGGTGTTTGTTATGGACAAACTGTGGCTAGCACAGAAGTCCAACAACGAAACACCGCTCGGGTTCAGATCAGGCAAGCCGTTCCTCCCAATCACTCCCCGCCAGGTTTCTCTGTCGTCGCCCACGTGAGCGTTGAAGTCTCCCAGGAGAACTATGGAGTCGGCAGGCGGCGCCCTTTCCAGGATCCCTCCCACCAACTCCAAGAAGGCCGGATACTCCGAAATGCTGTTTGGTGCATAAGCACAAACAACAGTCAGAGCCTTACTCCCCGCAACTTGTAGGCGCAGGGAGGCGACCCTCTCGTTCTCCGGGGAAAACTCCAACACGGCGGCGCTCAGCCGGGGACTCGTGAGTATCCCCACTCCCGCCCGGCGCCTCTCACCCTGGGCGACTCCAGAAAAGAACAAAGTCCAACCCTTCTCCAGGAGTTTGGTTCCAGAGCCAGCGCTGTGCGTGGAGGTGAGCCCAACTATATCTAGCTGGTAACGCTCCACCTCCCTCACCAGCTCCGGCTCCTTCCCCGCTAGCGAGGTGACGTTCCACGTCCCTAGAGCTAGTCTATGTCGCCGGCGATCGGCTCGCCCAGGCCCCCTGCCCGGCCCGCCGCCCGGTCTACATAGCACCCGACCCCGATGTCTGTCCCTGCGGGTGGTGGGTCCACAGGGTGGCTGCACCATGGTGTTTCTTCGGGCTGAGCCCGACCGGGCCCCATGGGCGAAAGCCCGGCCACCAGACGCTCGCCGACGAGCTCGCCTCCCGGGTCTGGCTCCGGGAGGGTGCCCCGGTTTCCCTGGTCCGGGCGAGGTAACTTCAGTCCTAGGGCTGCTTATCATCAGGGTTTTTTGAACCGCTCTTAGTCTGGGCTCTCCCCCGAGACCTGTTTGCCTTGGGAGACCCTACCAGGGGCAGATGCCCCGGACAACATAGCTCCCAGGATCATTGAGCCACTCAAACTCCTTCACCGCGTTAAGGTGGCGATTCGCGAAGGACTAATAACTAATAATATTTAATTTAGCTGACGCTTAAAGTAGGATCAAGTTGAACCAAAATCACCTGAACTTCATAAGGACTCATTACATTATATTTCATTAAGCTGACGCTTTTATCCAAAGCGACTTACACGCTATACAGTAGACTGTAGACACAGCAACGGTGAGCAATTAGGGTTAAGTGTCTTGCTCAAGGACACATCGACATGGACTAGTGGAGCCGGGGATCGAACCACCGATCCTATTAAAAGACGGACCTGCTAACCACTGAGCCCCAGTTGTACTTTAAATAGACCTGTCTGTATACAGGAGACTGTCTATCCCTATTTGAGTAAACCATGAATGAGAAAATAGTCATGTTCACTACAGTGACATTAAACACAAATACAATACAACAGAAGTGTGGGTATGAGTTGCGAACCTGGACTTCAGTGAGACTACAATCTGAATGTGATGCTTAAGACCTCATTTCACAAAAATAATGAACAGTGTTACCACTTGGCTCATGGTTGGCCACAAAAAGGGAGGCCACACATCGATCCCCAACACAAAAACCTGTTTATTTTAGGCCCAAACAATTCCATTAACCAACACAGGATGAGGCTGGTGCAGCAGGCCCTGCTGAGTAAGTGAGAAAGAGAGACACTCCCATTGGTGCCGCCTTTTATGACCTCTTGGAGGCGGACTGTCCCAGCTCTTCCCACCAGGAAGCAATCTTAGCCGCGGAGTGGGAGGGTTCTCACAACAATGATCAGTAATTTGTGGGGAAACTGGTCATGAAATCAGTGTATGCCTACATGTCTGAAAACGTTCTTGGCTGATCCTGGATCTCACTGGGCCTGTCTCTCTGTCTGCTTATGTGTTGTCCAGGTGGGAACTATCGTGGTGTATTTGCGCTGGGTCTGGTTCAGGGTGAATGGAAGATGTATGTGAAATGGCCATTGGACAGGGAGGAACGCAACCTCTACATCATCAATGTCACTGCTAGCGATGGACTATTTGTTTCCCAGGCAACGGTAGAGGTGACAGTGATAGACACCAATGACAACAACCCCATCTGTGACCAGGTGAGGAATGTTGTTTATGCCTTGTGTCTTTTATTTGACTTAACTAACTGTAAATTATGTACTTTTAACATAGTGCAACTCCTTTCCTTGTTTCTCTGCTGTGTGTGTACATGTGTGTCTACAGGCTGTGTACACTGCCTCCATTCCAGAGGACCTCCCAGTACACAGTGTGCTGCTGAGGATTGGAGCTACAGATGCTGATCTAGGTGTCAGTGCCTGGATCCAGTACTCCCTGCAAGGTCCTGGATCCCAGGACTTCAGCATTGACCCGGACACTGGTAAGCATGCAGAATGGCTTCTCTTGGAACAAGACTTAAAACCTTTTTTTTTTTTTTTTTTAGAAAGCTTGCATAAGATTACAACTTCAATCAATCCAATATGGAGTGAAATGCAACAGTGAAATGTAACCCAGCCACCAGCTTATCACAGTTTACACAGTTAGACACAGTTATTCCTGTGAATATTTGAACTTGTGTGAATCTCTCACGGCACTGTATGGCTCCCTCCCTTGATGTTTCACAAGTTGTTTCTAACCTGTCCAGGTGAGGTCAAGTCATCTACAATTCTTGATCATGAGATGACACCATACTACCGGCTCGTTGCCCAGGCAACTGATGGTGGTGGACGATGGTGCCGTGCTGAGTTGCAACTGGTAGTAACTGATATGAATGACAACCCACCCATCTTCACCCTGTCACAGTACACTGCCAGTGTGTACGAAGACACCGCCACCAAAGCCCTGCTCACCCGCATTCAGGCCATAGACCCTGATGAAGGTGACACCACCACTACTACTGAGGCTACTTCTAATAGTGGTACCACTCCTGCAAGTTGTACTTAAAAAGCTTCAATTCTATGTTTTAGCCATTAAAAAAACTTCATACATTATTATACAAATACAAATTTGATAATTAAAGACACGTGAAGATGGCCCAATTCAAACGTTGTTTATAATGGAAGTAGATGCAGACACAAAGACACAAAGAGATCAGAAAAGTAGAGAGACAAGATCCTAAGTACAAGGACAACAGGAAAAAAGTTAATATGAATAAGTATGTATAGTTTATCTGTGTCTTTGTAGTCTTGACTAAATTAATGTGCAGATGGGACCCCATAGTACCCTTGCTCTCTTTGAAAACATTCATGGTGTATTCTTGGTTGTTCACATGAAAAGTGACAGAAGTAGTTGTTGGAAAACCTTTGTGCCCTGTCTACTCGTATACAGATAGTTATTGAAAAATATAGTTTCCTCAATGTTTTTGGCCTCTTGTCACTAGCACAAAATGCTTTAAGGTGTAGAATTAAAAATAAAATTGTATCTGTGTTGAAACAATGAAGTAATCTCCCCAATTCGTGCATACCCATTGTTGCTTTGTGTAATGAGCATGCGCCAGAAACGATAACAGAGATAATGGACCACCAGAATGTTTACGGTGTTGTTGGCAAACTTAGAATTTAGAGAATTGAGCAGTTAGAACGGAGGTTTCCCAACTTCTCAGTCTTCCTTGGCAGGAGACTTTTATAGAGATTTAGTTTGGCCATAGCACCAGAAATAACATTTGCACAAATAAAATAAAAAATAAGCTACTACTTTACTATTGTTTACTATTTGTTTACAACGTCAAAGGAGAATAAGCCTAATGGGCATGCTTGGAATTGTATTCTCTGGTAATTGATAAAGAATAAGAAAAAGCCTCTATTACTGCCTACTTGCACGCCGAGCGTTTGGAGTCATTTATGCATTCTAGTGTGGACAAAGACTTTTTGTAAATTGATGGTTGGTTGTACAGAATTCTTTTTTAAAACGGAGAAGAAAATATTGGTTTAAAAAAGATATCTGCATATGTGTAGACAGGACCTGAGAGAGAAGAGCAAAACCCTGCCAACCTTCACACTTTCACCTGGCCAATCACTACATCGTGGTTTAAAAAATGTACAATATTTGTCAGAAGCAGCAGTCATTGGAAAACAGTTAAACAATCCAGCAAGCATTTAGTTTCAGGTACTCTTAGGCCTTTAAACATTTCATATCTGACTCTCCTCTTTTGGTTTTGCAGCAGGTCCGGGCCGTATGGTGGTCTACTCCCTGGCCGACTCTGCAGGTGGCTCGTTTTCTATCGATAAGTCCTTAGGCATTGTGGTCCTGGAACGCATTCTTGACCGTGAGGTCCAGTCGGCCTATCAGATAACAGTCCATGCATCTGACCAGGGTTCACCGCTGCCCCTCTCCTCATCGGTTAATGTCACTATCACTGTGCTCGACATCAATGACAACCCTCCTGTGTTTGAGCGTCGTGATCAGCTAGCAACAGTTCCAGAGGATGTGGGAGTGGGCACCGAGGTCCTGAGAATTTATGCTGCTAGCAAGGACATCGGGACAAATGCTGAAATCACTTACAGTATCCGATCAGGAAATGAGCACGGAAAGTTCCACATTCACCCGCTGACTGGTGAGTGTACTAACCACAGCTCAACACTAGTTATCCCTCATTTTATTAGGGCCCGAGCACTAGACTAGACGTAGTCAGAGTGGAGAACCTATTGTTCTTCTAATGTTTATTATTATTATTATTATTATTAGGGCCCGAGCACTGACATAGTCCGAGCGGAGGGTCTATTGTTCTTCGATTGTTTATTTGTCGGATTTACGCAGGGAAAAGAGGTGAAAATAGTTAGCTGTTTGGGATGTTGGGCAAAATTTGGACAAAATAGTTACATAGCGCCCCTTGAGTACGGTGAAAGTCCACACTTTTTGCCCCCTATGACCTTTTCATGACTTGACATTTTGCACACACCATTGTAAAAAAAACAAATTTTTGCAAACTCCTCCTTAACTCTGGGTCCGCTTCTTACAAAATTATCTGTGCATCATTATTGGTGCAATGTGATCAAAATGTATCAAAAGCATATTGTACCTTCAATGTGTGCAAAGGTGCGAGGACCCGATCAATGCTGCTTGCATTTTTAACTTGAGTCTTTACTCAAATACATATTTGTGTTCCCTCTCTGTCCCCACCTTGCTCAGGGGCCATTTTAGTTTCCCAACCCCTGGACTATGAGACCTGCAGGGACTTCTTTCTGACAGTGGAGGCTTGTGATGGAGGCACGCCACCACTGAGTGCCATTACGACAGTGAACATTAACCTGACAGATGTCAATGACAACGCACCTATGTTCAGCCGTGACCTCTACGCTGCAGTGGTGTCAGAGGATGCTACCACTGGAGAGTCTGTAGTCCAGGTAGGTTTCAGTCAGAGTCAGGTTTTGCCTGCATTTATGTGAGGACGTCTGAGGATGGAAGTGGCTTTTAATCCAGAACACATCTTTATAGTTAGTGGCCATGTCTTCATAAAAATACAATTGGAGGGTTTCTAATATTTGCGATGAAGCCTTGATGCTTTCTGTAGTACCATGATTATATAAAAGTCTCCTCGACCAACACTTATGCTAAATGGCTGTATTTTCCTTAAAATTGTTCTTTTAATATTCATGATCCTCAGAGGATGGATTGTATTGTTTTGGGGAACGCTCCACCACAATTTCCAAAGTTTTTCAATGCAAAAAAAGGTATCACGCGTTATTACTTTGCAGTTAAATATTTCATATTTATTTCAACACTTTGACATAATAAGGACATCGTATTCATACAATTCAGTATATTAATATATCATGTTGCATACCCCTCCGAAAGATACTTTTGCACTTGACTGATGATTTAAAATGTATTGATAAATTCCCCAAACCAGTTGTGTACAAAGGCACAAAAGCGATAATTATGTTTGCTTACTCCTTGTATGCATTAATAGTATACACACACAGAGCCAACACTTATGCTAATTTCCTTAAAACATACAGTTATTACATTTATTACAACTTTAACTAACCTTGTGCCTCTTCGGAGGAGTGCTAATACCGTTATTGTTTCTAATTTGTAAAAACAACTGACCATATTTTCTGTAGCTTTCGACATTCAATCTGCTCACAATGTGACTTCCTTTTTAATTCTGTGAGCCGCCTTCAAAGTAAAAGCATTTCATCTTAAAACAGGAAACCAGATAAATGTAGCTTAAGGCAGGCAAAAAACACAACAAAAACAACAACATTAATTGGCAAACAGTTTCTAAAGCCAGAACACAAATTGGATTACCTACATATCATATAATAACTGGCAGCATGCCGTCCAACAGCTCTTTGAAATGCCTTTAAAATGCTAGGGTTGTCCGAGGAGTCTCGTCATGCAAGGCCAACTCAAAATCCTCACAAAACTTCACACAATCAATTATTTTGGATAAAATGTGCCCATTCTTATCCACCTCTGCATTGTGTTTCTTCACAGCACTGACAAGTGCTTCATGTCCCTTATTCCCGTATCTGTCCATGCTGGATCTGTCCCCGTTGATTTAAAAAGCAAGCATGGAAAGCAAAATACGGCGTTAGCACAACTGCATCCAGCTAGCCCAGGGGTCGGCAACCTGTGGCTCTTTAGCCCCTCTGTTGCAGCTCACTGAGGCTTTGACAAAGAAAAAAGTATATATATATATAGTATATATCTATACTTATTTATTTTTTTGCACAATCTTAACACCTCTTATCTTGGAGTTTGATCTGATACTATCACTGATAATACTTTTTATTTAAAATATTTGTTTAACTAAAATGTCACATCCGGTACGTTGCTGCAAACTTCAAAGAAGAAGAAGAAGTTACGTCACTATCATGATTGGCATATGCTCGCCCTTAGTAAAGTAACAATGGCTAATTTAAAAAAAAAAGCTAACTCACGGAGGAAAATAGAGTTTAATTCTGCGTGGAAGTATTTGTTTACTTTCACTGCCGATGATGCTGCCTTATCTGTATGTTTGGAATGTGGCGAGAAGTTAGCTAACAAATAAAAAATTGAATGTTGAAAGACACCTCAAGATCAAACAGCATTTGCTGAGAAGTATCAAGCTGGAGCAAAGAGGAGCAATTTCTCAACTGCTGCAAAAAAGGGAGAAAAGTAAACGTTCTTTTACGAAGTGCATCAAGTCCCCAAGCTCTATTACTGCTGCTAGTTTTGTGGCAGCTTGTGAGACAGTGAGGCGTGGAAAGCCATTCACAGATGGAGAATACATAAAAGAAACGGTAGCACTTTATAATAAGTACACACTATTTAGAATCAGAATCAGAATCAGCTTTATTGGCCATGTGTGTTTGCACTCACATGGAATTTGACTCTGATTACACATAGCTCTCGTTGTACATATTTACAATTTACAATAAGCAAGATAAATATAAAAAAAAGACATTAAAAAGAAAAAGTAGTCCAATTAGTGCAGGTAGTGCAGATGGGGGAGTCAGGTTAATTGTTCATCAGAGTTTAGGCCAGTGGAAAGAAGCTGTTCTTGTGTCTGGTGGTCTTGGCGTACAGTGCTCTGTAGCGCCTACCAGAGGGCAGGAGTTGAAATAGCTTGTGTCCAGGGTGTGAGGGGTCTGCAGTGATCTTTCCAGCCCGCTTCCTGACTCTGGAGGTGTACAAGTCCAGGATGGAGGGCAGGCTGGAACCAATAGTTCTCTCTGCAGACCTGACTATCCGCTGTAGTCTTCCTCTGTCCTGTTTGGTGGCCGATCCAAACCACACAGTGATGGAGGAGCAGTGGACAGACTGGTTGATGGCGGAGTAGAACAGGATCAGCAGCTCCTGAGGCAGGTTATACTTCCTGAGCTGGCGCAGGAAGTACAACCTCTGCTGGGCCTTTTTCCGGATGGTGTTGATGTTGGTGGCCCACTTCAGGTCCTGGGAGATTGTGGTTCCCAGAAACCTGAAGGACTCCACCGCAGAAACAGTGCTGTTGTGAATGGTGATGGGAGGTAGTGTTGGGGGGCTCTTCCTGAAGTCCACTGTCATCTCCACAGTTTTGAGCTTGTTCAGCTCCAGGTGGTTCTGACCACACCAGAGAACCAGCTGTTCAACCTCCAGTCTGTACGCAGACTCATCACCGTTCCATATAAAGCAAGAATCAACACTGAATTCATAATTTATAAAGCATTATTCCAACATGAACACTCATTAGTAACTCATTAATATGAAATTCTGGGGGAGCGAGAGAGAAGAGGAGAGAGAGAGAGAAGAGGAGAGGACCAGCTGTTCAACCTCTCATCTGTACACAGACTCATCACCGTTCCTGATGAGGCCGATGACCGTTGTGTCGTCTGCGAACTTCAGGATTTTAACAGACGGGTCCCCTGAGGTGCAGTCGTTGGTGTAAAGCAGCGGTCGGGAACCTATGGCTCGCGAGCCATATATGGCTCTTCCGGTGACGCCATATGGCTCCCAGACAATTTTGAGTTGAAAAAAAATAAAATTAAAAAAAATAAAAGAAAATAGTTTGGAACTGATTTTAAAATACTTGTGACATTTCCTAATAATACTGTGTAATTTAAAAGTAAACAGAAATTAGTTTTGAAGATACATTTCACGGGTCACCCGCGGGTCGGGTCTGGAACCAATGGCTCGCGAGCATGTCCGGGTCATTGTAAAGGTGAAGAAATCAATTCTATCAGATAGCCAACTAGTTTATCCGCTTCAACCCTTGTAACGGAAAAGATGGCGAAAAGAAAAAAAGACGATGATTACCGTGCAGTCCAGGCTGCGTGGACAGAGGAATTTGCATTTGTGGAGAGAGCAGGATCTGCGGTATGTCTAATATGCTATGATAAAATTGCATCGATGAAACGGTCAAATATAAAGCGGCACTTCGATACGCACCACTCTTCATTTGCATCGAAATATCCAGCGGGGGACAGCAGGAAAAGGGCATGTGAGGAGCTACAGCGGAGAGTGCAGACGAGTCAGCAGCAACTACGTGTGTGGACCAAGCAAGGTGACGGGAATTCCGCTAGCTTTGCGGGTGCTTTGGCAATAACCATGCAGCACCAGAAGTCGCATTAAAAGTAAGACATATTTAATTTATTATACGTTAAAAATACTCTATGGCTCTCAATGAAATATATTTAGAATTATTTGGCTTTTATGGCTCTCCCAGTCAAAAAGGTTCCCGACCCCTGGTGTAAAGGCACCATATGACGCAACACCTCGACTCCCCAGGGACATATGCAAGGGTCCTGTTGGTGGACTTTAGCTCAGCATTCAACACCATCATCCAGGAGGTACTTCAACCCAAACTCTCCCAGCTCACCGTGCCAGCCCCCACCTGTCACAGCATCACAAACTTCCTGAAAGACAGTATGCAGCAGGTGAGGCTGGGAAAAAGCACTATAAGCACTGGCGCCCCCCAGGGATGTGTGCTCTCCCCACTGCTCTTCTCCCTCTACACCAGTGGTTCTCAAATTGTGGGGGGGTCTAGAGGGTCGCGACCCTCGATTAGTAGTTACCCCACTAGAGGGGCGCGGAGGTATTACAGGTGGGGCGCGAGAGGGTTAGGGAAATGTAGATTTTTTTTTTATTTTTATTTTAAATAATTGTGAAAATGCCCGGATGTGATTTGATCCGCCCATTTTACCGGGGATGCATAGGATGAGACTTGTGCGTACTTGAGACAGACGGGGCGTCTGTCTCAAGTACGTCTGTCTCAAGTACTGTCTCAGACGGGGCGTCTGTTAAACTCCTGAAGTTCGCAGACGACACAACGGTCATCGGCCTCATCAGGAACGGTGATGAGTCTGCGTACAGACGGGAGGTTGAACAGCTGATCCTCTGGTGTGGTCAGAACAACCTGGAGCTGAACAAGCCCAAACCTGTGGAGATGACAGTGGACTTTAGGAAGAGCCCCCCAACACTACCCCCCTCACCATACACAACAGCACTGTGCAGTGGAGTCCTTCAGGTTTCTGGGAACCACAATCTCCCAGGACCTGAAGTGGGCCTCCAACATCAATACTAAAAAAAGACCCAGCTCAGGAAGTACAACCTGCGTCAGGAGCCGCTGATCCTGTTCTACTCCGCCATCAGCCAGTCTGTCCTCTGTTCCTCCATCACTGTGTGGTTTGGATCGGCCACCAAACAGGACAGAGGCAGACTACAACGGATAGTCAGGTCTGCAGAGAGAACTATTGGTTCCAGCCTGCCTTTCATCCTGGACTTGTACACCGCCAGAGTCAGGAAGCGGGCTGGAAATATCCCTGCAGACCCCTCACACCCTGGAGACCAGCTGTTCCACCTCCTCCCCTCTGGTAGGCGCTACAGAGCACTATACGCCAAGACCACCAGACACAGGAACAGCTTCTTCCCACTGGCCGTCACTCTGATGTACCATTAATCAGACACCTCCACCTGCACTACGTGCACTAATGTTGTCTTTAATTGCCTTTAATGACTTTTTTTTTGTTTATTGTATATAAAATATATATATGTACAATGAGAGCTACGTGAAACCCGAGCCAAATTCCACATATGTGTAAACACTGAAATAGGCACTGAAAAATATTGTCATATCTGTGAAATGTATTTAGCCATGAATTGTAATATAAATTATCAAAATGCAGGGCTAACCCAGGCCTTGTGTTTTTTGAAGGGTCCTTGATGTTAATAAACCAACATAGCGCAGCAAAGCAGCAGCTTCGATTGTTAGTCATCCAGCGTCACTGCACAGTGCTGCTGTCTGCTCAGCCTCACACTTTACTCTGGTAGTCTGTTCCACGCTCACAACTATTCCTGTCATCTCAAAACGGTGTGCATGGGTTGTTAAAGTAGGATCAAGTTGAACCAAAATCACCTGAACTTCATAAGGACTCATTACATTATATTTCATTAAGCTGACGCTTTTATCCAAAGCGACTTACACGCTATACAGTTGACCGTAGACACAGCAGCGGTGAGCAATTATAGTTAAGTGTCTTGCTCAAGGACACATCGACATGGACTAGCGGAGCCGGGAATCGAACCACCGATATAATATATTTCATCCAGTTTGTGTGTGTGTGTTTTCAGCTGGTTGCAGAGGACGTTGACAGTCAGCTGAATGGAGCCATCCTCTACTCTGTCATCAGTGGAGACCGTGGCAGCCAGTTCTTCATTGACCCCCTCCGTGGGGTCATCAAGGTCAACAAGCCACTGGACCGTGAGACAGTGAGGAGACACAGACACACACACACACACTTCTAACTTCTAGAAATAGCATCAGTACCTCACAGTAGCACTTGATTGTAGCAGTAAAGTCGAAATGAAATTACTATCAAAAACGATATCTTTGTGCTCTGCACCACTTGTGTGTACTCAGTATCACAACGTCTAGTACTCTTTCCATTAGGTCACATCCCGTCAGTGCCCATTTGATTTCAGATGATCTGAAACAACTGGTTACCACAAAACAATAAAGAAATGGATGTAGTGATTTACAGGGTCGTTGGCCATATTTAAATGTGGATGCTAACCCAATCTCTGACTTTGCAATTAACTGTCAACTGCTGCTTACACATTTTAAATTTGCTTTTGAAAGGATACCATTCAGTTGTGTGGTTTTCCTGACTCTTCCCATCATTTGAGAACATATCGCTCTTTTTTGTTGAAGTTTAAAGAGAAGATCTTGTTGAGCTTGTAGTCCAATAATTCGTTCACACTCCTTTGTTTGTTTGCTATCTACGTAGACATTTTCTACTGAGCAAATGCCATACCAACCGCCCCATAGTCCTTTTATACTGATGTTGCTGATTAATATTACATGATAGTTTTATGCTGAGCACCTGCACATTTTTTTTCTTTCTAATAATGCGATTGCACGGTGTATTTTAAGTTTTTTGTCTGTAACACACTTTGTTAACTTGTGTAATATGTATATCATCATTATTATTATTATTATTATTATTATTATTATTATAGTCTGAAAAGTGGGGGTGAACATACATTTGAAAAGCATGGCAATATGTTGATATATACATTATGTTCGGGGCGACTGTGGCTCAGTGGTTAGCAGACACTTAACCCTAATTGCTCACCGTTGCTCACGGTCTACTGTATAGCATGTAAGTCGCTTAGTAAGCATGTAAGTCGTATAGCATGTAAGGATCAAGTTGAACCAAAATCACCTGAACTTCATAAGGACTCATTATATTTCATTTAGCCGACGCTTTTATCCAAAGCGATGTACAGTAGACCGTAGACACAGCAACGGTGAGCAATAAGGGTTAAGTGTCTCGCTCAAGGACACATCGACATGGACTGGCGGAGCCAGAGATCGAACCACCGATCCTCTGATTGAAAGTCGGACCTGCCACTGACCCACAGTTCCAGAAAGATTGATATTATAAGAGCTGAAGGCTCACTGCATATAGCAGGGATTTGTTTGTGAATAAGGGCAGCTTGTTATGTCAAATGACTCAAACATGCAGAATTCTGGGCTACAGGCCCAATTTGATTTATTTCACTGTTGGTTCTCTTTGCAATGCTGGGAAATGTGACACAACTCTTATATTTACAAATATTTAATTATTAAAAGATAATGGAAGTAAATTCATCCTTTATTTATTATGAATTATTACAAATATGCAGCATTTATTAAGAAAAAGAAAATAGCAACAGCATATAAAAATGTTGGTGCAAAAAGATAAATCGATTATTGTTTTCTGATCGCATTGTAGCCCTCAGAATCAAATAGTGAGGTGTCTAGAGATTCCCATAAATTACAGGTGCTAATAAAGGTTGTTGAAAACCAGCTTCTATTGTTGCTGTAAACATGTCCCAGTGCCCCCCTAAGACCTCAAACCCTGAACCCTCTGGTAACTGGTTGAGTGTGAGAGGCTTGATGGTGTAAATATGAACGGGACAGCACTTTGCTGCAACATATCACATGACATGTAATTTGCCAGGCTGAACATCCGCCTTTGTTGTCCATGCTTCCATTGGAAACTG
Source organism: Cottus gobio (assembly GCA_023566465.1). Taxonomy (NCBI): domain Eukaryota; kingdom Metazoa; phylum Chordata; class Actinopteri; order Perciformes; family Cottidae; genus Cottus; species Cottus gobio. The sequence continues at coordinate 4,357,490 of CM042220.1, forward strand.
TGTTTAATGTCACATTACAATGAATTGTGGGTAATTCCCTTGGGCAAAGTGTGCAGAAATGCAGACTTATGGAGAGAGTTCAAAAAGGGCTTAAAATGTTTGCCAGAATTCCCAAACAGGACTAAACCCTTACCGCCCATGATTGATGAGTTGACCATCAAGCTGTCAGATGTTTGTTCAGGTCACTCCTGTTTTGGCCAATTGGTCCATGGGTTTCGCATTTTGAATGGCAGTGCTTTGAAATGACGAGCAAGTGACATTCCTGTGTCTGATGGAGAACTGTTTTGAAGAATTTACTTCCTTTTTGGCAGAAAATGGATTTACATTTTAGAGACTTGACCTGAGGTTTTGCTTTGAGTGTGGTCTTAATAATTTAACAATTGTGCTTTATATGTTATTTCTGTGTTCACAGTTTAAAAAAGTGTAACTGTAAAAACACTGATTACTGCAGAATCATATCATATTTATGTTATTGTGTATTCATTGTAATATGTCTGATGTGCATGTGTCTGTACCAAACTAAAACACAGTTCATTAGTAATAACTGATATAATCTGCAACAGCTGCAACTGTGATCTTCTACCTGAATGTTTTGCACATTACCTTTTACTAATGCAAAAAGAGGGACAAGAGATTCAAATAAATAAGACAAGATTTCTCAGCCTTGTAGCTCAGTGAACATTTATATTTAATATGTATTATTATTACTATTATATCAACCCTGGACCTGAGACCATCAGCACTCTCCACTATGGTTATCTGGAAATAATGGCAGCAGTCCAGGACTAATGGTCACGTTTTTCATGCAATATTTCAGCTGTTATAACCTACATGGCCAACTAAAAATCTAGCTTCTTACTTTTGTGTTTTATGCATCAGATGATTAGCTCAGGATATGATATGGTGACAGTTTATATCACTTGACCATGTCCACGAACAGCCAATAGCTGTGAGTTCTCATGGTTGCCCATCTTTGATGTGAAGAAGGAGCCTGCAGGCAGCTGATGAGTTCACACTGGGAAATGGATCCCTGACCAGATGGCAACTAATCACACTTGAACAGGAAGCACATGCACAAATCAACTCTGAGTATGAGCTCTTTAATATGCAGCAAGAATAAAGATGGAAGGCATGAACAGCCCTGCCTGTTTCCCTTCCTCGAGCTCCTTCCTCATTTTCTGCTTCTTCCTCGTCTCCTTCTCCTCTGCAGTGCTTGAAAACTTCAGAAGTATTCATATGCCTATCATAAAGTATTCAAGAGTGCGGTGGATGAGCTGTCTGAGCGTGCTCCGAGAGAGCAGGGGCGTGTGTGGGATCAAAGTGTTTGGCTGATGAAGTGTGTGTGGGGTTAGCTCTCTCTCTCTCTCCCTTCTCTGTGTGCAATGCTGATGTCTGTGCGTTAATACTGCTATGTGCATGGTTGTGTTTTCCTTATATTTTCTCCTCTCTGCTAAGCAGGTCAGAGTTGTTTACCACTGACGTTTATTTCTTCATATATCTCAAGCAGCAGAATATTGTTTTATTGCTGCTTTTGCATTTCTCCTCAGTGTGCTTCATTAGCTTTTTATTATAAAGCAATATGGAGAAATTTCCTGCAGCAGGTTTAGAGCTGACTGAGTGTGTATGAACTTAAACATTGTCGGCTGAGATCCAGACTCATCTCAGATCAGTTTGGAAGAGCACAAACCAATCAAGAAGCCTTTTATCTTCGTCTTAAAGCTGCTTTCTTGAACAAGTGATTGTAGACAGACAACTTAATTAGGTGTTAGAGTGCCAGATTAAATATGACCACAAATGACCACTGGAACATTGGCAATCTGTTTGCTGTATATACCTACAATAGCAGCTGTTGTTTTGCAAACAAGCTGTGAACTCAACATTGACACAGTGTCATCTTTTAATATAATTCATATATTTCCTAGTTTATATAGTATAGACTTCCACCTTGGACACTTACGTACACTTACGTGGTTTCCTGTGCAGTGAGGGATTATCAGTGACATTGCAGGTGTGTCACTTTCAGTTTGACCTCCAGAAGAACTGGTTCAGATGATGTGGATAAACTGTCACAGTGTCACCAGATCTCAGAGCTATTGGCTTATAGACTACATTGTATTTCAAATGATAAAGATAATAAAGCTGAGTTCTAATGAACTGGAATGGTCCTGTAAAAGGAACATTGACAATTTGTGAAGTCCAGTGTGGATAGAATGTGAAAGGGAGACTGGAATTTAAAGGAGCCTGGGCTTCTTGTGGTTGATGATTCTCAGTCATGAGACATCAGTCCATTTATCCACAAGATGACTCAAAGGAAGACTATGAAGCAATGTCATGAGCACATTAATAGCGTTAGATGACAAAGTGTACATTTTCACCACAATGGAAGGCTATATGAATAGTAAAATCATCACTCAGTTGTTGTCCAGCATTTATTTATGTGATCTTCTGTAGCCTTAGTCTCATTTTCCACAAACATGTGGATCTACTGGGATGGTTCATTTAACTCCAGTTCAGAAATCTGTATTTTCTGGCTCAACTAACTGCCATGATGGCAGAAATCCGAACTTTCAAACATTCCTTCAGAACACCCATAAAGGATGTCAACCTTTATATTCCGTGTTACTCTTTACAATATATATCCATTGTGTCTGTTCTTCTAGGTTCCCAGCTACTCGTTGGCCATCAGAGCCCTGGACAGTGGAATCCCACCCATGTCCTCCACCGCGATGGTCATCATAGACATCTCTGACATCAATGACAACCCGCCCACCTTCTCCCCAGCCAACCTCACTACGGTCATACAGGTGGGCCTCATTATTGACATGGCATTCACTAAAACACAAAGACAAGGTGGACACGAGACATCAGGAGTTCTTATTGTTCGGTAAAAACTATCCCAACTGCAGTGGCAGCACAAAGATCATGGCTCTGAACATAAGCTCAGTGGAAGGAAAGGAACTAAAAGTGCAAGGAAACTGCAAGCAGGGATTTGTTGAAGTCAACTAATTTGCATGACCATTTGTCTTGCCAACATGATTTCCTGGAGGGACTGATAAAATAATGTCTCAGCAGGAAGTAGCAGGGTTAGGTAACGATACCAATGACTCAATGATGTGCCCAGGAGCTAAGAATTCAACAAGGTTCTAGAAATTAAATGAGATTCATTCAGATCTCTTTGAATACATCATCTTGTTAACATAGACATCATATTGTGACCATGAAACATGTATCCCCAACCACATGGTCTTTCTAATGGCGTGTCCCTCTCCCAGGAAAACAAGCCAATCCGCACCAGCATCCTGCAGTTGTCTGTCAACGATCTGGACTCCTCACACAATGGAGAGCCTTTTGATTTCTGCATCTTGTCAGGAAACGAAGGCGGAGAGTTTGTGCTGGAGAAAGATGGAACGCTGGTGGCCAATCAAGTGTTCAGGAGGGACCTGGCAACTGAATATACCATTCTGATCCAGGTAGAGCAAACTGCTGTGGTCCCTCTTTATGGGGTCTCATGATTCACAAATGCACACAGAACAATTCACAAATGCACACAGAACAATTCACATATGCACATGAATGTGTAGCGATCCGCACACGAATGCAGTGCGATCCACAAATAAATACATACATTATCCCATTTGTGCATTGGAATGTATTTGTGAATCGTTCTGTGTACATTTGTGAATTATGAGACCAATCTGACCCCATACCTCTTCTCTAGCATCACTTCAGTTTCAACAATTGTGAATCTGTGAATGCTGTAAAATGTATAATTGGAAGTGTAAATAAGATGCTCAAAATAACCAATTTGGCAGAAATATCAGGGCTTGTTCATTCTGAACAGTTGGAAGCTCGTACCGGCTCGAGCAGCTCCGGCTTGAGCAGCTCCGGCTCGAGCTTATTGTTGCAGCTTAAATGCCACATGAACCACGCTTCTTCGTTCATTTCCTTATCCACATTTTCTTTTTCATGTATCTTCTCCCTCTTTTCTGATGATCTGCTCACCCCCAGGTGACAGACTCGGGGAAGCCTCGTCTTTCCTCCTCCTCTATGCTAACAGTCAGGGTGATTGAGGAGAGCCTTCACCGGCCCGTGGCCTTACCACTGGAGGTTCATATCGTCACTATGGAGGACGAGTTTCCAGGGGGTGTGATTGGTCAGCTGCATGCCACCGACGCTGACCCCTATGACGCGTTGACATTTGGCCACGCCCCCCCAGCCCAGCGCAGTCTTTTTAAGATTAGCCCTCGTGATGGTAAGATCATCGCCCTGGGCGGGTTGGACGCAGGCAGGTACTCCCTCAACGCCAGCGTTAGTGATGGACGCTTTGCCGTTCCCGTGCCTGTGAGTGTGCACGTTGAGCAGGCGACACCGGAGATGCTGCGTGAGGCGGTGACAGTGCGCTTTGAGAGCGTTGCACCACAAGACTTTGTGGCGCTGCACCTGAAGAGTGTGTTGAAGGTTCTGAGGCAGGCCGCTGCGTCGCAGCAGCGGGACACTCTGCACCTGCTCAGTCTGCAACCTGTCGGCGGAACGCAACAACTGGACATGCTCGTTGCTGTGGAAACAGCAGGGAGCGGGTACTACAAGGCGGCTTACCTCACCCAGAAACTGAGCGCATCCCGCCGACAGCTGGAGGAGGTCCTCCGAGTGTCGGCTATCCTCGATAAGAACTGTTCGGGGCTGGAGTGTCGCGGGGCGCAGTGTGAACAGAGCATCACCCTGGACTCGCACAGCCTAGCTACGTACAGCACACCCCAGGTCAGCTTCGTTTCACCACGCTTCCACCGGACCTCACGCTGCACGTGCGATGGTGAGTGATATAACGGAACGGTGTCCAATCCCGACCAGGTTTTAGCTAACATTCTGATAAAATGCCACTTCAAATATTGATAAAAATGATCGTATCACATTTTCAGCTGATTTAATGATGTCACGTTAAGCTTTAACTTCTTACCTTTCGAGCTAAATATTTTTTTTATTTTTAGAGTTAGCCTAGCCTTTACTAGAGCCGGTAAAAGGACGCTAGCGCTGGTAAATTAGCCGTGCGCTACTCTTGTCCAATCCCGATCACACTTCTATCCTCGTAGTAACTCGCCGCTGCGGTTTTTCCGGGGATATTAACTTGATCCAGGGTCACCAAATCTGACCATCAATGCTGTCAACATATCCGGGAACGTAGTTATGTCCTTCACAATAAGATATCACGCTTCAACATCTCCAAACTATGCAATAAAAGCTCAATTTGAGTGTATACCACCACCTACTGGATGTTTTGTTAAACTCTTCTCATGTCAATCCCTTGCAAAACACCTGCTGATGCATGCAAGTTAACAATTATGCACACGTATGTTGTATATAACAATTACTATCATAACACCCAGTGCAGAGTGAGTTATATTACAGATAAAAACACCAGTATATACATGATCGAGAAGCTACATTGTTAAAACCCTCCTGTTACCTTCAAATGTACAAACATTTTTTATCCAAAGAACACCGATGCGTACCGCATGTGTACAGAACATTGAAAACATATGTTAATTTAACATCATGAAATATTAAGCAAAAAAAAGTCAATCGTATATTTAGAGACGTTAAACATTGAATGGGGTCAAAGATAACAGGACGGTTAGCAAAAGACAAATGACTTGTGCAAATCTTTGAAAATATGAACATTTATTTAAATACAAAACAGAAAAAGAAAATACAATACTAATCTGGACACAAATAACATTTAAAATAATCCTCGTCATCCAGCTCCTCGTCCCAGCCCACACACGTGGTGTGATACCACGTGTGGCAGCTGTCACACTGGACCCACAACACCAATCCCTCTGAGCTCTCGGGAGGGTCAGGTTCCCTGCACCGGCCAGACTCCCAAACTGTTGTCTCCATGTCTTCAGGAGTGTGACCTATTCACAGAATAAAAAACAACAACTTTGAACTAAAAAAAAAAGATCAGATTTTCATGGGTTGGCATTCAAAGAAAGTTAACATGAAGTACACTACCGGTGGATGTCGTGGGTCCAGCAGACGAGGAGCTGGATGATGGTCCGGCGTCTGCAGGTTTGGAGGCTGTATGAATAACAGAAAAAGCATAACCATGTTTTGTTTAGTCTTCATCAAGGCTAATGTCACCATCATGTTATAATATTGTATTTGTTCAGGTTACAGTGGGAGGGAGAGGAACGACTCTGAGACCCACGGAGGCCACATCCCCCTGCCGATGTTGAAGGCTCTAAAAAATAATCATATTTTATTATAACAATGCTAAAATACATACTCATAATGTCTAACTGTCACAATAGTTAATGCATTAAAATTTGTACGCAAATTAAAATGGTAAATAGGTGTGTGCTGACCAGGAGATGGGGGAAGGTGGCCGTGTTCCTCAGCAGGCAGGCTCTGGAGCGATGTTGTGCTGGCAGGCAGCCGGGGACCATGGGAGGCAGAAGAGGGGACAGAGTGGGATGAGGGACCGGCGATGGAAAGTCCGGAGCTGGAGGCGGAAGTAGCCCCGAGGGACACTTGTCTTCTGCGGCTGGGGCGGGAGCCGCCAGACAGGGTGGAGGAAGAGGCTGCCGGGCCGGTGTCTTTGGCCCGCTGCTGCTCTCTGTCTGCTCTGGCCAGAGCTTGAGATTCCCTCCTCGCAGCTCGGTCCTCCGCCTCCTCGATGACATCAGACATCTCCTGGGCTGTCAGTAACCTGGCCTTGGTGACATTCCTCCTGACCTTACCGGTGTTGCGGTTATATTTTATTTCGGCCAAGAGGTGGGCCAGGTCAACTGTAATCTGGCCTGATGTTACCAGGGGATGGGTGATGTAAGGATTTGGGGTGGGGAGAGGAGGAGGAGAGGCAGGTGGAGCAGGTGGGGGTTGGGCTGGGAAAAGGGGATGTTGGGAGGGAAGGGCAACATCAGGCGCAGCCCAGGAAGATGCCGATGGGGTTGGCGGAGGCTGTGAGGAGGGCCCGCACCGCGGCCCGGACGGCATGACCCGTGACCAGTCAATGGCCATCGAGTCCAGAGGGTAGATGCCACACCTCCTGAACCCAGCCACCACCACTCTCCGATCCTTCACCCTCTGGTAGGAGTCTCTTAGGACCCTTGAAAACTCCTTCTTAGAAACCAAGAAGGAGTGGCTCACTGCCGACAGATCTCCTGTAACAGAGAAATCTGCCTTCAAGGGTCTGAAGAAACTCGCATCCAAAGGCTGAAGGATGTGAGAAGTATGTGGTGGCAGGCACAGGAGAATGACACCCTCCCTCTGTGCTGCCCGGACCAGCTCTGGATCCAGATGGGACTGATGTTCATCCATTATGAGCAGCAGCGGGCGTTCCTGAGCGGCGAACTTCAGGAAGTGCCCGACAAACCACTTCCTAAACAGCTCACTGTCAATGTACCCTGCTGGCGACTTCCCGTAGAGGGCATCGGGAACCCCTTCTTTATTATAGGGCCCCCCTGGATATCCCCCCTTGTAGATGATGAAAGGGGGGACATCCTCCCCAGCCGCGTTGAGGCAGGCCAGGACGGTGATGTGGTCCCTGGTTCCCTGGGCCTGCCTGTAAGCATGTTTAGTCCCCCGGGGCACTATGACCTTTCTTCTTGTAGAGTCCAGCTGAAACCCCGTCTCGTCACAGTTGTAAACCTGACGGGGTTTCTCCCTCAACCCGTGCTCCTCCAGGGTGGTGGTGAGGAGCTTAAAGTACTCCTCTATTGGCCCCCTCTTGGCGCAGGATGCCCTCCCACGGTCAATGATGTCTGGGGTCCGGGCAGTCAGGTGATGGTGGTGCCGCTCCCTAAAATTGATCCACCACGTCTGGCCAAGCCCGGTTTTGGGGGCTGCCTGGTGGCGGAGGTTATAGATGGCCAGAGCGTGGGCCAGGACCTGAGGCTTCGTCAGTGGAAACCCATGACTGGCAGAGTACAAGAGGTACTCCACCAGGGAATCCTCATCTGCAGGGGTGAGGAGAGTCCTCTAACCCGGGACACAATCAGAGGACACCCTTCCACTGACTCGGTCACTCAGGCTGGTTTTTGGGACCCCAAACACCTGGGCAGCCTGCCGTAAATTGAGCCTGCCTGCTTTCACCTCCTGTAGGGCCTGCGCCATGGCCTCCTGGGTCCACTTCCTCGTCGTCCTCTCCCTCTTCCTCATTTGCCGAATGTTTGGCATCTGTAAATACACATTTATTTTGGCACAGTCCGAAATTTAATTCAAAAGTAGTTTAAAATGTCTTAATAATGTTGATGAATTCTATAAATTGCCATGTATAGGCACATGCATATTTGCCACATGCATAGACATACATGTATATATATTTACCTTAAACCATTGCAGATTTACAATTTCTATATCCATCTTTTCTTTTCTTGATCCTCCTGTAAAGGAAAAAAACTCATACTGACACACATTTCCTACCTTTCTTTTGTTTCTTCTCTTCTCCTTGCTATCTTTCTTTTCAAGTCTTTCCTGCTTCTTCTCTTCTCCTTGCTATGTCTTTTCTATCCTGCTTCTTCTCTTCTCCTTGCTATCTTTTTCAAGTCTTTCCTGCTTCTTCTCTTCTCCTTGCTGTCTTTTCTTTCCTGCTTCTTCTCTTCTCCTTGCTGTCTTTCTTTTCTATCCTGCTTCTTCTCTTCTCCTTGCTATGTCTTTTCTATCCTGCTTCTTCTCGCTATGTCTTTTCTATCTTGCTTCTTCTCTTCTCCTTGCTATGTCTTTTCTATCCTGCTTCTTCCCTTCTCCTTGCTTGTCAGGCCGGGACTCGAAGCAGGACTCAGATGCAGAGGGGTCAGTTAACAGGTCTTTATTGAAACGAAGTACAAATCAAAATCACTCCTAATGAGGAAACTCTAAGGCTATAACACATTAACGGTAACAAACCTAAACTGAAAATCACTCCCCAAGGGAGGCTGGAAAAAAGCTAAACTAAGTTCTTGCAAAAAAGGGCAGAACTAAGAAAGTTTAACTGAAAATCACTCTTAACGAGGCAGGCAAAGGCGTATACACACTGTGGCTTGGATCACGGCTGTGGGCTTGGCTTGGGTAGTCCTGACCAGAGACGAAAACACTTCGGCACATGACAAGGGGAAGACGCAGACTATAAGCACATGAGGGTAACGGGGAACAGGTGGAAACAATTGGGAACCAGGTGAGACAATCAGACAGGTGCCACACGAGGACGGGGGAGGGGCCGCAGCCACGGTGTGACATTGCTATCTTTTTCAAGTCTTTCCTGCTTCTGCCTCTTCTCTTCTCCTTGCTATGTCTTTTCTTTCCTGCTTCTTCTCTTCTCCTTGCTATGTCTTTTCTTTCCTGCTTCTTCTCTTCTCCTTGCTATGTCTTTTCTATCCTGCTTCTTCTCTTCTCCTTGGTATCTTTTTCAAGTCTTTCCTGCTTCTGCTTCTTCTCTTCTCCTTGCTATGTCTTTTCTATCCTGCTTCTTCTCTTCTCCTTGCTATGTCTTTTCTATCCTGCTTCTTCTCTTCTCCTTGCTATCTTTTTCAAGTCTTTCCTGCTTCTGCTTCTTTTCTTCTCCTTGCTATCTATCAAGTATAACGTAGCACTGTATTAATAGTTCTAATCATAAGAGCCACTGCTGACTTAACAGATGTACAGACAGTCTCTCACTCTCAATCACACACACACACACATCAAGATTATTTGCATAATTTATTCGTAAGTGCATATTATCATTGTACATGAAAATACTTGATGTAGCTTGGCTTATGAAAAACATTTGATTATGTCTGCCTTTACGTTTCAGATCTACAAAACAAACCTGATAGCGCTCCGATTATTTGTTCGTTTTTCCCGCTGTCGCAACTTTTTTTTTCAGACATCAAACTAGTTTGCCTGCCCCAATTTGACACGTAGATTGTTTGATATGCATAAAGTAATACTACTTACACTTTGCTGACGATCGCAGAAGAAAATGCCGGCAAAAAAAATGGAAACTACATCACGTCGGAAAATTCGGGATTGGACAATAGGAGTTTACGGCGATCGGGATTGGAAACCGTGATGCTAGTCTTTTATTTAGTGTGTTCCACACCCACACTAATACGTTTCCGCATAAAACACCCGGTTTTAGACGGAAACGATCTCCGTCCACATGTCAGCATCATTTTAGATTTTATTTCTCCATACTAACATGCCTAGTATCATATGACTATTCACGTACACAGGGCATGTGGGTACCAGTGTAAACAGGAAGTAGATTGGTTGCTTAGTTACTGAAAACGAGATACCAGAGCTGTTTCTCTAAGTTGGGGAAATGGTTCACATGGTTTATTGATCTGTGTGTACAAGGTTATTATTTTATTCATTAAGTTGATTAAATTTCAGTGCCGGTTTTTAGATCAATATTACATTTTGTGTGTGTGTGTGTGTGTGTGTGTGTGTGTGTGTGTGTGTGTGTGTGTGTGTGTGTGTGTGTGTGTGTGTGTGTGTGTGTGTGTGTGTGTGTGTGTGTGTGTGTGTGTGTGTGTGTGTGTGTGTGTGTGTGTGTGTGTGTGTGTGTGTGTGTGTGTGTGTGTGTGTGTGTGTGTGTGTGTGTGTGTGTGTAGATGCCAACTGTGCTGTCCTGTCAGAACAGTGTGAGGACCAGCCATGTCCAGCAGACATGCAGTGTGTTTCAGTAGAGGCCACCAGTGGGCGCTATGCATGCCAGTGTCCACCAGGCAAACTGGAAGAGTGTGCAGGTGAGTGAGAAAGAGAGCAATCTCACTAAATTGTGTATTATGTAAAAATAATACTTGCAACAACAGTTTAATGTGCTTCCGATGTCATGAATACCTACTCTGGAATGTGATTCATTAAACCATGTGTGTGGTGGGGGGGGGGGGCGGGTCCAGGCCATTCGTCTCTGAGTTTCTCAGGAAACAGCTACATCAAGTACAGACTGTCTGAGCAGCTGCAGACGGAGCTGAAGGTCAGCCTCAGGATCCGAACACTGCAAAGCAGAGGAATCATCATGTACACACACACTGAGCCCTGCACCATGCTCAAGGTACACACACACACACTGAGCCCTGCACCAAGCTCAAGGTACACACACACACACACACACACACACACACACACTAAGCCCTGCACCATGCTCAAGGTACACACATACACACTGAGCCCTGCATCGTGCTCAAGGTATACACACACACACTGAGCCCTGCACTGTGCTCAAGGTAATAATACACACTAGCTATGGAATGATCTAAAGGATGTGAACTGTTTGAATGAGACTTTGAATACAAACCAGATTAAATGTACTCTGCAACATAATGTGTGTGTGCGTGCAGCTGGAGGAGGGGAAGCTGTGGTTCCAGCTGGCCTGTGGCATGGGCAGTGTTGGTGCAGACAGTCCCGACATGTTGGGCATATCCGGCCGGCGCATCAATGACGGCAGCTGGCACACAGTGGCACTGGAGCTGAATCGCAACTCCAGCAGCCTGGCTCTGGACGACAGCTACGTGGAGCGGCGCCGTGGACTACCGTTCATACAACCGCTTGCTCCAGACAGAACCATCTACTTTGGAGCACTGGTCAGTCCATGAGGAGCTGCAGCTTTCAGATAACAGAGAGCAGCAGCAGGCACACCTACAAATACATGAAAAAAAACTTATTTGGAAGTTCTAAAAAATTGGTTTGGATTTAAACATGTGAATGAAATATGGAACTGGTCTGTGATTGTAATGTCGACCAGAACGGTGACCAAAACTATGGAAATAAGTGCCATGTTGTAAAATGTATTCAACATTACAACATGCACATTTCTATCTGCAAACTAAAAGACATTTACAGCTGTTTACCAGGTTATTATGTATTACACATTGCGCTTAAATGATCCAAAGTGGTAGGAGGTATTATGCCTGTAGTGCCCCCGTTGCCTATTTACCATCAGGCACTACTTGGTTGCTCGTTGTCTGACTTGTTCCTGACGCGTTTCATTCAAGACACTGTCCGGCTGTTATGTCCATTCTGTTTATTTTAATCACAAATAAACAGAAGCCATGTCGGCAGAAGGTAGTGTATTCAAATCATAAAATAAACCATAAACACTTGCATATAATACTGTCACCTATTGCATAACGAAAACAAAAACGATAACTCTCACGATAACGATAACGGTCAAAAAACTGTTTGCTTTCCTACAAATGTGCAACACCTGGCCCTAATGACACTCCTACTTATATAGTGCCGACTCACTTGAAGTCGCCTTGCGCCCCCAGTGGTGGGAGGTCCAACATAATAAAACATAGACAAAATGGCTCTTACAATGCCCTAATATTCCCTCATAATTAGTATGTAGCCTCCAAACTGCTGGTTATACCTCCGTCACTGCCACAGAATTTACACTGAATATTTTGATAGAAACTTTTAAAAAAAGGGTTTTTAAAAAGAAACAAAATCAGTACAATTGTAACTGTTGCGTTAAGTTTAATGTTTGATGAAAGGAATGCATAACTTACCTGAGGTTTCTCATAGATACCGTGTCTGTGATATAGAATATTGTTCTTCTCTTGTGAGAACCGGGTGGCTAATCTTCAGGAATGAAGTTCTGACCCTTCTCTCCTCAGGTGCAGCACCCAAACTCTCGCAGCCTCGTGGAATCCCAAAAGGACCCGCGGGTACTGGAGGGTTTCCAGGGCTGCTTAGACTCGGTAATGCTGAACAACAACGAGCTGCCGCTGCAAAACAAACGCTCGCGCTATGCAGAGGTGGTGGGGCTGACGGAGCTGAAGCTTGGCTGCTTCCTCTCCCCCGACGCCTGCCTGCAGCAGCCCTGTCGCAATGGAGCCACTTGCACCAGCCTGCCCTCTGGTGGTGAGTAACAGGTCTCAACATTCAAAGTCTCGACGCAAAGATGCCAACAAATGCCAGTTAAAATGTATATAGCGCTTTTCTAGATACACAAAGACGCTTCACATTGGGGACAAGAGACAGAGACAATCACAACAAAATTAAAAATGGATGAAAAAAAATAAAACTGAAGAAGCTATGAGGAATGTGTCATGTAGTGGTGGGTAGGGCGCAGTGGTTAGCAGGTGAAGGGTAGGGAGCAGGGTTAGCAGGTGAAGGGTAGGGAGCAGGGATTAGCAGGTGAAGGCAAGTTTGAAGAGGTGTGTTTTGAGGGCTTGCTTAAATAAAGATAGGGTGGGAGCCGGACGGATGTGGATGGGGAGGGTGTTCCAGAGGGCGTGCAGCAGCTTAGAAGGCCCTGTCACCCCAGGTCCGGGCTGGAGACGTGGAGTCACATGGGGCAACCGGCCTCTTTGCCTCATGAGGTTCTACTCATGTTGTTGAATCAGAAATGGAGGATACACATATTGTAGCCATAAGTGTTCCCCCAGAGCTCTATGATACCTCATATTAGAGAGACCGGACAAATCTATGTGTACAAATGTGTGTATATAAACCATATGGTACAAACAATAACAACTCTATTCATACAATGCGGTGTTGAGTGTTACTGAACTACAACATTAGCAAAGCTTAGTGCCGATTGACCCGAGCTCCATTCAGCAAACAAGCATTTTAAACGTTGTAGAAAGACCTGACTGCATGCAAAATGTATTCTCATTAGTGTGTGTGTGTGTGTGTGTGTGTGTGTGTGTGTGTGTGTGTGTGTGTGTGTGTGTGTGTGTGTGTGTGTGTGTGTGTGTGTGTGTGTGTGTGTGTGTGTGTGTGTGTGTGTGTGTGTGTGTGTGTGTGTGTGTGTGTGTGTGTGTGTGTGTGTGTGTGTGTGTGTGTGTGGACTCTCTGGGTTACTTATTAAGTGCCTTTTGTGTGTGTCTGCCAGGGTTCTCGTGCAGCTGTAACCTCCAGTACACCGGAGGGCGCTGTGAGATGGAGATAACGGTGTGTGTTCCCAACCCATGTCAGAACGGAGGCGCATGTAAGCCCATCGGCAACGCCTTCCTCTGCAGCTGCAGGAGGGGATTCAAGGGTCTGATGTGAGTTCCAGTCCAAACACAAAGATTAACTTAAAGGATCGATTCCCCCACATTCTGAGTGAAATCTGTTTTGTTACATGTCTTAAAAGGTTTGCTTTCATTTGTCCAGGTTTATGATATATCTGTGTTCTCCCCAATATAGGAATTTAGATTGTGCTGCTCATGGAAAGAGTCGAGAACTACTTTCTACAGAAGAAAGAATGAAGATGTGGGAAAAGATTTGACAGTGTGTTTTGTGGATTATCCAGAGAAACAGAGAAACTGATTCTGGAAAAAGATATCAGTAAACAAACAAACGTTAAATCCAAAGAAGTGGTAAATCACTGCGTTTCTAAAGCGTCAACTTAAACCAACGTTCATACGCTGGTGGCTGAGGCTGTTATGCAAAGTGCCTGGAAGTACTTCAGCAGCCAGAAACATGCACATGCACAGCAAGTCGGTTCAGTGTCTTGCTGGAGGACGCTTTGACTTTGAAATGTAAACTTCAGGCACCTCCACTGTTTTGGGATCTCTAATATAACTCAAAATCCAGATCTGTAGCTTTGTGGAGTTTGTAATGACTGAGCCACCAATGTGTTGCTAAGTGTCCTCTTCATCAATATTATTTCCCCATCTCCCAGTTGTTAAAAGCTAAATGGCACTGGAAACTGCACACAGTTAATAGAACAGAACAAACAGGATTGTGTTGTGACTTCTGCAATCTATCTGCAGTACATCTCACTCTCTGGCTGTTGGACAGCAATCATCTATGATCAGGTATCTGAGTAGTTAAAGGTATTCATACACTATCATCTCACTCAAGTCTTTTCTCCTCTTCCTCCATGCTGCAGTTGTGAGGAAGATGTGAACGAATGTGACCGCAACAACCCAGAGGGAGTGTGTGAGAACGGTGGCGTCTGCGTCAACACGTACGGTTCCTTCTACTGTAACTGCACAGCAGGCTTCGTGGGCCAGCGCTGCGGCCTGCGGCCCGTTGTCGTCCCAGACATGCAGGCTGGTCACACTGTGGTTGGCAAAGAAGAGCTGATTGGGATCGCTGTGGTGCTTTTGGTCATCATCACCCTCATCATCCTCTTCATTGCTTTCCGCAAGAAGGTTTTCCAGAAGAACTACTCTCGAAACAACCTGTCTCTGGTCCAGGACCCAGCCACTGCAGCACTCCTCAACAAGGCCAATGGGGTTCAATTTAAGACCCTACACTCCACACCAGGAGACCCTCTCAACCTGTACTCCGAGCCTGGGCTGGGGGCCAGCGTGCTGGTAGGAGGTGGGATGATGGGACCTCCACAGGTCCCTGTGAGGCCCATGGCATACACTCCTTGTTTCCAAGGAGACCCGCGCTCCACGCTGGAGAAGATGGTGGACGGCCGCGGTGTGGAGCATACCGAGATGAGCACCTTCCACCCAGAGTCACCAAGGATCCTGTCAGGAACCACCAGGAGGGGGGTGGTCGTGTGCAGCGTGGCACCCAACCTGCCACCAGTGTCGCCCTGTCGCTCAGACTGTGACTCCATACGCAAGAGCCCATGGGATGACGAGGGTGAGTGTGAGTGTGAGTGTGAGTGTGAGTGTGAGTGTGAGTGTGAGTGTGAGTGTGAGTGTGAGTGTGTGTGTGTGTGTGTGTGTGTGTGTGTGTGTGAGACTACCTGCTGAAGTGAGGATATACAACTAGAATACGTTAGTTAATAAAGTAATATTGTGCGTGTTGTGTGAGTACCCTAGAGGAACATTTAAAAAAAGCAGTGTCAAGTTACAATAGAGGATGACATTGTCAGCGAAGCTGGCCTGCTTTGTTCAATAGGTGCCACTGTGTAACTTTATGTAGTGCAAAATCAAAGTTGTCAAAGCATGGACAGATTATTTTCCTCTTTAGTACAACTTGTTTTAACAAAAGTCAAAATGTTATAGACCTTTTATTAATCTTAGATTATTTTGTTACAAATAAACAATATAGTTCAAGATTACATTCTGTTAATCTATGTATACCAATTAAATATAGATATATGACAGAAATTATTCAAATAATGAGAGTGGTAAAACTAGTAGTAGCACTAATTATTGCATAAAGAAATTTACAAAAAATGACTGATAATAATAAAAGCAGCAGTGGATATAATAACATGCTAATCCTAATAAAAGCAGTAGTAGTAATAGAAACATTATACTAATAATATTAATAAGGATATTACTAGTCTGACCTCTCCCTCTCCCATTAGGTAAGATGGTTGACATGGCAGAAGAAGTAACGTGTTTCTCTGGGAGCAACCAAGGCAGTAACTCTGAGGTCCAATCACTGAGCTCCTTCCAGTCTGACTCCTGTGATGATAATGGTAAGACGCAACCTCGTCTTGGCTCAGGGTTTTTAGAAGAGCCCAGCTCCTCAGTGTTTCCTTTTTTGAATGTGGCTTGAACTTTTAAATGCTTTGTTTGCTTGATTATTATTTGGTTCCAATAGGTGTCTCTTTCTTCTTTCGACAATTGTACACATTAGTATCCATGCAAACCCTGTGTTATCCTTCAGACTGCGTTGTGATGCATTTATGAGAAAACAATAATATCTTGAGAGGTTTAGATTGCAGCATTAATTTCCTCTTTTAAATTCTAGTCTGGAGTTCACAGGGAGCCAGTGCAGAGCGGCTAATATAGCAATAATATGACCTGTTGTTGGTTAGTACAAATGCTGCCTCTCAGCTTCCTGTGTTTAATGATACACTGGAAACGTTCAAGGGCACGAGGTGTTTCAGCTTCTCTCTGTGAGGATGTTTTCCTTAAAGAAGTTAATGAAGTCATTACTTTAGTTACATTACTAGCAGTAGTAGTAATGACTTCATTATCTTATTTCTGCTTGCTGCTGCTACTGCTGCTTCTGCTACTACTACTACTAATACTACTAATACTACTACTACTACTAATGAGGTCTAGAGGAATACACTGCTCCGCAGAGATACTACTGAGGTCTAGAGGGATACACGGCTGGTTACAGAGCTGAAGAAACCTGGGCTTAGGCATAAACTGATTTTAATAACCCCAAGGTCCTCTGGTCAAATAAGAATTTTAGAAAACCCTAGTTAGGTTGATTTTATTTTATTTTTTTTTTTTTTTTTATTCCACCACTACTATGGGGACAGATTGGTCTCATAATTACAAATGCACACAGAAAGACTCACAAATGCAAATAGAAAGATTCACAAATGCACACAGAACAATTCACAAATGCACACAGAACAATTACAAATATATTTGATTTTCAAATGCACACAGATTGAATCACAAATACATTCCAATGCACAAATGTGGATTTGTATGTATCTGTTTGTGGATCTCACTGCATTCGTGTGTGAATCGCTACGCATTCGTGTGTGGGTTTTTTGAGACGTCGCCAGATCCACAAATGCGTTTTTTCAACATGGACCTACCTGTAGCCAATCAGATGTTGCCCTCATTTTCAACCAATCACATCACTGCCGTCCTGCCGTTGCTGAAGCAGCTCTGGAAGTGGCCGTCATTCAGACGCAGTTGTGCAGCTACGGATAATATTATGAACCCAGACACGGGTGCGTTTGATGGTCCGACGTTTGAGGGACTTCCTCAACAAGTATAAAGCAGAACTAGTGATTAATTCAATATATATTTAAACTATATGTGGTTAATTCGCCTCATTCACTTAATTTGCGCTGGAATGGTGGCGTGGCTCATAATATTATCCGTAGTTGCACAACTGCGTCTGAATGACGGCCGCTTCCAGAGCTGCTTCAGCAACGGCAGGACGGCAGTGATGTGATTGTTTGAAGATGAGGGCGACATCTGATTGGCAACAGATAGGTCCATGTTGAAAAAATGTATTTGTGGATCTGGCAACATCAGGGGAGTCTCATAAAACCCACACACAAATGTGTATCAATTCACACACGAATGCAGTGCGATCCACAAATAAATACATACATATTCACATTTGTGCATTGGAATGTATTCCATCGTGAATCGTTCTGTGTGCATTTGTAAATCAAATATATTTGTGAATTGTTGTGTGTGTATTTGTGAATTGTTCTGTGTGCATTTGTGCATCTTTCCATTTGTGAGTCTTTCTGTGTGCATTTGTAATTATGAGACCGATCTGACCCCATAATACTACTAAGGCTCAAAGATTAGCTAAATTAACAATGTGTTGTCAATTCTGTGCAACCACATATACTCATGTTGTGAGTTGAAATGAGTGTTGCTGCATCAAGGATTCAAACATTTATGTATGCATGTATTATCCGTTTGCAGTTATTGCTGCAAAATAATGCATCAAATGTTTTCACAATTGTTTTCTCACAACTATAAATCATTATGATTCCTTTATAAAGAAGCTAAGGTGTTGAGACAGTGCTTCACAGCTTCAAAGTGTGTTGTTGGTAGTCGTGGCCTTTGTGCTGGAACTGTGTATTTGATTTGTGTTTCATTTTCATTGCATCGTCCTGTTCTCACTAGATATTATTTGCAAACCATTTGATTCATTGTTTTACTTTTCAGAATGATCATTAATCAAAAATGTCATCTTTTTTGCCCAGAATAATCAAGAATAATATGGCTGAGGTATATATGAATTACTCAGCCATATTGATACTGTTGCAATTTTCTTTCCTATGCTCGTTAAAGTCTGACTGGTGTCACCAGTGTCTGGACTAAAATGACAAAAAGCAGTAGTTGTTTTTTAGCATCTTTATTGTTTTCTTCTCATGTGGTTTCTTTGCAATTTGTGATGGTAATTTCCTTTGTTTGTCAGTTTTATTTGCTGATTTAATTTCAACATAAAGTATCTCCATATATATATCAACAATGTTGTATGTAAATTGCCCCCAAATTAGCAAGAGGTCTTGATTTTGCCAGTGATTTTGCCGGTGGCAGACGCAGCCGGTATAACCCTCTGCAGACAGGACAGATAGTGGACAATACCACAGGTGTGACAGGACTAACACCATTAAGGGAATTTTTCACTTTGGATGACTGTATTTCAAAACGTATCTCCTTTTCTCCCTCCACAAGCCTCCATAGTGACGGTCATTCGACTGGTCAATGATGCAGTCGACACAATCGAAAGTGAAGGTACCATGTCTTCTCCCCTTTGTGTCTCTCCTCTCACTCTTCTTTTGTCTCAGTCTGGTCATCAGAGGTGTCTACAGTTGTATACTAAAGCAAAAAATATTCATTGTGTGTTACATACTGTATCTTTCAGTAAGTGGGCATAGCTCCCTATACGTTTATAGATCCATTAGTGGTTAGTCAGTCCAACCCACTTGCAGACATTGACAATTGATCACAACAACAGACCCTGGTCTCCATTCTCAAAGTCAGTTGTTAGTGCCACCAGAGTTGTAGAGTTACAGTTGTAGTTGTTTAAAAGTGGCAAACCAGTCATTGTTTTATTGTGGGTAAAATTATATGGGGTGCTTGTTAACACTTTTACTATTGAGTTCCCGATCAGTTTCTGATTCAGTTTGTATCTGTTTCTGAGAATGGAAACAGAGAACTGGAAGGAAATTGTGGGGAGGAAAGGTGAGCTATGATAGAAAACATTAAAAAAACAAAAGCAATTTAGAGACTCACGCAAAGTCCCATAGCACCTCTAACCTAAATCATCTAATGTAAGATTACATTAGAAAAGCAGACACTCATGATTCAATACTAAAGGGCTCTGTGTTATGTTGTTCTTCCATCTGACAGTGTCAGTTATGGACCATGGTCAAACCTACAACAGAGGTGACTACCTCCTTTACCCCACACCCACCCACCTGCCTACCTCCCCTATCCATCTCTTTCTCTGTCTCTATCTATCTACAGCGAGTAGACAAAATTACAATCACCCAATGAAAATAACTTTGTTAGTGGATTAACAGAATCTATGTTTTAAAAAACTGCTTAAAAACATGGGTCATATGTCAATTAGCAGCAATTGTCAATGACTATATACCGTATGTGTTTGTTATATTTATTTTTGTCAAAACAGTTAGTGTCTCTATTGGTGCACATTGTTGTTGCCTAGTGATGAATATGCTAATAGATTAGTCTATGAACTATTTGATCCAGAACAAGATAACAAATGTCCATTCAATTCTATTACATAAAATGTTGTTGACCTGTCTTTATAGTGCCAGTATCAAGTCAAAATATCTACTGACCGTACGGTTTTCTATTCCACTGTCTACTTTGAAAAAAGTGTGAAAAATATGATAACATGGTAAACATGGCTGCAGTTTTATGTCTTTTCAAAAAATCAGAGGGAAAATTATTCAACAAGGATACACACAAGGCTTTGAGTTTCTCATTTCACAGAAGCCAATTGCTCCTTAATATCCAATTAGCTGCACCGAGCAAACAGAAGCCAACACCTAACCTCCACCAGTAGCATCAAAACCTTTTTTTCCAACCCAATGGTCATGCCAGGCATTGTCCCCAGATAGTATCTGTGTAAAAATCAAATCTGGAATCAGCACTTTTCATTTCTATACTAGACTATCTTAACTGAAATTATCTTGTCTACCCTCTGTATCTTTCTAATTCTGTGTATACCCACCTGTACATATCTCCGTACTTCGTCATTGATTAATTACACTGCTCATCCCCTCTCGGAGGTTTGTCTCCCACAGCTTGTTTGCCACTCATTGTGCTGTGCTGAATAAGCAGACCTGGGATGTCACTCTACCCCCTCCCCAACAACTGTTTGCCTGTGACTCTCACCTTACTGCATCCCACCATGTCACTTTGTTTGGATTTTGATTTCCTGCTCAGTGATGGTACTGTACCAGTTGTTTCGTGATGAGGTTTTCAAAGCCTCAATCTCACCATGACTTGTGTTCTGCTTTCATGCATGGATGTCTTTTTGTTTGATTTGTCATTGCTTCACTCACCATTTGCTCTTTAATGAACTTTGCCTGAAGTTAAAATAATCTGTTGTTGGTACATTGTCTTTTTGGTCAGAGGAACCTTTGTGATGAGATACTTATGCGATGTCAGTAGATTGTTCATTTTAATTTATTTTGTGTTTATTTTAACCCCAAATCACAAATTTTCCTCAGAGGGCTTTACAATCTGAACCCATACAACATCCTCCCCCCCAAAAAAATTTTACGGGGAGAAAAAAGGAAGAAACCTTCAGGAAAGCAACAGAGATGGATCTGTCTATCAGCATGGACAGAAGTACAACAGATGTCATGTGACCAGAATTAATGTGTACAGTGTACAGTTTTGCATTGTTGGCTCCAGAGTAACACCTTACCCCAACCGAGTCCTATTGCAGACAAATGAGAAATGCAGTCTAGTTTTGCTTGGACCATTAGATGGTCCAATATATTATTTCCAATATATTATTATACTATATATAATTATACTGTAAGATCCCCAAATAACTTTCTTCACTTTCATTTCTTGCAAAGTCTAAGAATCATGTGACTGTATTTATTATTTTGCATTTTGCTGCTTAGTTAACAGTAGATGTTTCACAAAAGGGGACCAATTAAATGTAAGTAATTTAGACCAAGAATAGTTGTCTGTTTGTAGTCTGAACATGTTCATAACAAACCAACAGGTTTTGCAGCCGCATGTTCATTTTATTATCTAAAAATAGTAGTTATATGAGCTATTTAAATGCAACTTCTTGATAGTAAATTTGACACCACCCACTCGTTCAGAGGTATTCAATTCAACGAGGTCCATGTAAAGAACATTTCCTCATGCAGAAGTCCAGAACCTCACAGTCATTTTCTAGTCTACGCCGTCAAACTCCACCAACTACAATATAAAGATGCCCTCAACACCGCTCGCATCATCCAATCTGGCTCCAACAACCCTAAAATGCTTTTCCCCACCATCAACAAACTCCTCAAGCCCATGGACACCTCCTTCACCACCAGTACATTTAACTAATTTCTCTCCTTCTTCAATGAGAAAATCACCGCAATACACAACCTGCTGCCACCAACTTCACTACCGCTCCCCCAACCCTCAACATGACCAAGCTACTCACTCTCATCCTTCAGTTCAATCATTGAAATAGACCTCTCCTCCATAGTCTCCAGCAGGAAGACATCCACCTATGGCCTTGACCCCCTCCCCTCTCATCACAAACCTCATCAACTCCTCACTGTCCTCTGGTCTCATACCAGAGGACCCCCTCCCAAACCCCCTCTCACACACACACACTCAAGCTTGCTGTTGTGACCCCTGTGCTAAAAAAAAACCTGGTCTTGACCCTGACATCCCCAACAACTACGGCCCACCTCTAACCTCCCCAACCTGTCCAAAGTCCTTGAGAGAGCTGTTGAATCACAACTCAAGTCCCACCTCAATCTCCATAATCTCTACAAACCCTTCCAATCCGGCTTCCGTTCAAAACACAGCACAGAAACCGCCCTACTGAAAATCACAAATGACATACTTCTCTCTGCTGACTTTGGCTTCCTCACCATCCTCATCCTTCTTGACCTCAGCGCCGCCTTCGACACTATCAACCACTCCATCCTCCTCTCACGTCTCCAGTACTCCCTTGGTATAACTGGCACTGCCCTCTCCTGGTTCACCTCATATCTTTCAGACCAACATCAATTCATTGCCATAAATAACTGTAAATCCTCCACCTCCCCAATCACCCACGGTGTCCCCCAAGGTTCCGTGCTTGGTCCCCTCATCTTCATCATTTACATCCTTCGTCATGGTCTTGATTTCCACTGCTACGCTGACGACACCAACTCTATTTCTCCTCCAAGACCATCACCTCAGTCACCCACTCCACTCTCCCCACCTGTCTCACTGAAATAAAATCCATCGTCACCACCTCCACCCAGATCCGCAACCTCGTATCATTCTTGGCCCCACCCTCTCTTTCCTACCCCATGCCAACCACATCACCAAAACTGCCTTCTTTCACCTCAGGAACATTGCACGCCTCCAACCCTCCCTGTCCTCTGCCACCACCGAAATTCTCTTCCATGCCCTCATAACCTCCAGACTTGATTACTGCAATAGCATCCTCTATGGCTCTCCCAACAAAATCCTCAATAAACTCCAATATGTTCAAAACTCTGCCGCCCGTCTGCTCACCTCCACCCAACGCTACGAACATATCACCCCGGTCCTGTGCAACCTCCACTGGCTCAAATACTTCAAATACAGGATTGACTTTAAAATGTTACTCCCCATTTACAAAGCCCTAAACAATCTGGCCCCTCCATACCTTTCAGACCTGCTCCCCCTTGATGCCCCAACCAGTTGCCTCAGGTCCGCCGATGCGAACACTCCATCAGGACCAAGCACTGGACCCCCCCAACAATCAACCTCACCCCCTGGAACGCCCTCCCCATCCACATTTGTCAGGATCCCACCCTATCTTTAGTTAAGCAAGCCCTCAAAACCCACCTCTTCAAACTCGCCTTCACCTGTTAACACCTGCTAACCCCTGCTCCCTACCCTCCACTACAGGACTCATTCCACACAACTTCTGCTGTTTTCTTTTATACTCCATTGTTTTTCTAATTTGTTTTGTTTTGTTTGTCTCTGCCTATGTAAAGCGTCTTTGAGTGTCCTGAAAAGCACTATATAAAATTAAAATATTATTATGATTTGGTCCCATATATATTGAAGTAGCCTAGTACTTGTAGACAACAACTGAAAAATAAAAAACAAATTTAACTGGATGAATTACTAATCCAATACATAATCTAAATTAAATAAATGTTATTCTCTTGTTACAAGTAAAATAAGGGAAGAGAGATTTTGAAAAATGTGCATTTCTTTAAATAAAGTACTTAATTTTAGAAAAAGTAATTGAGCTGAATTTTCCTGCAGCTTTAATTTCAGTTAATTTTGATGTGAAGCTCAAAGGATTTGTGTCTCGTAGCGGAGCTTCTCATTGGCGCTTTTAATATGAGACAGACTGCTTTTGAACCGGCCGTAGGAAAAATGAAGATGAAGTCTGTCCATTCTTGGTTAAAGGCTCTGGTCTCGCTGACCACGTTTCTCTTTTTGGAGAACACCAAGTGAAATAACTTCTCTGACTCACAAACTTCTCAAACTACTCGCCCCTTATGTGTAAATCTCCATCTGATTGGAATACACATATTTGATTGGCCGAATAGCATGACATGATGTAATTTATAACCCATGGAATTGGTCACTGTGTTTCCTGGATATGCTGTAAGTGCTCGAAAAGCGGCGTTGGTTAAAAGAGAAGTGCTCCGTCCAAATTAAATAATTCTCAATTATCTATCGGTTTTAGGTCCAGGTCCGGATAAAACGGCGGCTGGGTCCGGATCCAGACTGTGGTCCGCTTATTAGTGACCCCTGCTCTAGTTTTTCTCCTTCCAAAATGAGCCATATGAGCATTGTCTGATCTGACGCTCCATGGCAGAATGACATGTCCAATACTCTCATTGTTAGTCAATTCCTTCCAAAAGAGTCATGAAATAAATTATATTGACTTATCTATCACCAGTTGTAGTTTGGTGAAGTGGATCAGGTAACTTCAATACTACAGATAAAGTTAGGGCAAGATTGTGGTCTGTAGTCAACTGTGTGACAAGAATCTTCCACCACAACCTCCTAGCTCTGAGGTTTTGAAGAACAACGCACTTCGTTAGTATTCTGGTAATGGTATCTTGCTGTGGTTGCTGCAATATGACAAAGCTACTAAGCTGACTAAATATAAACATTTTCTTTGTATTCTTACTACATTTTTAATATTTGCATGGAATTCTTAAGTGATAACAGGGTGCATCAGCTACACAATCCACGGGCAATGCTTCTTTTTTAACACTTTACTACATTGACCAATAGGAAAATGTACCAGATATTTGATGTATCCAATCTGCTGTGTTTTTTTAGCTGTCAACCTGGCTTGTTTGTGCAAGTCTTCATGAACCTCAGCATGTTGTGACACCTGTGACATCAACTCTCAAAGGCTCCTGTTATGCATGACACATACCTTTTAAAGACTAACATGTTTTTCGAACAAGATGTCCCTTGTCATGTACATGACCTTCAACATCTCTGTATTGTTGATGTCCTTGAGTCTAATATGCCTAGTAAGGCATATAAGGCATGTCCGCTGCAAAGCTTTACATTTCGGAGACTACTTTGTTGTTGTCTTTTTTTCTCTGTCTAGATTGTTATTAACCATCTCCCCTTCTACTGTCCAGCATATCACTGGGACACATCAGACTGGATGCCGTCCACCAGGCTGTCAGACATTGAAGAGGTACCAGGCTATGAGCCAGGTCCTCTCAGTGAGGTAGCAGGCTCAGCCCCCCGATTTGGAGGAAGCAGCCGTGAACTGGAGTCAGACTACTACCTGGGAGGCTATGACATTGACAGCGACTACCCCCTTCCCCACGAAGAAGAGTTCTTGAGCCAAGACCAGCTGCCACCTCCGCTGCCCACAGGTGAGGAATATGCTGAGCCACTGCCCACCAACCCAACAGTCTCCAAAGAAAGCACCTTGAGCTCTGGCAGCACCGGGCTTCAGCAGGCCCGGCCACACTTTCACCCCAGCCAATACCTGCCTCCCCACCAGCTGCCCGTTGGAGAGGCCCACGGGGACTTTAGCTCTTCAATGAGTGGCGTAAGCCCTGGAACTGGGGACACTGATGACTGTGTGTCGCTAAATATGCAAGTGTCTGTTGGTGCATTATCAGCCTCGGACATGTCCGCCCCCAGTGGGCTGGATGACTCTGAACATGGAAGTGACTTTGACAGTATGGACGAGCTTCGTCGAGGAGTGACCATCATCACTGACTCGCAGCAACAGACTGAGGTGTGATTGATTGACCAGTGCAGTGTTCCTATGGGATGTATAGTTGACGAGAAGGAACATAACATCGGAGCAAATGGAACACATGTGGAGATGCACAAGTGGATGTTATCACAGGAAGAAATGCTTTGTCAGCAATGCTAGGTGCTGCTACAACCATAGACTATAACAATTACATTAAAAGCATACATTTTTAACCCCATTTCACACCAGAGTTCCCTCCCAACCCTGTCTAGAAATGGGAGTTGAGTTTTGCTCAATGAGCTCAGTGTGTTGTCAGTCCTGTCCCCGCTGTGCAGACAAATTAAAAGTGTCCTTCCTGTTCCAAAAGGGAGTCATTTGTAATGTGAAAAGAATGTAATAGAGAACGTGAATGAGAAAGACTAATCCAAAAGAGATTGAAATTTACAGATAAGGTAGAGAAAATAAAAAAAAGAGAAGGGATATGAGTGAAAGGGTTGTTTGGTACCCTGCTCCTTCTCAGAACACTTCTTTCTTATAAGAAAAAATGACATGAATCCCCATTTTCCTATTGTCCTCCTTGGATTTGTAAACTTTGTAATGCTCCAAGCCTGTACAGACTTTGTAAAATATTATGTCCATACTGGTGTTTAAGTATGAAACAATGTTCTGGCCACATTTCAAAAAGCCATTTATTTGTTTTAATGTGGAATGTGCTTGCTCCTTTTCCCAAAATAATCAAGCCACCCATCAAGCCATGACATTTTAACCATCATATCTCTTGAGCCCAAAGTGTTTTTATTGTTTTTGCAGCTAAGATTGACTGTAGTTGCAAATGTACACTGATAACTCAAGATTGCACAATTATTATCTTATCTACCGATATCTATCTACTTGTATTAAATGTATTCCCCCAAAATATTTTGAGGTACTCAATACTCACGTCTAGCCAGCTCTATAGGAGTGGGATCAAAATTAAGTGGTTTAATTTGATATAAAGATACAAATTGTTGTCTTATCTTGTTACCAAATGTTATCAGTGGTCGACACATACATGTATATAGTGACCATTAATATTTAAGTCATAAACAGTTAGATTTTTGTAGGCTCTCACACAATCGGAGTAGCAATAAGGAATCTGCTGGAGAACTAATCCCCTCAAACAAGAACATTTAGTCAACAATGCTGTTTGCCTCATGCCAACACTGCTGCTGTGCTGAGGTTTTTGCAGAGTAATAATGAGGTTAGAATGTCCACACTGTACACGTGTATGAATGTGACTGGATGTTACCAGTAAGCTGTTTGCTGATGAATGTACCCGTTATTTTGAAGCATGAATGAAGAATCTGGCTAACTAATTAATGTGCTTGGCAACTAACGGTTCACTTCATTTTGGTGGACTTTAAATTGCAATGAGAGCATTTTAATTGTCATATTTTTACTTCAGTAAATAATCTGATCTCATCCTCAACTGGATAAAATGCCATAAATCTGAAGTGATCCAGAGAAAATGTATCTTCAGATAAGCTAGTTAATAATGTTGATGTAGTATAGTGTAAGTCCTAGACATGTAAATGATAAGCCACCACAGAGAGCCACTATTAGCATTAGTAAGCTTTGGCTAAATAATTGACAAGCACCAGCTTTCCACATTTCATCTGATTTATCGCCATTTCTTTGGTCTGTTAAATGTGACACCATTATTTGGGAAAAAGCCATGCGGAGCAGACTCATTTTTAGCGGCACCTACATCCCGACGTGTTGTGTTACTTTGTAGAATCTGCACCATGTCTGCAAACCGAAGTCCAACCCTTATACAGGTCACATGGCTTAGTTGACATCTGGCCCATGTGTGACTGCTTCAAATAGTCACTGTATTGTACTATAATCTGCCTGATCCACTAGGGCATGCACCTCCTCTTTTCTTACAGATGTATGTGTTTAAATCTTTGTACAGTGTACATAGCTAGATTTTGTAGATATGTAATTGCAATCCTGAACTTCCTTTGAGTTTTTCTGTTGGACTGTTTGATGTAAATGTGGACAATAAGACTGGAATATCCATTATTCTCACATCATTCCTACTCTGCCACTGACTGAATGCCATTTCTTTTAATAAAGACATATTTTGCACATTTTCTTTTTAATTTTTTGCCTTAAATCCAGACTTTACATCCCAGAAATGTTTTCTTTTCTTTTTTACATTTTATGGTAATGAGAAATCTTTTTGTACATCTTTCATCTGTAATGTTTTGATGAATTTCTAATGTTCAAAGACATTAAGCAGTGTCAACATTATGTCCCCTATCTGCAGAAATTGATTACAAAGTGAGTGGGTTTTGTTTAAAAAAAAATCCAATTCAATGCAGGAAATAAAAACATTCGTATGCAGCATGTCACTTGTCATCAATTCTGAGAATAATCCATGTTTGACAGATCACAGCTGTTCACTGGTGTTCATTTTTTTATACCTCTTAATAATACTATGCTCTGTAGAGATGAGTTTAGGTAATGTCTGGAAACTGGTTATTGTGAAAATAAACTGCTGGAGAATACCAATAACTCACCGACTGCATCACAAACTATATCAATTTCTGTGTTGAGAACACCGTACCCACCAGGACTGTACGGTGTTTCTCAAACAGCAAACACTGGATCTCTCCGGAAATAAAGGCCCTCCTCAAGGAGAAGAAGAAGGTCATCAGATCTGGCAATAATGAGTAGCTGAGGACTGTGCTGAGGAGGAAGATCAGTGAGGGAAAAAATATATCTACAGGATGACAGCTGGTCAGCTGCAGCAGAATAACACCAGCGGGGACGACTGCAATTGTCGGCCTCATCTCCGCTGATGACAGGGAATACAGATAACTCAACCAGAACATTTTGGGATGGTGCCAGGAGAACCACCTCCACATCAACTCCAGTAAAACCAAGTGGTGGCCTTCCGCCGGGGTAAACGGCTAACTGCCACACACAAAAGTTCCCTGACGACTCTGCAATTCTCTGCCTCATCTCCGCCGATGACGACGGAATACAGGGAACTAAATTTAAATGTGCAAGAGTTAGCCAAGAGGCTATTTTTCATCTGTGTAATTCTGGCTTGGGGTGTAATAATTGAAAACTTGCTGCTGAAAAGATTATGATGATAAATGGGTAGAACTGACATACAGTATTAAATGTGTCTCTTGCTGTAAATGCAATGATTAAAGGACAAAGAAAAAGACTGTAAAAAAGTGTAAAAGAGTGCAGTGTAATATTGGCCATGATTAATCAAGGACATACCATACAATCTAATAAATTGAGACGCGTCTGCAATAACCGCTGTTGTAGCATCCGTTCTGGCTGACAGAAGAAATGTTGAAGGAGAACAGCATCATATTGTCTGCATATTGAGCCAGAATCAGTCAACTGTTAACCTGGTTGCTACACACACACAATATATATCAATATGATCAGCATAATTTAATATATAGAAGGCAGCATGATTAGAAGTTACTCACATAATAGGATATGGTATAGGTAAAACACTAATCAGTGTTCAATACCTAATGTGATTATTTAAAACAGAAGCTGACTAGTTAAACCACAATTCAAGTTAAAATGGAGAGAATGTTGTGTGGTCTCCTATTTAGCAGTGGGTGTGAAACACATTCAGTAGCTTTGTAGGCTTTGTTTTAGTCTGCTGCTTTACCAGACACAGAGGAAAGTGATCTGAGGATACCAACTGGACAGAAATGGAATTACAAGAGTTTATTGGCGTCAGGAGTTCCAGAACTAGACTGTCTATTATGGTCTGCATTCACAATAAGTCTGAGACTGCATGACTATCGCATGACTCTACTTCTTCTCGGGAGCCTCTGTGCTTCCTCTTCTCAAGCTTCCATGGATCGTGGTTGTCTGGAGCTGGTCCTGCTCCCTGCCATGGCGGCCCTGCTGATGCCTGTCCTCTCTACCTCCTTCTGCTGACATGGATCGTGGTCATCTGTGTGACGGAGTCTTGGGGGAAATATATAAGTACCAGCAACGCCACCTGAAATATAAACATAAAGCACCCTTAACTATAATGTGCATCAGGACACAGATTCATGGTTAATTTGGCCAGAGACGTGTTGTAATAAAATCAAAAGTTTATTTAGAACATTTAAAAACAAATGCTAAAAACCAAACCATGCAGAATAAAAATCACAGCAAAACCATGCAAACCAAACTAAAACAGTGAAAACTAAAACAGAATGAGAAAATAGGTGTGGTAAAAACAAAAACAGAGCAAAGCAAAACAGCAGCAGAAGGTACCTACAAATGATAACAAAAAAAGAGATTAAACGGGTACCACACTGCTGCCAAGATGCTGACTCACTCAGTTACTTGTAGAAAACTCACGTGAGCCACCACCACGCCAGGACAGGGACTGGTACAATGAGTGTCCTTTATCATTGGCCTGATTGGGAGGGGGAGGGGCCAGCCCGAGGGCTGCGTTCAACAACGCTTCTGAGGAGCGTCTCAGAAGGGTGGTGAATTACATGAATCATTTCTGTAATATTCATTGAATGTGCTGTAACTCTGTTATGTGGTTCATTCTGGTCCCATGACATCTATTGCTTCTGTCCTTCTGTCTCCTCTGTTGCTCTCCCAAAGGTTTCTTCCGTTTTTTCGCCGTGCAAGGGTTTTTACTATTTTTTGCTACTTTGAGCACCACAAGCAGTCTGCCATCTAGTTCCATTATATTAGAAGCTAGACATCTCAAAGGCCGGTAACTCCAAAACTATCTAGATCGATACATAAGAAGGGCTGAGCAGTCCCTTTGAAAATAAGCATCATGTGTGACTTGCTGACTCTGCTTCTTTTGTATTCATTGAACTGTTACACTAGAAGATGGTGAAAAGCATGGGATCAGGTCCAGCTGTCGGTAATCCACTTCATCCCACAGGTGTGCGATGTGGTTGAGACCGGGCCTCGAGCAGGACAATCACATTCTTCCTCATCAAATTGGAAAAAGAATTTCCCCATGGACTGGTTTTGTGCACAGGCACATTGAAAGAGGAAAGAGTCACTCCCACATTGGAGACTATTGGCCAACATGTCATTTCAAGCTGCAGCATTAAGATTTCGCTTTTCTGGAATTTAGGGACTTAATCCGAAACAGAAAAAAACAGCTCCAGCTGGAAAATGAGGTCCAAATACTTTCGAAGGATGTCAGTCAACTGGATTCCTTCACAATGCACAGCCTCACAGCTTTGCTCATTCAGGTTTCAGTTGAATTTCAAACAAGACACTTCACACAGCCCATCACATTTTCCAAGTTTAATAGTTAAGAATGAAAAAAACACCGAAATGTTTTTGTCGTCACATACAGACCATGGTTTGGCACAAAATCCCCCACAATCCCCTCCAATAAGCAAAGTCACAGAGGCACTTTCATCATGAGCAGGCCAACTGTGAGCCAGTGAGCCGGTGAAGACACTGAGGAGTCTGGAGATCAGAAACATCCATAAAGACCGGGGACTTCAGCAACCATCTTAGCCTCCCAGAAACCTTGACTAAAGTCAGTATAAGCAACTAAAACCAGAAGGGAGTACATCTCTCCTGATCTAGGGGAGTGTCTTGAGTGCAGGGGACGCCGCCCAGAGATTCAGCTGAGATGGAGAGGATGGACTCTCCTCTGTGGGACTGAGCATGGACAGTCCAAAATCATGCTTTATTGTTTTCTTTTATTTAGACAAACCCAAATAAAAGGCACATAAAACACTGCGCGTATCTTTACATAATTATTCTCAATGGACATACATTTAAAAAAAATGTAGGAATGTTTTACCTTTCTGCTAATCAGAAAGCCTAGGCTTCGTATATACAAAAATTACCATTGTTAATGTTCTAATACAAAAAGATTTATAAAAGGTTATTTTTTTTCTTGCATGTGTCTGTCATAACTAACAAGTCCTCTGAACTAAATGGTTTGTACAAAGATATACATTCATTTGCCTTCACATCTGCCAAATTCATCATACATCATACATCTTCGATATAATTTGGCCAAATAATGTTTTTCACATTAGGTTGGAGTCAAATAATAATAAAAAAAAAACACATGGTTAAATGACATTGATACGTCTACACAACCTTGACCCAAATAAAAACCAAATAAAAGAAGGATGTGATCACACCATGGTTTGGTTGTCAGACCCGTGGGGTCCACAGCCGTCTGATCGGATGAAGGCTTGCCACAAACTGTTCCATCACACAACACATAGGAGGAAGCGTCAACTTGTGGAAAAATCTTGCAAAAATATTTCAGGCACACTTGTTTACAGCAACTGGAGAAGGACAAATGACATCACACACTTCCTTTCAGCCTAATATTTTTTTAGTGTTTTGTTTTCATAAAAAGTCACTAGCCTTCTAATAATGGTTTTGAACTCAAACCTACACTGGACAAGCTCAGTCATCCACTTGTAACATTGAAAAAAAAAATGATGGTAAATTAATCAAATTCCAAGCTCATAATGCCATTACACATTAGAACATTTCTGTTGGTGGACTGTGTTGCATACAATTAAACATCTGGGCTGCCAAAGTGCAGATGTGGCCAGGTGAACTGTAAAACACACCAATCATTGACTCATTCCACCAAATTGAAATGCCCCTCTAAGTACCACTCGTCTGTAGTGTGCACATCCTACAGTCTGCTGCAAGTGCTTCAGAGTTCCGGCACTGAGCAAAGTCTCTCAACTACAAACATGTTTTACATCTACAATCTAATTCCCTCGTGTTCCTCAAGACACCCGCCCTGGGACATAATCGGATATTGCTAACAAGGGGTCTTCAAAAGCTAATCAAAATACAAAGCAGAGCCATGCTGCTGCACTGAGTGCCATGTTCCTTCAGCAGCAGCACGGCTAACCCTCAAAGGTCCTGTGGCTTCAGGGTCTGTCTCTGAGAAGTAGCACCATGTGGGCAGAGGACAGGAACAAACTATACTCATTGAAGAAGTTTGGCAATCCAGTGGGATGCTCCTTAATGTGTTTTCTATTGTTTTGGTGAAACAAAAGAATTATATGGTATTGGAAGCATATGGTGTGTCATATTAGTTGGTAGTTAGTTGATAACTTAAGTGACACAAGCCGTTTCCCTTAACTAGCCTGATGGATGGATGGCCACATCCGTGGTGATATAGTTCTTGCATTGCTAGCCTATGGGATGTAGAGATGTTCCCTCTCCCACAGGTAAAAGGCAAGAACATAGTGTTTCATATTTACAAAGAAATGACCAGTGTGTGAATAGCTGAACATGGTTTTAAAAGACGATTCTCAGTAACCTTCCCGAGTTTGCCTGACAGTGATAGGGATCCTATACCTGCTAAAGGAAACAATCTAACCAACTAAACATACCACAGGTTCACGTTGAGACTGTTGGTGTATTACAGATTCTACTGGGCCAATGGGTAGCTCTCTTGAACTCTACAGTTAAACAGTCCTCAGTAATCACAATTTCTGATTATTTTACTTCTGATAAAACTGCCATTTTAAGGGCAAATCGTAAGGGACATGTTTTCAGTATGAGACATTTCCTCTTAGTTGTACCTTCAACTGTCATGATATAAATACATACAAACATTCTCAAACAGGTGTGAAAGAAACTCGTGTTGAGTATCCAGCATTGGCAACTGTCTGGTTTCCAGCCATGTTAAAACACAGCCATGGGTTTCTCTCCAAATGGAAGCTTTGTATTTTGCCATTAAACTTTAAAATACATAAACAAGCAAATACTGATAAGTCACCTAAAATAATAGAAAAACACTTAAACCTAAGAGGAAGCATTTTAGAAAACTCTGGCAATACACTTCCATAAAAGGAGCTGTTTAACAAACCATAAAGATCTAGTAAGGTCTCACATATCACCCAGATTTGAAGTCATATGCCCAGTTGAAGAAATCTTGGCCACTAGTATGAGACCAACTGTCCTCCAGCAGCTAAATGGAGATGAACGAGTTCTGGAATGGGGCCTCCAAAGCATTAATGCGTTTAAGGCCAACCCTCAACTACCGGTCATCAGAAAACAAACTACCCTGGTTTGAAAGAGGGGGGCAGGGATACAAATAAAAAAAACATTTAAAAACATGGGTGACAATGCAGCAGCTGGTATTGTATTAACTGCCCAATAATTATACACCAAAGTGGAAGCAAATACTCTTCTGGTTTGAAAATGTAATGAAACCTTTTCTTGTGTACTATTAGAAATGCCAACAATTTAATACACATTAAAAAAAGGCTAATTATTGCAATATAATGGGTATTGTTGGCTTTTGATGAAAGATTAGTCATGCAGACATGGGTCAGCCCCACCTGAGGTGCCAATTTCTTTATTCTGGGTGTAGGAGAATTTAAGTGTCCTATGATGGTCCAAATGCCGTTTAAAGGTTTCCCCCTTATCTTTTAAAATATAACATATAGGGGAAAACACGATACTTAGAAAATCTTTGGCATAACATATTATATACACAGAATATCTGCACAAAATTACATTTATCTAAGCCTGAAAATTCTTCACCTTGAAGTAATCTGGACCTCAGGACCATTCAGCTATATTGCATGGTCTTTATCAACCGGTGTAGATTGGAGGCCACACACACGTGGCACTAAAGACCATTTGTGAACCGTGGTATACCCCCCCCCCCCCAAAGGATCTACTGTTATCACATGACTGGACTTCTATGGTCAGATCGTCAGCTCTAGATCTGATGAACACTGAAATGTGGTTGTAACGGAGAAAAATTAATGAAGTTCTCTTTTTTTTGTCAAACCAGTTTATCTGTACAGATTTAACATGACCCTCAGAAACCCAACTAGTAGGGTTGAGCAAGACTTGACCAACGCAACGAACCACAGTGCAGAGTAACACAGTGGACATGGTTGAGCAATATATCATCAACTTTGAGATGACAATAACTTGACATTTGTCAGAAATATTGTCCTTACTGAGGTCTCTCTCCATTTTGGTGTGTGGGAATTGTCCCATATCTAGGAGCAAGACGGCATTATGGTAATATTTGATTTACAGAATTCTTGCATCAATGTGATGAAGTACCTTGATTTGTCAAGTAATAAATTCACTGGGTTAGCCAAGAACAGAAAGTCCCTTCTGGTATCAATAAAACCTTTCTCTAATACATTTCTAGAAATGTCCTATATTACAATATCTAAAATAAAATAAAACTCATACTATGATAAGACAGGTGTAGCCATGCTACCCATCCCTAAAGAATTTATCTGACAGACTCAGAACTTTATCTCAGTGTGTTGTATGTTGGCTAGAAGCACTCAAAACTAGAATTTTTCTACCATGATCACAGATATCTGAAATATTGTTTTCTCCTATAAATACAACCACAATTAAAAATAGACAAACTATGCAGTAATCATCACTCCTGCAAGTTACAATCATTGGTTACTATCTATGTGGTTGAACTACATTAGTTGTCACCTTTTCAAGTTTAACACACCATCAAGCCACCAAAAAGACAGTTTTACTAAGATCCGGCTCATCCATTATTAGGCAGTTAAAACATTATCGGCTTTTACATCCACTAATAGCAGCTCTACCAAGGAGGGGAGGAAGGCAGAACTTGGGATAGAAAAGGCATGCTCTCCATGGACCTCATGGCAATGTTGAGTGGCCCAGTGATATTCATGGCCATGGGCGTGGTGATAGTCACCGGGTGGCCGATATTCATGTGTGCCGTTGTAGGGATGTTGACGGAAGCCAGGTTCACAGGGCCAGTGATGGTGACCGGGTGCTGCAGGTTGACCTGTGACGTGATGTTGACCGTACTGGTGCCGATGTTCATCTGAGCAGCAATGGTGACGGGATTGCTGGCAATGCCACCGCGGTTCATGGCCGAGGTTATTGCTGCCGCATTGGTGACCGGTGTCGTAGTGGCCGAGTTGTTGTGCACAGTATTGCCATCTGTTTTAAAAAGACAGATAAGAGTAGAGTTAGGGCCGGTCAACCTTATGGAAATATACTACCCCTCCAAAACAGGGAAAGTCAACAGCCCTCTCAGCTCCTTGGCTGGGTCACTGAAAATGTCAATACACCATTAATGCATTATGTCAACTGTGGAAATATGTGTTGAAGAAACCTACCTTTGTGAGAGTTGTCAATTAGGACTTGGAAGGAGTTATTTAAAATCTCTCCTACCGTCAACTCACCTGGGGGTAAATTCAAAAAGCAGGATCAATAGACTAACCAGCTAACTGTCCATTAGTTTGAATTCAGAACTTTCATTTGAAACAGTAACACATTATGAAGGATAACTTAAGGCTAAGGCTGGATACACACTACACTGCAGGACTGCCAATTTGACCATCCCAGCTCTAGTGCATCACGGGGTCATTGTCAACATGTCTCACCTATGCTGGAGGTGGCTAGCTCGCTGCTGGGTCACGTATGACCCCATCTCAACTGGGATATCATCATTTTTGTAATTAGTCGATTTGAAGAGGGTAAATAAAAAACGGTCGATCTGATCAAAGTCAGGACAGAAATGACAGTTTATGACAGTAGCAAGATGACCTCTGATGAAAGGTCAGGTAGTGTGCATCTAGCATAAGTGTTATGGCCCAGTTTGTGGTTCAATTAAATGATCTACTGATCCTGCTTCATGACATTTAACCTTATATTATCAAAACTAAGAACCTTAATTACAACAGTCCTCAGAGAAAAGAAATGCTTCTGTAATTGTGTGACATGGTACTTGAAGAAAAACTGGCCACTTATGTTTTGCAGAGGTTAGAATTCAGTGCTTTGGGGTTTCTGCTACTAGCTACTGGATTACCTTTTCGTGGCCCTGAGTGGTTCCACTGCCAGTCACTTATACCTATTCAGAAATACAGACACATACGGGTTACAAGAGCTCAGGGAGCAGGGCCACAGTCTGGGAGTCAGCTCCAACAGTTGGAATGGTTAAGTTGTGTGTGGCTAATATTTTATCAAGGACATCACAGTTTATGGTCGGTGGCTATGTATGTATGTATGTATGTATGTATGTATGTATGTATGTATGTATGTATGTATGTATGTATGTATGTATGTATGTATGTATGTATGTATGTATGTATGTATGTATGTATGTATGTGTATATAAAGTAAGTCTATGTTTAAATTACAATACTTATGAAGGATAATAATAATAATAATTAATATGAAATATTAATTACGATTATGAAGATGTGTATTGTAGCATAGTAGAAAGACACTGTGGGTTTTTTGTTACTGTGAAATGGTTCAGGTGTGAATGGAATACATTAAAGATGGAGGTCATAGACAAATGGAAGTTGCACAAGCATGGCGTAAGAAGGGGGACTATTATGTTGAAGGACAGGAGAGCGGAAACACCGGAAGTAAGAAAGCTAGTATGAAAGTAGGACTGTTTACCTGAGTAGGACTCCGCCCCTGTGAAGCGGTTTAGCCATTAGCATCCTATGTTATTGTTATGTTATCTTGCATGCTGGGAAACTAACCAATGGAGAGGCCTTAAGCAAAGCAAATGAGAGTATTTAACAACTCGCGCAAACATTTGTACGGGGTGATTATCCCTTCTCGTGAATCGCACAGACAGCTAACTGCTTACAGCACGACTGTAAGTGGCCTGTGGACTGCCTGAAGCGAGACACCCCCGGACGGGAACTATATTCTGTTCATCATCATCATCATCATTATCATACTTTTTATTAAATATTTTTTTATTATAACTAATTGAATCCTGGACTTCTCGTCACGCGATCGCCCAAGGTTTGAACTTAACAATTTGGTGACCCTTGATGTGAGCATTGGTGGATCACGGCCGATTTTGGACGAAGGACCGGACTTTTCTCTGGGACCGCTTCGGACGATCCGTTCCCCCTCCTACTCAAAACAGAGATAAGACAGAGCCTGTTGTTTATGAACCGAAATCTGTATAGGTAGCTTAGGACAATTTAGACATGAGTGGGAGCAGAACTGGACGGGACGAGGTAATAAATTATTAGCGTAAAAAACACGACACATAAGGATAAGACATTAGTCAAGTGAAGGAGATGGTGATCAGTATATCGATGTTTGTTGAATGAAAGCTAACGTACGTATGTGTCTGTTGTAAGCTTTGCTGGAGACAGCGGCGCTGCGTGTTTGATTGAGAAGCGATAGCGGCTCCGATCATTTGAGCTGTGGGAGAGTGTATGAATTGTAAAATTGTTGTAACAACTGGGTTTCCTAAAGAAGTGCGGTAGTTTCTAGCATAACTATAAAGTCCTCCGAGGCAGGTGGAGACTAGGAGAAGTTACCCACAGTAAGGAAAGGTTAGAGGTTCGTAGAATTTGGCGACGGTCGATCTATTGTCTCCAAATACTCATTCTTAGGTTACTGTTAGAAAGCACAAAAAACAATCTGGAATAGAGACGACGCATGATCTACGCGGGGAGAGTTGCGGCGCTTGGGGTGAGTGTAGCAGTAGTTTCGACAGGGCCTGGAGCTTGAGCATTGAGGGATCCAGCTGGAACTGAGGAGGCATTGATTTAATGAGTTCTGTTGCGCTCCATTCGCGCCTAGGTTTAGCGGAGCTTTAACTTGCGTGAGATTAGAGCTAGAGAATGAGATTAAATTGTAATTTGATGACGCTTGAGCTAAGGCCAAGGCAAGAGGGCTAGAAAACGAAATTATAGTCAAGGAACCAGTAGAGAAATGTTAGGTGGTGTTACAAGCAGAAATCCGGCATTTACTAATCAGCGAGTTCTAGGTGGTGTTACGAGCAGAAATCCGGCATTTACCTAACAGTAATGTTAGGTGGTGTTGCGGGCAGAAATACTGAATTTGCTGATACGCGTTGTAAATATAGTGAAATGTACTAATTGTTGTATGTTTTGTAAATACTGTAAAAAGTGTTGTTTATTGCTAGAACTGTAAAGTGATAAATATAGGCCTTGGGGAACTTTTGAACAAAGAGTCGTAAAAGAGGGGCATAAAAGGAGATAAGATCTTAAAGGGGAAGGGAATTTGAGGAGAGTGAGACACGAGGAGTGGACTAGAAGAAGCTAGAAAGTAAGAGCGTGCGACAGGACTGAGACACATAGTGGTTAAGAGGAGTACTGTACTCAACATAAGAAATAGTGCCTCTAGTGGTTGGAGGACTAATACCCCAGCGATCAGATAGGGTACTGCGGGGATTAACCCCCTGGCCCCATCGTGTGGCAAAGCTAGGTATTACAACAAAAGGGACAGATAGCGCCACTGAGTTCAGACAAGGTATTACAACAACACCATTGACATCCAACTGCTTTACTCACAGTTGACGCACCCTTTAGTAACCATACTGATACTTATACACATTAGCACAGCATAGTTAGGGAAGAATAAGATAAAGCATAGTTATATTATTGATGTATTGATTGTTAATTAGTATATTGATGATAAAAATAACAAGAATAGAACTGAAGTTCTATTGACTGCTGCATTGACTGTTTAATCAGTGTAACCTTTTTTCCCTTACCTAACTGTATTTCTTCCAAACGCACCACACTTACACATTAGACACGTATTCTATTTTATTTCTACATTTAAATTTCCTTATATAAGAGCCAAAGTTTACACCTGATTCTTTCAACAATGTCTGAGCCAACCACAACCCCACTCACATGGGTTGATGCTACATGTAATGCCGCCCTGGACATGACAGCTCCAGGAGAAAGGAAGATAGATAAAAGGCTGAGGGAAAATATCCAGAGATGGCACGATGAGGGTTTACTGGATGTGCCCCAGGAGGGGCCCACCAAAGTGCAGAGGATGATGCTTATGAAAGTGCTCAAGTTGAGATACAACGCAGCAAAAGAGAAGCAGAAAGGAAGGTTAGCATTCTCAGCGGATGTCAACAGTACCGACAGGGCAAGGTGAAGGCAGGGTGAAGGCAAAAATGCTACTGCATGGCACGGAATGACCAGAAGACCCTGCTGAAAGAAAAAATGCACCAAGATGAAGAGAAGCAGCCATTGATATCAGAAGCAGCCTCTCTACCATCAGACCCAATTCTCACCCCTTCCATCTACCCCACCCTACTTCAATACCCTCCCTCGTACAACTCCTATAACCCATTTAGAGAAGAAGCTCTACACGCCATGGCACCATTAGTGGAGATAAAAGGAGGCACTGTAGAGGTTGAAATGGATTGCAACACCCTGGAAAACAGAGCAGTTCCAATCCTTCTGAACAAGGTTGCACATCTGGAGAAGGCCCTGTATGCAATGGAAGAAAGTATCAGAAAAGGGGATGCTGAGGACGTCCAGAAAAGGAGGGAGGAAGAAAGGCCCCACCTATCAAGCTACAAACCACAGCATCCTGATGAGAGTCGGTGGTCAAATGAGTCCACTCAATCCTCATATCATGGCCTCCCCACCTCAGAGCGTTCCAATAGACAAGACTGGGAAGAACGTGCCCCACATCAGGAACATGCCTCAGGACCAATGATGTCCAACCCCTCATCCATGATGAAAGAACAACTAGATAAAACGCATAATTCAAGAAGTCATCACCTCTCGACTACATCTCCTGCCAGACCTAGCACCTCATCTTTCAAACCCCTCCCCACCTCAGAAACAGCCCCTGAACCTTGATTTCACTGGGAAATTGTCCGTGCCAGGAGATTTGGGATGGTACAGACAGGGAGAAGACAGCCCCAAAGGACCGCCACGCAAAGGAAGGCTCCTGAGAAGAGCAAGGGAAATAAACTATAATACGATGCTACCAGTGGAAGGTAGTTAAGGAGACGAGGACAGTGGTGAAGAAGATCAAGGTTATGAGATGCAGGACCCAATCTTGACCTTGAGCAATGGCTTGAAACAATATAAGCCATATAACCCCAGGGATGTTCAATACATCATTGACAAGCTGCCTCCTCTGACAAGTGGAGGATCCCCCTGGATCAAAGCGCTGAATACGGTTACCACTGGAACCCCCTTAGCAGTGGGTGATCTGAGAGCCATCCTGGTACAGTGAGCCGGAGAGGAAGGCTGGCTGCAAAGCCATCTCTGATGGCCAAGAACTATGCAAAATCGGTACCTCCTTATTCGATGCCATCAGAATAAAGTGGCCCTATTTACCAAACCTAGCCAATCTGGACAGCATCAAACTCAAGCCAGGAGAAGCAATGGTGTACCTGAGACGAGCTGCTGACGCATGGGAATCATCTACAGGCGCCAGACATGATAAGGACAGGACCTGCATGAGCATGTGGAAGAATGCCGTGGTGTTGGGCTTACCAGCCCAATTGGAGAACAATATGCAACAGACAGTGGGCATAAAGAATGCCATCTATGAAGTATGGGAAGAACACATCACATCAATCAGAATAATGAAGACGAGAAAGAGGAGAGATAAGGCAGAGACAAACAGTCACTGAGACTGCTAAAAATGCAGCTAGCAAAGAAAGATGCTGAAGCTGTGAAGAATGGCCCAAAAGCACAAAAACATATGGTGGTTATGGAAGATATCGCCCATCTGATCCAAGAAGCTGTGACCAAAGCTCTGGAGCAAGCCAAGAAGGAGCAAGAGGACAAAGACCAAGAAAAAGAGAGAAATGGAACGCCACGGAAGAGACCAACCTCGTTGGCAACGAGAAGGACAAGGAAACTAAAGAGAAGGCAAGGAAAGGCAAAGCTGTCAAAACTGTGGGAAACCTGGACACTGGGCTAGAGACTGCTACAGTCAATCAAAAGGTGGAAAAGGACGAGGAGGCCCACACAGAGAAGGAGGGTCCGGACAGGACATCCCCCAACTACCGCCAACTGCCTGCTAGAGCAATGGCTGGCGAGCTGTATTATAATGACCAATGACGAGGACACGGCACAGGGACAAGGACAAGCCCTTCCATCTGGATGTTTCTGAATCAAATGGGATGATATCCGCAGTATTGTTTCAGAAAAAGGAGGGAGGAAGGAGACCACTGATGTATTACAGCTCAAAATTAGACCACATTGAAAAGGGCCAAACAGGTTGTACAAGACACTTGGATGCCCTGAAGAGAGCAATTGAAAAGACCGCTCATGTGGTAATGTGTCACAAGCTCAAGGTCAACACAGAACATGGCATTCTCGCCTACTTAACCTCAAGTGCATTCACCATGACTGCTGCAAGACAAGAAAAGATTTCAAGAGTCTTACAACAGCCACACATCAGGTTTTCATATGAACCCACCAACATGGCTGATGGATTACATGTGAATCTCCAAGAGCCTCATAACTGAAGAGATTGCAAGAACAGATCTCAAAGTCAGGGCTGACTCAGGGAGTCAGGGAGACAGAACCTCTGGACAACCCTGAACTAACGCTGTTCACAGATGGAAGCTGCCATAGAGGTGAAGAAGGAAACATCGCTGCCTATGCAGTAGTGCAACAGCAAGGGAAAAGCACACAACCATTGCAGCTGAAATTATTCAACAACCAGCATCAGCGCAACTTACACTCACAATCACACTGGAATATGCCCAAGGAAAGTCTGTGAACATTTACACAGACTCACCTTATGCACATGGAGCTGTACATGTCGATGGGCCCCAGTGGTTGAGAAGAGGATTCCTGACTACGGCAAATTAACCTGTGAAACACAAAGATCAATTGGAACGACTGCTGAGAGCTATCTTGCTACCACACAAAGTAGCAGTCAGGAAGTTTAGAGGACATCAGAACGATCAGTCGTTAGCGGCAAAAGGGAATGAGGCAGCCGACCTTGTGGCAAAGAAGGTAGGAAGCTATGTGAAACAAATGACAGCCATAGCCACTCCAGAACTTCCTAAACTTGGGATGGAAGACATCAAACTCATGCAGGAAGTAGCAGGAGCATATGAAAAGAACCAGTGGATACACAGAGGAGCCACAAAGAAGGAAGGACTCTGGAGATCACACGATGGACGCTTACTGGCACCTGCAGGATTATGTCAAGGACAGGGCCATGTGCCTGTCATCAAGCAGGCACATGGCCCATCTCACGTGAACCCCAAAAGGACAGAAGAAGTCTCCATCCTATGGTGGCATCCATACATGAAGGAGATGGTAGGACTCTACCTCCACGAATGTCCTACCTGCAATGACTTCGGCATGAAAAGGCCGTATAAAAGTCCCCAAGGAGAGTTCCCACTGCCAGACGCCCCTTGAAATAAGCATCGACTACACAGACATGGGTACAGAAAGAGAGGGTACAGATATCTACTCGTGATGATCGACAGATATACCCGATGGTTTGAAGCGATTCCCTGCAAAAAGGAAGACGCAAAGACAGTTGTGAAATGGCTAAAGAATGAGCTGATTCCAAGAAATGGTGTCCCAAGAAGGATAAGGGCTGACAATGGGACACATTTTGCAAACAAACACCTACAAGAAGTTGAGAGATATTTAGGTATCACACATGCACACGGAGCAGTCTATCACCCATAGTCACAGGGGATAGTCGAGAGAGCTAATCGAACGATTAAATCTAAGATAGCTAATATATGTCATGGTACCAAGTTGACCTGGCTAGATGCGCTTCCTTTGGCATTAATGTCTATGAGATCCGCGAAAGGAGGGAGAACCTTTCTCTCCCCCATGAGTTATTGACAGGAAGACCGATGCCTAGCCCCAGGAAGAGAGTTGGGAGAGAGTCCACTGTTAGATATATTCCAAATAGAAGAGGAAGAGTATTTTGGAAAGTTATCTGACCAGATCAAAGTGCTTTCTCAACAGGTTACCAGAGCTCAGATAGTGCCAGCTGATGGGAACGTGCCATCAGTAGGGCCAGGTGATTGGGTAAGGTTGAAGATGCACAAGCAAAAGCGGACTGAGCCCAAGTTGGTTGGGCCGTTTGAAGTCGTTGAAAAGACTTCACACGCCCTTCAGGTAAGAGGCCACACCAAAACCAAGTGGCACCATATAACAGATTGTTTGCTTGCAGATCCGCTGCCCAAAGC
Organism: Cottus gobio; assembly: GCA_023566465.1. Classification (NCBI taxonomy): domain Eukaryota; kingdom Metazoa; phylum Chordata; class Actinopteri; order Perciformes; family Cottidae; genus Cottus; species Cottus gobio. The sequence goes on from CM042220.1 coordinate 4,401,147, forward strand.
AGCACAACCAACCGCTGAAGATTCGCCTAATCAGGAGGGGAATTCTTAGAAAAAGGGAAGACCTAGGGATGCTTGCCATATTTAGCCGCACCACCATGTGCAACAGTTTTGTTTCCCCCAGAAATCGATCTAGGCGTTCGAGAGGGAAAGAGCCCAGAGAGGAAAACCTCTCTGTCATCCCTAACTTTGTTTCTCAGCTGCAGCAAAGTTTCTTCACTTGTCTCTCCATTACCAACTTCCATCATGCACCTGCCTGTGCCTTGAAGGCCTCACCATCAGACCAGAGACTCCAGGTGGTTTTCTTGAAGTATTGGATTACAGAGATGTATTAATAAAAATGTTTACACTGTGACAATCAAAAGCTATTACAAAGATGTTTATACTATTTAATAGTATAAAAGGAGGGATTGTAGAGTTGTAATAGTTTATTTTAACTTGCACGTGTATATAACAAAAGTCTATGTTTAAATTACAATACTTACAATAGATAATAATTATAATTAATATGGAATAATAATGAAGATTATGAAGATGTGTATTGTAGCATAGTAGAAAGACACTGTGGGTTTTTTGTTACTGTGAAATGGTTCAGGTGTGAATGGAATACATTAAAGATGAAAGGCATATACAAATGGAGGTTGCACGTGGTGAGGGGATGTAACAAGCATGGCGTAAGAAGGGACTATTTTGTTGAAGCACAGGAGGGTGGAAACACCGGAAGCAAGAAAGCTAGTATGAAAGTAGGACTGTTTACCTGAGTAGGACTCCGCCCCTGTGAAGCTGTTTAGCCATTAGCATCCTATGTTATTGTTATATTGTCTTGCATGCTTGGAAACTAACCAATGGAGAGGCCTTAAGCTCAGCGAATGAGAGTATTTAACAACTCGCGCGAACATTTGTACGGGGTGAATATTCCTTATCGTGAATCGCACATCTAACAGTATGTATGTATGTATGTGGTGTATGTATGTGTGTATATATGCATACATACATACTGTATGTGTGTATGTATATATAGTATATAGCACTGTTATCTGTGCACTTTATTTTATATTCTATTGTAAAATGTTTATTTTTCTTGCACTGTGTTGATTGTTGTTCTTGTATAGGTATGTATGTATGTATGTATGTATGTATGTATGTATGTATGTATGTATGTATGTATGTATGTATGTATGTATGTATGTATGTATGTATGTATGTATGTATGTATGTATGGCACTGTTATCTGTGCACTTTATTTTATATTCTATTGTAAAATGTTTATTTTTCTTGCACTGTGTTGATTGTTGTTGTTTGTCAAATGTATATGCCTACAAGACAAATTCCTCGTATGTGTAAACATAACTGGCAAATAAATGATTATTTACATTACGCTGACGCTTTTATCCAAAGCGACTTACATGCTATTCAGTAGACATAGCAACGGTGATTAGGGTTAAGTGTCTTGCTGACATGTACTAGCGGAGCCGGGGATCAAACCACCGATCCTCTGATTGAAAGACGGACCTGCTAACGACTGATCCACAGTCCCATTCTCACACACACACACACACACACACACACACACACACACAGGTCACCATCATAGCAGCACAGACTGAGATATCCTGACTTGGTGTCTTTAGTATGGGTCAAGCTCCAAAGGTTTTGATTCATACAATTTGTGTGATGGAGCTGAAAAACATCTTTAACACCCACACCCCCAACTTCTAGTGCCGGCTTGACATTACACTTTTTTTACACGTTTGTTTTACATGTACAATATCTAAACTGTTCTAAAGACACTATTCAAATGACGAGGAAATAAATGACTGCATTTTTATTTGAATATTTGCATTGATTAAACATGTTTTTCTGGCATTAGTAGTTTAATGTTAGGAAGGTAGTGTACCCAATGGCATTGTTTACAGCTTGAATGCACCGTAATGGAAGTGAATGGAAGCGCCATACAGAAATAGCAGGCCTGCTATGGAGACTACCGGCAGAGGAGCTGGTTGTTGTGATTACTCCAAGAAACAAGTCTGATTAAAGTGGTTAGTAAGCGTTCCTGATCACTAACGTTAGCTCTTCTCTTGCCGATTAAACACTGTTTGTTTATAGAGCGACATACAATGTTTTTCAGCTGGGTTAACTCAACACGCAACGACCTGCCTGAAAACAACACTTGTTTCTAGCAGCTGTATCTGACTGAGATCTGTTGCTCTTACTTAGTGAAGGGTGACAGGCAGCTTAGGAAGTCACAACTAGTGCGTTGTTGGAATGGCCACCACGCCATTAACAGTTTTCGGGAAGCCTGCTCTTCATAAAAAAAAGGCTGAAGAATGCAGTTCCACGACAAACACAAAAATTGCTTTTCCAAGTTGCAAACATCAAAAATGCATTTCAACTTGAAAGCTGATGTTGGCAGACCTGTTAGGGCACTAACTGGAAGAACAGCTGACTTCTTCACCAGCCATTGAGGCAGTGGTCATCTGTAGCTTAGGTTCAATCACAGCTGGATGAGTGGGGTATTGATAGAAACCCTCCATCAGTATCATGACAACACATGTATGTATGGTTTGGTAAATTTCAATATGTGTAGGTGGGCTGTTGTCACAGTTTTTCCAACGATTAAGTGCTAAATTGAAAAGGTGGACAAAGTGGGGAGAAGCTTTAAGAGAAGTAAAAGGCCGCTCTTGCCTACCTTTATTGTTACATGGGTTGCTGAAGCTGGCCTGGCCATGTGTCTTCAGGTGACTCGTGATGTAGGCAGCGCTTAGCATTTTGCCACAGATGTTGCAGGTCACTTTGCCTTCATGCCTGATCATGTGGGAGCGCAGACGATCTTTGGTAGCGAAGGCGGAGGTACAGGCCTGGGACAGAAACCAATTAATTGTTTTTCTTTTTCCCTCTTAACACGAGACTAGAATGTGACCCAACAATGTGACTAGAATGCTTTCATCAACAACAGAAAAAAGTATGTTTATGGGGATTATGACTAATGAGCAATTTATGTTTCGCTATAAATTCTGGACCAACTTGGCAACAAATACACTGATCCCAGCAGATATCTGTGCTGTGAAACTGGTAGGTAGTGTACTGCTGAGTAGGCTGTCCAAGTAGTAGCTTCTGAGTGGCAGCTGACTTTGTCTCATCCCATATGGCCTTTAGATTTATCAATTATGTTGATACTCATGTATTAATAATAGAGAGTGAGTAATGACTCTTACCGTTACATGGCACTTAAATGGCCTCTCTGAGGAATGGACATGCTTGACATGACAGCTTAGGTGATCAGGTCTGTAGGGTGAGATGAAGACAAGAAAGAAAATGGAAATACTTTAGCTTTGCAAGTGGCATCATTTCATAAAACATAAGAGATTAGGGCAGAAGAATATAGCAGAAAAAGGTATCATTAGACACATTTCAGTCATGGTGTTGACCACATTAGATTAGGTTACAGATGTGACACAATCAGCAGTCCAACTAATCTTTCACCACTCAGTATACAGATTGTAGCAGCAGCGTGTCTTAGGTCAATTACCCTGGCAAATCTTGAGAATCCTTTGTTTTGAACCATGCTTGTTGACGAGAAGGGACTTTAAAACCTGTTAGCATTCCTGTAAAATTGGCCTAAATGCCTATACAAGGTATACCCAAAGTAAATTGAAAGTTGTACTTGAACCATTTGGAGTACATGCATGGTTTTAGTCTTTTTTGAAAAGGTAACACTGAAACTCTTTCAGACATTTTTTTGAAAACAGATGCCTGCAGATGAGTATAGCTGGGACTTATAAGCTGGAAACACAAGGGGACAAAGCATGACGCCTTATCTAGTCCAAGTAAAAAGTTGATAATACCACAGAAAATGTATATTTCACATGTTTTTCTCAGGGTATGTCTAGGCGCCATGACCAAATATATATATATATACATACACATACATATATACACATACATATACACACATACATATATATACATACATACATACACATACATATATATATACATACATATATATGTATTCCTTGTATGTGTAAACATACATGACAATAAATGGTTCTGATTCTGATAGATATATATGTGTGTGTCTTCTCAGGAGGACCCAACGTGGCTACACTGAAGAGGATCCCGGAGCCCCTGTCATGTCAGCCGAGATGAGGTAGTCATGTGGGCTAGCAGACTTGGTCAGACTTATGGTGATGTTGGAGCCCCACCAAAAGCATGATCTGCCATAGCTGAGGAGGAGGTGAGAAGATAGCAGGAGGTCACACCACTGGCAGAAAGAGTCTTCTGGACTGCAGGAGACATCGTCACAGCACAAAGGAGCATGTGGATAAGCTCCTCTTTCTGAACAACAATGCTGACATTCCTTCACTGTCCAAATGTCTTCTTTTAATTCAAGAGTACATATTTTATTTTAATTCAATTTAACAGTGACTTACTTTCAAATTATCCAGTTGCTGAAGGGGCTGCATAACTTTTTGTACATGTTGCATTGTTCAAAATAAGTGTAATAGTACAGCACGTTTGCATTCAGTTAAGTTGGACTATGCAGATTGTGATAGAAACAGTTAAATTTGTCAGCTTCACACAACATTTATGACAGTGTTTGTCTGCTTGACAATCCCATTTTGCTGCAATAAACATTATAGAAGTAAGATGAACAGACTATTATTAGACTTATTAGATCAAATATGTTGACAAAGTCTTCCTTTGGGCACAATTTGCAGTTAAGAAAAAGGTAATAAATCGCAATACTAATATACAGTGGCTTGCAAAAGTATTCATACCCCTTGAACTTTTCCACATTTTGTCACATTACACGCCACAAACATAAATATATTTTATTGGAATTTTATGTGAAAGACCAACACAAAGTGTCACACAATTGTGAAGTACAAAGAAAATTATACATGTTTTTAAATTTTTCCCACAAATAAACTGAAAAGTGCAGTGTGCAGCCCCCCTGAGTCAATACTTTGTGGAACCGCCTTTTGCTGCAATTACAGCTGCAAGTCTTTTGGGGTATGTCTCCACCAGCTTTGCACATCTAGAGACTGAGATTTTTGCCCATTCTTCTTTGCAAAACAGCTCAAGCTCAGTCAGATTAGATGGATAGCGTTTGTGAACGGCGGTTTTCAGATCTTGCCACAGATTCTCGATGGGATTTAGGTCTGGACTTTGACTGGGCCATTCTAACACATGAATATGTTTTGTTTTAAACCATTCCATTGTAGCCCTGGCTTTATGTTTAGGGTCGTTGTCCTGCTGGAAGGTGAACCTCCGCCCCAGTCTCAAGTCTTTTGCAGACTCCAACAGGTTTTCTTCCAAGATTGCCCTGTATTTGGCTCCATCCATCTTCCCAGCAACTCTGACCAACTTCCCTGTGCCTGCTGAAGAGAAGCACCCCCAGAGCATCATGCTACCACCACCATGTTTGACAGTGGGGATGGTGTGTTCAGGGTGATGCGCAGTGTTAGGTTTCCGCCACACAACGTTTTGCATTTGGGCCAAAAAGTTCAATTTTGGTCTCATCTGACCAGAGCACCTTCTTCCACGTTTGCTGTGTCCTCCACATGGTTTCTGGCAAACTGCAAACGGGACTTCTTATGGTTTTCTTTTAACAATGGCTTTCTTCTTGCCACTCTACCATAAAGGCCAGATTTGTGGAGTGCACGCCCAATAGTTGTCCTGTGGACAGAGTCCCCCACCTGAGCTGTGGATCTCTACAGTTCGTCCAGAGTCACCATGGGCCTCTTGGCTGCATCTCTTGTCAGTGCTCTCCTTGTTCGGCCTGTACGTTTAGGTGGACGGCCGTGTCTTGGTAGGTTTGAAGTTGTGCCATACTCTTTCCATTTCCGGATAATGGATTGAACAGTGCTCCATGACATGTTCAAAGCTTGGGAAATCTTTTTATAGCCTAACCCTGCTTTAAACTTCTCCACAACTTTATCTCTGACCTGTCTGGTGTGTTCCTTGGACTTCATGGTCCTGTTTGCTCCCCAATATTCTCTTAAGAAACCTCTGAGGCCGTCACAGAACAGCTGTATTTGTACTGAGATTAGATAACACACAGATGGACTCTATTTAGTCATTAGGTCAACAATTAATCATTCAGCAGTCATCAGGCAACTTCTGAAGGCAATATATACATACATATACACATATATATACATATACATAAATATATATACACACATACATATATATATATATATATATATATATATATATATACACACATACATATATATATATATATATATATATATATACACACACACACATATATATATATATATATATATACACACACACACATACACATATATATATATATATATATATATATACACACACACATAT